>JALMQS010000128.1:561318-950137 GCA_024734495.1 Forficula auricularia
AGCTCCATCTATTTTTCCATTCGACACGGCGGTGAATTTTGAAAACGAGTTTTTTTAGTGGTCAATTTGCTAGCACCACCCTTATTAGTTGAATAAATAAACACTACACAAGAGCACAACCTTCGGCAATATTGCTGCCTCAATGTTGACCTCACGGTCCCTATAAGTATGATTTTTTTGAGCAATGTTTTTCAAGGAATTTTTGTTAGTTTAATTTAATTTAAACATATAGACTGATCTCTTTTTATTAAAAGTAAGCTTTTGAGATTGTTGTTAGGAATCTGATCTCATTTTCATCACTGATATTGTCCTTAATCCTTAAGTTCAATATATTCTCAAGTGATTTCGCCAATGTGTTTGAATAAGAGTGGATCTAATAATATTAGATAAGTTGAAGGAGTTGTTGAGAATTGAATAGAAACAGAACTACCGGGTAGAGATGGCTACAACTACTAAGTCAGCCCTTTCAATGTTTGGATTAATTTAAGAAATTCCTTTTGAGCATACCGGCAACGTGAATGTGTGTGTATTTATTTCTCTAGCAGGGAAGGAAGGTGTGCGGGTGGTTATTACAAAGTGATGCTGACATAAAGCGCTACTAATTAATATGCAAATTTAAAGCAACACTCGCTCTCTCTGTGGAATGACCCCAGGGGCCTGATGCTTACATATATATCTACCCAAGCTACTCTCCTCCTCAATGATTATGGTATGTCTGTGTGTCTATCTAGTCAGTCTAGAAAATAGAAAAATTCATTCTCGTTTTAAAGTACTAAAAATAAAACCCTATTTTGGTTTCAATGTAATCCCTATATATACTCCGGTGAAAAAAATTGAGCCACCAATAAAAACTTTAATAAAGGTCCTTTCGCTCCAGTTGAGTCAAAAGAAGTGTAGTATCTAATCTACTTTTATTAAACGAGCAAAAATTGTATATTTATTTATTTATATATTTGTATCTTGGTTCTATTTTGAAAACGGCCGTACCAATTTTCATGAAACAAAATCTATTAACAAGTTTTGAGGATGAAAAAACGATCTGACTAGGTCTGGACCTCATCAAAATTCCTCTTAATTGATTTTTTCTTAATTAAAGTAATTATTGATAGATGTAAATCTCAATAAAAAAATTGATTCGCCGGAAGTCGTATTAGAACTTGGGACAAGTTGCACCCAAAGCCGACATTCTACCATTGGACCAATTAAATATTTTAAAAAATCCTTGCTTTTTACTTTTACTAAAATGAATATTTTTGAATTAGACTTTATTATAAGTGTGGAAATAATTGAATATATTATATATAGCTATGTATTTAATAAATAGAATTCATTGAATATATTGCGGCGCGGCAAATTTGAAATATGTATAATTGAATTAAGCTGGAAGAAAGACAACAATTAATTTTAAATCCAAAAACATTAAATATATTAATAATTATTCCTTTGCACCCCCTCCACTCTTCTCATTAAAATTAAATATTCAATTCTCTTTTCTCCGGGCAATTATCCTTGCAATTGTCTTCCTAAAAAATACTTGGTTGGTGAAAGTTATCACTTCTGTCGCACGTCCCGAGACGCACACATTTTTTAATTTTATGTTTTTATTTCAGATCCTATACGATTATTTTTTTATTATTATTTTCTTATGTATTTTTTATAATGTTTATCAATATGAACGAATGTGGGCAAATTGGTGTACGAGTAAACAAAAATACACATAATATGTGGACCATTAGAAAGATAGAAATGCAAAAACTGGGTCGGGGTGGGGATGGATGTGGGGGGTGCAGGAGGTGGGGTGCAGTTGTGGGGGGTTCGAGGGTGGGAGGGGGTTGGTTGGGGGTGGAGTGGGGGTGCAGTGTTGGGGGCGAGGTGTATGGTTTCGGGAGGGGGGTGTGGTGGTCAGGGCTTACCGAGCATCGCTCGGTGCCTCCAGGTAATATTTAATAAAATAAGTTAAAATACAAATGAAAAATAATAGAATTAAAAAATAAATACTATGTGTTAGGAGGTTTCTTTATTTAACCCGCCTTTTGGTGTGGGACCTAACAATGAGTTGGAATGGGCGAGATTCGTGCTTTCCCCAGACTTAAGATTAACCCTCGTCTGAGAACTAACATATAGCCGCGACGGAATGCAGGTGGTTGGAAGAGCTGGGCTAAAGAAATGGAAACTGAAATGTTTTCAGTCATGTAGAGTGCGTAGTGCGATTCGGTCACAATCAAAACATCTTTATTGAATCGTAATTGTTTGTTGGTGAATATTAAATATAAATAATGTTTTTACAATTTGAGTATAAAACATACAATAAATAATTCAATGTATTAATGTTGTATACATTAAGTGAAATTGTCGATTGCTAGGTGCAATGTTTTGACAGAGTCATCTAGCGGCAGTGTCTAAACGCTTGTAGCCGGCCGGCACAAAGAAGGTCGCTACATCACACCCTTGCTTTCATTTTTTTGATTGCATTGTGTGATGCTTTGACAGAGTCAATCTAGCGGCAGTGTCTAGACGCTTGTAGCCGGCCGGCAAAGAAGGTCGCTACATCACACCCATTTTCGAAATATGTTTTTAATATTTAAATGTTATTATATTAATATATAGAAAACATAAAATATATTAAAAACATATTTCGAAAATCTATTTATTTCCATACGGGTACGAATTTACATATTTTATTATTGTAATTTTTATTTCGCCATCCTGAATAATCCTGCTATTGACCAGAAATGACAAATAATAAAACAAAAAGTACTATACTTTTGGAGAAAAAAATATTTTTGCCTTACTTTTATTTGAAGTAAATTTTTCTGGCTTAAAACCGTATGTGAAAGAGCTGATTTTTTACCTCAAAATGACAAAAACTTAACTTAATTCCTTTTCTCCCTTCCCCCTAAACTGCAAAGATATAAGAATTGGTTATTTAATAAAATTTACTTACTTAGATTACTTAGGCGACCCGTTCTTAAGTGCACGCGGGTCCCAACTTTCAAGCCATCTTTGCCTATCGCACGCGCCAGTGTGGTCCAGTGAAGTCTTACGCCTCATCTTCGATCTGCCTTTGTGGAGTATTTGAATGAGAGCAATTCCGCCCAATGGATGGACGGTCTGCCTACTGGTAGGTCTTGTTATATCCCTTTTGGTATCCACAGTTGCAGAGCCATACTCCATCTTGAGTGACTTTTCTTATCATGAGATTACCCGTCCATGTTTAGCCCTATAATAATATAAATATAATGTTAATATTATTTAATAAAACTAGCTGCAAGGCACGCCCCCTGGACCCCCAGCACTCGAACCCCACCCTCACCCCCACTCCCACCCACCACACCCCCCGAAACCCACCCAGCACCCCCACCCCCGCACCATGCCCAAACCCCGCCCCCACACCACCACCCCAACACTCCATTCCGCACCCTAACCCACTAACCCACCTCACCCCCACCCTCACCCCCCAATCCCCCGAAACCCACCTAGCACCCCCACTCCCGCACCATGCCCACCCCCACCCCACCCCAACACTCCATTCCGCACCCTAACCCAATAACGGCCGTCACCCCCACCCCTAAAACCCCTCCAGCACCCCAACCCCCGTTCCCAACCCCTGCCCCCACTCCACCACTCGCACCCCACCCAACCCGGACCCCGCACCCCAACCAAACCGGACCCCACCCTGCGCTCTCCAACCCTGCGCACCACACCCCCGCTATCCCTGTGGACCCCACAGGGCACCACTCTCTGCACCTCCAAATTACTCCGCATTACTCCTCACCCCACCCCCATTACACCCCCGCACCCAGTTTTTGCATTTCTAGCCTTCTAGTGACCCACAGATTATGTATACAAAATTTGGTTGAGTTTGGTCCAAGAGCAAGTTTTTTCATTTTTTCACCCCCCCCCCCATTTTGGGTGGTTAGTTTTTTATTTCTAGCTCCCTAGAGGCCCACAGATTATGTATACAAAATTTGGTTGAGTTTGCTCCAAGGGCAAGAATTTACATATTTTTCACCCTCCCCCCTTTTTGGGTGGTTTTTGGGGGAATTTTTTTAAACAAAAGTTGTCAAAAATCACATCCCCATACAACTTTGCTCATTATAAAATTTGCCGTAGAGTTAATAGTTTAAGAGTTATTTGATAATTTTCATTCATGCGCCCCCCAAACCCCCTTTTGGGGTTAAAATATCAAAACGTTATATAGCTAAAAACGTAAGTTAGAAGACATCTGATACAAATATGAAATTTCATAATAATCCCTTCAGCCGTTTTGACGTGAATCGTGAGCAACTTTTCGCGGAAACCACTGAAACAGACAGACAGACAGACAGACAGAATTTTGTTGAGGGTGTTTTCGTTCATAACTTTGCTTGAAACGTGTGCAACCAAAATTTGGCGTGATTTGGACCAATGTACAGACAAAACCTTAATTTTATATATATAGATAAGATAAGATAATGGACTGCTAATTTTTGCACTCGAGTTCGATTTCCGAGAGGGTAAAAAACAACTATATTTTTTTTTTTTTTTTTTTATAAATTTTATTAAACCAATTATTTTACATAAATTAATGTATACATTGTATTTTTTGCTTCGATTCCGGAGATAACTTCTCCACCATCGAGTGTCCTTATTCATCTTTAGTCCTTGTTTTTAATAAGAGGAAAAATCTAATTAGATGAAAAAAACCTCTTTTCCGATAATTATTTCAATTCCATTATTCCCCAATCAAGTCGATTGGTTTTCCAAAAAAAAAACAACTATAATTATCATTTTTCGTCAATAATGTGTATTAATGAGAAAGTTTTAACGGGAATTAAGGAGAAATTTATTTGTAATTATTTTATATTTTTCCACCAACGTTTCGTCAATACTTTGCCGACTTCTTAAGGGTTTCTACAATGATAAGAAAATTATTAATACAAAAATTCAAAAGTTCATATATCATTTCAGACTAAACATATAACCCACCAAAAAAACCGTGACATAATATGCGCTATATGTTATTTCCATTCTGAAATAATTGTCCAAAATGTTCTCTAACTCTCATTCTATAAATTCTCTGTAATACAATTGAAGAATCGATATTTATGCGTTGTTAATATTGTACAGGTGTGAGTGGGCATTTGTAAGTTGGATAGTTGTAATCTACGTAGTGTACGCATGTAGTAGTAGGTTCTAGGTAGGTTTTAGGTGCAAGGGTGAGAGTAAACGCCGGGAGAGGAGGTTCTCGCTTCTGGTTTACCACATGTCATTAGTCGTTAGCTCTTGTTAATTGATGTCCAATTACTGGCAATGAAACATTGATTACACCCATCACGCTCACTCATCAATGACCAACTACCTCACGAAAAACTCAAATCCGACCCCGCTCCAAACTATGTTGTTTTTAACCGAGTGTTTTCTACATTTGATTCGATCACGAATCAACTGCAGGGAATCTTTGTCAAATATTGAGTGAAAATAATATTTGAACTTCTATATTTCTAACTTGAAATAATGATTTTAAATAAATTTATATATCAATGAGAATTGTTTCGACCGCGCTTATTTGAAAAAGATATTTTATCACGAGACCACTGCGGATTGTGCTATTGAAGTCTGTGGAGTCTTAAGTCTGGACCAAGAGAGAAAAAAAGATGTGATCCACTTAGCTACAATCCAACGTCATTTTGCGTATAGCCCGCTAGACATTCGGATGGATCACCAAGTGAACTTGAGATCTCAGATGATATATATATATATTCAAACTCCCAGTACAGAGCGCTCGTCTCTTAGCATGTATGTTAGATGCTTGCCATAAATTTTGACAAAAATTGCCTACAGTTGATTCGTGATCGAATCAAATGTAGAAAACATTCGGTTAATTTATGGCAAGCATCTAACATACATGCTAAGAGATTTCGAAGTTCACTTGGTGATCCATCCGAATGTCTAGCGGGCTATACGCGAAATGACGTTGGATTGTAGCTAAGTGGATCACATCTTTTTTCTCTCTTGCTCCAGAATTAACACTCCACAGACATAATCCGCTAGCATAATCCGAAGTGGTCTCGTGATAAAACATCTTTTTCAAATAAGCGCGGTCAAACAATTCTCATTGATATATAAATATATGTTTTTTTTGTTTTTTTAACCGACTTCAAAAAGGAGGAGGTTCTCTATTCGATTGAATTTTTTTTTTTTTTTTTTTTTTTTTTTTTTTGTGCCTATGTTACCTCATATCTCCGCCAATTGTCAACCGATTTTGAAAATTTTTTTGCATTGGGTCCAGTCTAGCTTCCGATTGGTCCCATTTTTTTTTCGATTTTTTTTCATAGGTATTAGACCTTTTTTATTAGGTTTGTTTAGGTTTGTTTAGACCTAACCTCTTTGTTTATGAACCGATTTCGATGGTTCTTTTTTTATCCGAAAGGGGTTGTCTTAGGGATGGTGTCATATTAATTTGGTCAAGTTCTGATGATATAATCACTATTAATAACATCACTAAAGAGAAAAATAAAAATTTTTAAGAAAAAATAAAAATCGACTTCAAAAAATTAAGTGCAACAAATATAAAAATACACTAAAAGGCATAAAATAATTATTATCTTATTTAGTTACAACTAAACGACGAAATATTAACACGAAATTACTTTTTGAAGTCGGTGCCAAACATATACCTTTTATGAATCGCACTCGACGGATCTTACTTAGTACGTTTGGCGGGTACGCTCGCTTATAGGTATAGTTTGTTTGGCACCGACTTTAAAAAGTAATTTCGTGTTAATATTTCGTCGTTTAGTTGTAACTAAATAAGATAATAATTATTTTATACCTTTTAGTGTATTTTTATATTTGTTGCACTTAATTTTTTGAAGTCGGTTTTTATTTTTTCTTAAAAATTTTTTTAACCAACACATGAAAAAAATTAGCTGACGTGTTCTGATGTGGCCATCCACTTGACTTTACCAAACAACCAGGCCCCTAAAAATATTTATAATCATGTATGGGGGGAGGGGTTGGTTTTTGCATTTTTAGATTACTGTGTGCCTACTGATTATGTATACAAAATTTGCTTGATCTTGGAACAAGAGCCTATATATTCATTTTTTGACCTTACACCCCCCTCCCTCCACCAATTTTGGTCTGTTAGTTTTTGCATTTTTAGACTTCTGTCGTCTCACTGATTATGTATACAAAATTTGGTTGAGTTTGCTCAAATGGCCTAGATTTTTAATTTTTAACCCCCCCTCCACTCCCCTTAATTTTGGGTCAATATGCACCAAAATCTAATCAACTCTTAATCTCAATGGACCAAAACTACCTGTGAAATTTTGTTTTGATATTCACACTAGTTTTTGATCTAGTACGTCCACAAAACTTTGGTAACACATGCACATAATAACGTACTAACAGACATTTTGACAAAATAATTAATATCTCAAAAGATATCATGTTTTCGAAGTTAACTTATTAAAAAGCTTTTTTGTAGACCAAAATGCCATGGTATTGCTCAATTTTTTCAATTCAAAATCTTTTAAGCCGTTTTTTAGATATTTTGCAAAAATGAAGTAAAACAAACACTTTTTCCATTCACAATTACAATACTTGACCATACCCTGTATGATAAATCAAAGAAATCAACTACACTGAAGTACAAAATAATCGAGACACCAATAAAAATTTTATTAAATAGTCAATCATTTTTATTTATTTTTACAAGTAACCATATTTTATTGAAATTATTGCTTATTGCAAGTCTACAAGGCTTACCCCTTGATTAATTAGGCACACACAATTTGAACTGCTTGAACTTCAGAAATATCCATTTTGTATATTTTATCTTTCTATCAATGATGCTTAATTCAAAATTATTCATTTTATTGATATTTCAAATGGAATTTGATCTTTTATTAAAATTTTATTTATTGTAAATTGATATCGAGAAAGTATGATAATTTGTAATTGTATCTTTTAATTTAATTTCACTTATTTTTTTTATAAAATTCAAAAATTATCAACAATATTTATTGAATTTGTAAGTTTAAGAGTTAATAGAACAAATTAAGGTAAAAGCACCAGTAGTTGGCCACTTAAGGCAAATTTCTCCATCTTTCTCTTGCCAAAGCTTAAATCTTAAATTGATGCCTGTTACAAATGCAAAAAATCATGAAATGGTTTTTCTTAATTAAGGAGAAAAAACTTTCATTTTAGAATAATGAACCACACAAAGACGAATTAATTTTTTCTAATGTACCTTTTTGCACCAGTAGCTGGCCACCTAGGAAATCAAAAGATTGAGTAGTTGGCCATCCAAAAAGTTTGAATATAAAACATATATTGCTTTAATAAATGAGAAAATTTGTGTTTAAACAATCAAAAGACGTCTAATGAGAAATTCCATAGGTGAACAAATAATTTTCTCATTTATTAAAATAAAGAAAACAGTCAATAATTTATTTTTTTCTGGATATTGCTTTATTTTTTTTTGTTGTTTTAATAAAATATTAAGAAAATTATTTGCAGCTAAAGTTACTAACAGCCACATAGAAGCTATTAATTCCAGATGAGGTAGTCTACGCTGAAATAAATTTTTAGGATTGACCCAGTAGCTGGCCGCCATGGCCAACTACTGGCTAAATGAATAATATTGAATGAGTAGTTGGCCACCCCCGCTAAAAAATTAGAGTATGATTATTTTGTCGGAATCATTTTATTTATCGCTTAAAAGACACTTTAAAAGAATGAATATCATTTAAAACTTACCCTAAATTAGTTATTTTAGTGTATAACTTCCTTAAAATGGAGCAACCTGCTTAGCACAACGGTTAAGAAAATAGTAAAAAATGAAGCACAACGCAAAATCCGGCAAACATTTGACCACTATTGCTCCAACAATCCATTGAGGTTCAAGATCTTCTACACTTAAATAATAGATGACATGAGCTATATATAGCTATATTTTTGAAAGTTGAATAAGCATTAGGAGTCTTATTTTTTACACTTTTCAAGCAAATGGACAACTACTGGTACATGGCCAACTACTGGTGCTTTTACCTTATATAAATATTTGTAAAAATTTTAAAAATAATTTGCAATTTAATCGAGTTTTTATTGGTGGATCGATTTTTTTGCACCGTAGTGTATTAGTGGATTTTAAAATCACGTCGGCGTCGTCGAGTAAACCGATTATATTAATAAGTAGGTATATATGAGGTCACGTTTTATTTTTTAAACGGAACCCTAAAAAGTTCAAAGAAAATTAATTCTATTTTTAACCGACTTCAAAAAAGGAGGAGGTTCTCTATTCGACTGAATTTTTTTTTTTTTTTTTTTTTTTTTTTGTGCCTATGTTACCTCATATCTCCGCCAATTGTCAACCGATTTTGAAAATTTTTTTTGCTTTGGGTCCAGTCTAGCTTCCGATTGGTCCCATTTTTTACGATTTTTTTTCATAGGTAACCTGTAATGTTATGATTTAGACACCTGTTAATTAAAATAAAAAAATCCTATTAATTTTAATATTTTTCTTTTTATAAATTTTATTAAACCAATTATTTTACATTAATTAATGTATACATTGTATTTTAGCTTCGACTCCGGAGATTGCTTCTCCACCATCTAGTGTCCTTGATCATCTTTAGTCCTTGTTTTTAATAAGAGGAAAAAACTAATTATAGAAAAAAACCTCCTTTCCGATAATTATTCCAATACTATTAGGCGGAAATTAATCCATCCAATTAATCCTCCTCTCCATCTCTAATAATTTTTTCCCTAATTTTAATATATATATATATATATTAATATTTGCTATAACCTATTAGTGGGTTTTAAAATTAAAAAACCAATTAAAAATAAAACATAATTGAATAAAAAATGTAAACAAACTTTTTTATTGAGATTTTCATCTGTCAATAATTACTTTAATTAAGAAAAGATCAATTAAGATTAAATTTGTCGAGGTCCAGACCTAGCCAGATCGCTTTCTCATTCTCAAAACTTGTTAATAGAATTTGTTTCATCAAAATCGGTAGAGCCGTTTTTACAAATATATATACAAACAAACAAATAAATATATAAACAATTTTTGCTCGTTTAATAAGAGTAGATTTGAAAGCGAAGGCTGGCGTGGCAGGTAGCCTAATCTTCAGGCGTGCCCATGCCGAAGACTTCCATTGACGTTATACTTTAGTTATAAAATATTAGTATTACAGAGGTGCCCATAGAGGGGATGGGGTTGAAAATTCTTTCAAAATAGCATTATATGATAAAAATAAAAACGGCTAAGTTTTATAACTTCAAAAGAAGCTAATAAAAACTTATTCTAGCTACACTCAGCGGCACAATTAACCGCCCATTAAATATTTTACAATTAAACAAATGTTCACTTAATTTATTTATTATTAGATTCAATTTCTAGGACCATAAAAGACTAAAAAATCATAATTTAAACAATAATATTTATTTTTATTAAAAAAAAACATGAAATTAAAATAATCTCATTTTTAACCGACTTCAAAAAAGGAGGAGGTTCTCTATTCGAGTGAATTTTTTTTTTTTTTTTTTTTTTTGTGACTATGTTACCTCAGATATCTCCGCCAATTGACAACCGATTTTGAAAATTTTTTTGCTTTAGGTTCAGTCTAGGTTCCGATTGGTCCCATTTTTTTTTTTGATTTTTTTTCATAGGTATTAGACCTTTTTTATTAGGTTTGTTTAGACCTAACCTCTTTGTTTATGAACCGATTTCGATGGTTCTTTTTTTATCCGAAAGGGGGTGTCTTAGGGATGGTGTCATATTAATTTGGTCAAGTTCTGATGATATAATCACTATTAATAACATCACTAAAAAGAGAAAAATAAAAATTTTTAAGAAAAAAATAAAAACCGACTTCAAAAATTAAATGCAACAAATAAAATACACTAAAAGGTATAAAATAATTATTATCTTATTTAGTTACAACTAAACGACGAAATATTAACATGAAATTACTTTTTGAATTCGGTACCAAACAAACTATACCTATAAGCGAGCATTCCTCCAAACGTACTAAGTAAGATCCGTCGAGTGCGATTCATAAAAGGTATATGTTTGGCACCGACTTCAAAAAGTAATTTCATGTTAATATTTCGTCGTTTAGTTGTAACTAAATAAGATAATAATTATTTTATACCTTTTAGTGTATTTTTATGTGTTGCATTTAATTTTTTGAAGTCGGTTTTTATTTTTTCTTAAAAATTTTTTTTCAAGCTGAAATCTGAAATTCATTTTTTTTTTTTTTTTTTATTAATATATTTTGGTTCGATATTTCATCCATCTAACACATCACTTTCTATATATATGTAGAGAGATGGTTGATAAAATTGTGGCGGGAGGTTTCCGTGATAAAGAGACGTGGTGGTTGAGGGTTTTGGGGGGTGTTGAAGGGGGAAGGTGGTTGAAAGAAGATTTCGCTGATTAGAAACGCCAACAAGCCAACGCTACGACATGATTGATGACACACACACACACACACACATCTATATAGTATAGATATATAGAAAGTTGAATTCGCAATCCACGAACAGACGTTATTCATGAGGCACAAATGACATTTTGCAAATAGATAGAGAAATAGAAATTCGTAATATCCCATTAATATCCACCCTTTTAGAGGGAGGGGCCGGGGTGGGGGGGGGGTTCATTCATTTTTTATGGTCAATGGAAATCCCCCCTCTTGTCCCCCTTCAATCCATCCATTATCCATTAATTAAATACGCGATCTGATCGATCAGAGAATAATAATCGTTCCGCATTTATTCAAATCAAATTTTATCCCCCCCCCCTCCATGTTCACCTCCCTTTTATTAAACCATTTATATTACAATTTCCCTTTTTCCTATTTTAATAAACAAAATATATTTATTTTTCGGAATAAAAAAAAAATTATTGTAAATATATTTCCTCTGATGTTTTTTTTTATCATTAAATTCTTCTCTTTATTTATTTAATAATTTGTTATTGTTTATTGTTATTATATCCTGTACCCACTATACAGGGTGCATAGGAAAGTCCCTTTAACCTGAAAATACTTGCGAACGGAGAGTGCTACAGCAACGCAAGTGAGGTAACGGTATAGTAAAGCGACTATGCCCGACCTAATGCAAACGACACCAGCGCCCCTAGTGGTGAAATGTGGAAGTTAGTCATTGCAAATCGAAAACGAAAAGAGATAGAGCAAAATTTCCAATTAGAAAGATTTAGAGCATCAATTAATTAGTACGAAACGATATTTGGTTTACACGGATAAGATAAATTGGCGCCTGTATACCCCAAAAATATCCAAATCGATGTACATATCCATTTTGTGTAAATATTTGAAAGGAATAGCCAGAGGAAAGAAGAAATATGCACAATTTAATGAATAAATACTAGTATATATTTACATCAATACATTTTGATAACATCACACACAAAAACAAAATAAAAATAAAATAAAATTATCGTCTGCCATCAATAATTTTATGGTATGAGATTATGTTGTTTGTATCAAGCGAGCGCCAACACCTTTTAAACTAAAATTTTAAATGCATTGGAAATTAAAGTTTTCAGACATTACAGTACAGTACAAAGTCACAAACTGCATTTGCACACTGCTACATTTCCGAAATGTAAATATGTACAGTAGAACAGTCGCGCATAGATTACGGACATTTTTGGATACAGACCGTAATTTATCCTTTCCGTGTAAACCAAATATCGTTTCGTACTAATTAATTGATGCTCTAAAACTTTCTAATTGGAAATTTTGCTCTATCTCTTTTCGTTTTCGATTTGCAATGACTAACTTCCACATTTCGCCACTAGGGGCGCTGGTGTCGTTTGCATTAGGTCGGGCATAGTCGCTTTACTATACCGTTACCTCATGCGTGGCTGTAGCACTCTCCGTTCGCAAGTATTTTCAGGTTAAAGGGACTTTCCTATGCACCTGTATGATTAGGTATACTAAATTTCAGAGAAATTTATTAAACCGTTTTATAACTGAACATAGTTTTACAGTAAATAAGTAGCTTTTAAGGTGGTTCGTGACTGTTTATCATTTTTATAAGAAAATTCTCAAATTTACCATCGAATCATGGATGTATTAAATATTTAAGCCTGAAATTTGGAGTTGATCGTCTGTCCCATTACCGAGAAATAAATTATTGAAAATTGTCCTTTTAACGTGGAAGTAAATGGACCGACCTTTTAAAAGGGCTATAACTTCTATACAAATTATACAATTTTTAACAAATTTATACAGATCAATAATTTAACTTTTATGAATTGAATGATACATTTTTCAATAGATTTGACAGCCTAGTTAATTAGTTACTCATAAATGTAAAAAATAAAAAGTTATTTGCAGCCAACAGAATATAACAAAAACACTAGTGTAGAATTCCAACTCTATTTCATGAAATCGTTTTTGTGTTAAATAAATGTTTTTATAATGGGAAATAATTTATTTCAATATTCTTTTTATTAATATTATGAAAACAAAGATTTTCATTCGAAATTAA
The DNA here is from genome assembly GCA_024734495.1 of Forficula auricularia. Lineage (NCBI taxonomy): Eukaryota > Metazoa > Arthropoda > Insecta > Dermaptera > Forficulidae > Forficula > Forficula auricularia. The sequence goes on from JALMQS010000128.1 coordinate 574,840, forward strand.
TCTCATTATTAAGAATTTTTTGGTTAAAAATTTAGTAAGCAGAAGTTGTCACTCTGCAGAAATACAAAAGATTTTTTCGTAGATCAACCAAATAGATAAGCTGTCCCGAACCTCCTTAAGTAGTTAGGGGTCGAATTTTGAAAACTCTAATTCACACTTGCTTGAAGAATTTGGTTAATGAGGTTAAACGCTACGGGGTTATTAGGGTGCTTGGTTAAATGGGTTTAACCAAGGCTTTAAGTTAAGGAGAAACTTTTAGCCTTCAAAGCTTGGAATACAAATTGAATTTGTAACCCTTTGTTCCTAGCCCTCCAGCAGTGACGAAGGAACACCAAGTTTTCAATATCCATATGATATTGACTCCATGAAAAACATTTATAATTGAAGAAAGACTGATGATGAAGACCAAGTCTTCGAAACTATAGTCTCAAATAAATAAATAATATATATACAGATATATCATCTCGATATATATGTGTGTATGTTTATTTGCATCAAGCAGAGGACAACCTCTTTGTGAATCAACAACTCTGCTACTCTCGGCAAAACAAAAACTTTTCAATTACATTTTGATAGGTTTTATTTATTAACAATTGGATGAATAAAAATGAATCATATGGTGCCTTCGGCACGCCCTCGAAGCTCGGCCCTCCGGGCTGCAGTGCCCTCTTAAAAAACCACACTCCAAATGTATACCCGTAAACTACCGAAAATACATCGTCTCTTAAAAGTTTCGCATCTTTAATTTTTGAATGGCGAGGAGGGGGGGAGGAACAATTATCAATATATTTAATGTTTCTTAATTTAAAATGAATTGAGTCTTTCATTTCAAAATTCGAATATATATTTCAAATTTGCCTGGTTAATGAAAATCGATTGGAGCCATCAGTTTAAAATCCGAGCTGAGAATTATATTTCAAATTTGCCTCGTTAATTAATATATATTTAATGTTTCTTAATTTAAAATCTATTGGTGTTTTTTCATTTTCATTCGAGTTCAAATGAATACAATATTATCTAGACACAAAGTCTAAATCAAAAATATATAGTTTTAGTAAAAGAAATCAAGATATAAATATTAATGTGACATTGGTCTAATGGCTAGAGCTGATGCCCATAGTTCAAGAGTTCGTCGGTTGGATTCTAGGCAAGAGGGTAATTTTTTTAGAGAAATTTCTCTAAGCGTTGTTACAAATTAATCTAGACAAATATTATATAGTATAATCAAAACAGGTGCAGGAGGTGGGGTGCAGTGGTGGGGGATCCGGGGGTAGGGTGAGGTTTCGGGGGTGGAGTCAATCGGGGGGGGGGGACGGTGGGCGAATACTATATATATTTGTATTTTTTTTAATTTGAAAACGGCTCTCAAATAAAAATCGACCTTTTTATTAGAATTTTAAATTTAAAATAATATTAAAATAAAGGTTTTAATTGAAGGAAGAAGTTACCGAGCATCGCTCGGTGCCTCCAGGTACTTACCTATTATAGTATAAGCCATTTCAAGGAATATATCGAATTACCAATAACCCTATAGGTATATCTATTAGTGTGGGAATCTACGGTTTCCTAATCCACTTGGTCGGCTTATTTAAATAAGTTCAAACACCCTGTAAATTGTAATCTCACTAAGTCCTCTCTTAAAAGATTTACAAAATTTGTTTTTCTTCAAAATTGTCATTAAGTATTTCTTGCGCCCCCACTTTTAACAGGTATCCTCTTTGCATTGCTGTTTTTGTTGTTGTTAAACAACAATTTCGCCTAGCTAACTAATCAGGAAGTAAACATCATCTGGTAGACCCCCTGCCCCCCATTCCAGGGGGGGGATGTTCGAGTTATGCAAATGGCTGGTCCCGTCCATTGTCATCCGCCCCCAGTTTGTCTGTCTTTAACGACTTAACTTGTCTCTCAGCGACAACAACTTGTTTAATATGCATCAAAGGGAGAAACGGGACCGGAAGTTATTGCCTTCAATGCCGTCCGTCCGTCCGTCCGTCTGTCGTTCTGCTTGTCTTTCACTTCTAACGCAATATTAAATCTCGCAAAAACTTATTTATGAATTCGAATAAAGACACAAAACTTAGCAACGAGTTTCTAGAATAATTAGACAAAATCGATTTTCTGGGTTATTATTAAAAAATCACAGAAGAGGGCATAGGCGTCGGAGTTTGATTTTTGAGGGGGGCTCAAAAAAGGAAAAAATATGTAACAACAAAGTAGAACTTTAAAACTTTAATAAAATGAATACTGGCGCCTTAGAGCAGTGGTTCTTAACCTTTTTAAGCTCTGACCCAAATTTGAGAATTATGTTCATGTTGCCACCCCCCCCCCCCGCCCGGTCCAAAAAAATATTTAATTGCCTTTTTATAGACGATACTTAAGAAATTTTCTTCAATTTTCAATGATGACTTTTTTTAACTCACATATAATATTACCATATTTTGTAACAATTAAGATAATCAAAGATACTTTCGATCTAAGAAAAATTTAATCAAAAAGAGTGTGTTTTTCATATTTTCATTTTTTATAGTATTGAATAAATCAAAACATATTTTTCAACTTATAATATTAAGTAAAATATTTGATTAACGACTCTGCGCGACCCAAAGAATATGCTTTGAGACCCAATTTTGGTTAAGAACCACTGTCTTAGAGTATAACTCCCAAGCTAACTCACAACAACTCTTATTTTAACCCTTTCATAAATTAATTAATACATCTCATCATCATCATCATTGAGTATACAGTCCTAAGACTGGTTTGATGCAACAATCCGTCTCCACTCGACTCTGTCCCCCGCCAGCTGTTTAACCTCTCTAAATGTCTGGCATCCCATATCCCCAATTATTTGGTTGAAATATTCTAATCTGGTTCTTCCCCTTCCCCTTTTCTTTCCCACCTCCCTCCAAGATATCCCTAAGCAGTCCCCCATGTCTCAGTGTGTGCCCCATCATCTGACCTCTTCTCTTCTTCAGACTCTTCCACAAGGTTCTTCTTTCTCCGATTCTTCCAAGAACTTCTTCATTTGTAATTTTATCCATCCATTTGATATTCATCATTCTTCTGTAGCACCACATTTCGAAAGCCTCTAATCTCTTTCTCTCCTCTTCTCTAATTGTCCAGGTTTCACACCCGTACATGGCTATGCTCCATACATATGTCTTCAATAGCAACTTCCTGTTTGCTAAGCTGATTGAGGAGGAGCATAGTAGTTTTTGTTTTGAATTAAACCCCATTTTTGCTTGGGCAATTCTTGATTTAATTTCGTTTTTGCTCCTCCCATCCCATGTTATTTTACTTCCTAGGTAGCGGAATTCCTTAACTCCTTCTAGGTTTTCTTGGTTAATTTTGATGCATTCCTGTCTCGTTTGTTCTTTTTTTGTACATACTAGGACCTTGGTTTTATTCTTGTTTATTTTCATTTTGATTTCTTCTATTAGGATTTGGTTAATTCCATTCAAGGCGTCCTCTAATTCTTTTTTATTGCTTCCTAGAAGGGCAATGTCATCGGCAAATCTTAACATAGCGATCTTTTGACCTTGATTTCTATACCTGTATCAATTTTGTCTTTGAATTCTTTAATCGCATCCTACAGCTATAAAGAATTCCTAAAATAATTGAGGTGGGTGACACATAGCCAGCTATGTTTAAAGTATTGTAATTTGAATTATTATACATTCCTTTGATTCTTATCATCTAATTGTTTTGTTATTCTTTGTTTTCAGTACTTAATAAAGTCATGGAAAGTGACGAAACTTTGTACAAAAATTAAAATTAAACATTAATAAAAAAAAGATTTGTCCAACACTCCGTTAATCTTTTTATTTAATATTATATAATCTATATAATAAAAATGAATTTCTTTTTCTTTGTAAGCGCAGATCTCTCAAATGCCTGGACCGATTTGGCTAATTTTTTTTTAAATGTTCGTAATAGTCCATTTCAGGTTAATACGTAAAAAAAAATCGGAAAAGTTGCCCGGAAAATTGGAAAATTCACGAAAAACTAAAACAAAATCTGTATAGCCAACATAGCTTGCCAAACAATAAAAGAACTAAACTAGCAAACTAAACATTTGTTGGCGGCACTGTTTGTCAGATTTTTGAATGTCATTCATTCTTAATAGCATAGATAATAGAGTTCTAACCACATTATCGTTGAAGAAGAATTTAATAATGCAACAAAGATTTAAAAAAACTATCTATTTTTTTTAAAGTACATTTAAAAACAAAAATTAAAAAAATAAACTGCAACGGATCGTTGCTAAACTTTATCCAATGTACTATCTTATTCTAAAATAAAGTACTTTAAAATATAATTTTACAAAAAACTATATATGACCTTTTTTGTGGTCCTCAAGGTACTTAATTACAATGAATTTTAAATCCCACAAATATTAATTTGACAATTTAATTGATGAACTCAAAAATTGTTATTTAATTAAATAAACTGCAACGGATCGTTGCTAAACTTTATCCAAATTCATTTGAAATATTAATATGTTTATTCCTTTATTATTAATCAGATATCACTTGCAATTTGCAGTTCATGTTGACTTTATTTCAAAAATAATGATCGATTCTCATTTAACAGTCGAGGAATAACCATTCTACATTCGATTTTTGACGTTTCGGTTTTTATTGGTAGCCATTGGTGAAGACATGGAGGAATCGACTTAAAATCAAAAATAGCGATCGATTCTTATCTAATACTAGAGGAATAACCTTATTGCATTCCATTTTTGATGTTTTGACTATTAATGGCAAGCTCTACTGAAAACGTGGAAGAATCGACTTAAAATCAATAAGACTAAATTCTTTTATGATAAACAACTCAAGCTTGAGAATAAGAGAATTTTTTATAAATAGAGATTTTTAATACATTTTAAATATTTGTTTCATCTTATTTGTTATGAGTGTATATTACAGTTAAATAGAATCTCAAATTATATCTATTTAAGACTTTATAATAAAACAATTATATTTATTCTCTGTTACTAATAAAACATCATCATCTTTTAGCGAAACAGGCAGTCTCAGATGGGGATCCATTAAACATGGGCCTCACCTATGTAGATACTATTAATATTGTAAAAAAAAATCTATTCAATTGTGGCAAGAATTTTGGGACTCCTCTTCAGAGTCGAGGGGATCCTACTTGTACTCGATAATGCTCAGAATTGGAACCAAGTCATGGTTTCATTTATTTAGGAGAATAATTGTTCTAATTGTACGGTTGAGAATGGGTCATGCAGCTACCCCCAGAAAATCTTTCTGTTTAATCTAAGAGACACTCCTTTCTTGTGACTGTGATGGCAGCCAAATGGGTGATGTCAATCACATCTTCCTAGGTGTCCAAAAAACAATAAAGCTATTGACTTATTTTATACTAGATCTGCTCATAAAATTTCATTCCCTACATCAATGGGATTAATTCTTAGCTATCTCAATCCTGACTGTCATGAATCCGAGACTCAAGAGATAAACTATTAATAGCACCCAAACTATTTATATGATATAAAAATGTAAACACTAGAAAATCATAGATCAAAGATGGTGTCATCTATTAAATCCGATGGAGTGGAATATTTTTAATTATATGTCAGAGGGGTTGTTTTTCACCCCTCGGGAATCGAACCCGAGTGCCAGTAACAGCAATCCGGGCCACCTGGCTCACCTGCGGGATACGAACCTCTCTGACATATGCAAACGCGTAAAATATTTTACTCAAAGATTGTTATCTTAATTTGTAAAATTTCGCGATATAGTGATTCTAAATTTAAACATATAGCCATGCCATATAATTTAAATAAAGGTAGTTGAGTGTTTCGAATTTTGAAGAAATTCAAAATTCGAAGGGCAATGGAATGACTTTTCCTAATTTAATATGAAAGATATTGTAATGTAAACACTGTTAAATAATTGATAGAGATTTTCTTTAGGAGACGGACTGGTATAAATATGCAATTGGATGTTGATGAAAGAGTCCACGGTGGTTGTAAAAAATAAGACTATAGAGGTTTATTATTTTACATTTATTTGTTAAACCGACGTTTCGGAGATTTATTCTCTCCTCTTCAGGGTAACAAAAAGTCAATGAAAGTAGTTCAAAACAGAAAGTAATTATGTTTTGAACTACTTTCATTGACTTTTTGTTACCCTGAAGAAGGAGAGAATAAATCTGCGAAACGTCGGTTTAACAAATAAATGTAAAATAATAAAACCTCTATAGTCTTATTTTTTACAACCACCGTGGACTGCTTTCATCAACATTCAATTGCACTGTTAAATAATATTGCAACTGTATATAATTATGTTAATATAAAAATGTAAATATTGTAAAAAAAAAAAAAGAAAGAAACTGGCCAAATGGATCCATTTCCGAGGTCATTAAATAAAAAAAAAATAAAACATCAATAAAGCAGCCACGTAGGGGTCCAGGGCGAAGCCCCTGGCTAACAAAAGGCCCTCCGAAGGCGGGCCTTGAAGCTAGTAATAGAATAATACATATAAATATTAAAGAAAAGAAATATATTTTAAAAGTTAAAAATAGTGAACAAAAAATTAAAATTTAATATATTTTAGAATTTTTTTCCAAGAAACGACTTTATTACAAAAAACTGAGCCCCCCCTCCTACTAAATTTCATTAAAAACTCTTAATCCGTTTTTGAGATATGTTTTGCATTTTGTAGTATACTAATTAATTTTTGTGTAATTAAATTGGTCTAAAATTGTATATTAAGAGGGCTAGATGGCCCTACAGATACAACGTTTTTAATAATTAAATATGATTTTTATTTAAAAACACACACATACAGACATGTGGACAATAGCAGAGCTTTTAAAATGAACTTTTAGGTTAAAATACTCTCCTCGAGTTCTATGGCTCTTACGTGAAATTTCGGGCCCTGGACCCAAAATCTGAAGCGAGCCCCTTTTTATAGAATAAGTATGTGTTTTTTTAATGAAGTGGATCAAGACGGTCACCCTATCCCTAGAATAGGTTTTATTTATTGTTATTTCGCCAATCGCTGTAGAATACTTGACCATACCCTAAATAGCAAAGTAAAAACATGTCGTTAACAATCATCATCGAGTATACAGTCCTAAGACTTGTTTGATGCAACAATCCGTCTCCACTCGACTCTGTCCCCCGCCAGCTGTAGCTCTCTAAATGTCTGGCATCCCATATCCCCAATTATTTGGTTGAAATATGGTCTAATCTGGGTCTTCCCCTTCCCCTTTTCTTTCCCACCTCCCCCTCCAAGATATCCCTAAGCAGTCCCCCATGTCTCAGTATGTGCCCATCATCTGACCTCTTCTCTTCTTCAGACTCTTCCACAAGGTTCTTCTTTCTCCGATTCTTCCAAGAACTTCTTCATTTGTAATTTTATCCATCCATTTGATATTCATCATTCTTCTGTAGCACCACATTTCGAAAACCTCTAATCTCTTTCTCTCCGCTTTTCTAATTGTCCAGGTTTCTCACTCCGTACATGGCTATGCTCCATACTTATGTCTTCAATAGCAACTTCCTGTTTTCTAAGCTGATTGAGGAGGAGCATAGTAGTTTTTGTTTTGAATTAAACCGCATTTTTGCTTCGGCAATTCTTAACAATTGTAATTGTCGTTAACAATTGTAACCAAAATTTTACAGACAGCAGATCGAGTCATTTATACGTTTTTCATCTAATTTCAAATTTATGATTAAAAATTAATTAATTGTATGGGGTAGGTATGCGTGACACCTGTAAGTAAGTAAAACATCAAGTGGTGGTTGTTTTGATTCCCCTTGTATATATTATCCCTGTCTAGTAGTTTGTTGTGATTTTGTATCCTCCACTCCCACGAGTCCAGTCCCCTGGGAACCACCAACAGGCCTCGTAATTGATTGGCTGCATTAATGAACGTCCAACCCGAATATATTCCCTAGAACCCAATACTTTGTCCCTTCCCTTTTATGCCTTTTCTGCCCACTTATCTCTTCCCTTCCCATTTTCACATTTTATCCGGGCATATTTTTTCAAAAATTCACTCATCCTTTACTTGAGCTTGGTCCAAATAGCGGCATCTTAACTATTAATATATCTAGAGTTGCTCCAAAAATATGAGAATACTTAAAATACATATATCATTTATTCATATTGAATAGAGATCGATTTGGCGATAATCAACTTCACCATCTATTCATATAAAATATAATTTCTTAACTATAAATATATTCAAAACAAAAAAAATAATAATGAAATGATTTATTGAACTGCAAATTCGCAGGCTGAATCATGAAAAGTATTCAAATTTATGCGGTTCAATTAATTTAATTAATTATAAATATATCGTTTGTTCAGTGTACCGCTAAAGTTTCACTCTCCCCCATGAACTTATGTGGAAGAGGGTTTTTTTTTTACCAAAATAATTTGAGCCGCTTTTTGAGATATTTTAAAAAACAAAGCAGAAAAAAAAACATTTTTTTTCAATGAACGATTAGAATATTTGACCATCGAGTGTATGGTAAAGTAAATAAACTGACGTGTTCTGATGTAGCCATCCACTTGACTTTTCATATAACCTGGCCCTTATATTTAATAAAATTATTTATAAACATGTAGGGGAGGGATTAGTTTTTCCATTTTTAGATTCCTGGGGGCCCACTGATTATGTATACAAATTTGGTTGAGTTTGCTCAAATGGCCTAGATTTTTAATTTTTAACCCCCCTCCACCCCCTTTAATTTTCGGTCGATATGCACCAAAATCTAATCAGCTCTTAATCTTCAATGGACCAAAACTACGTGTGAAATATGGTTTTGATATTCACACTAGTTTTTGAGCTAGCTCGTCCACAAAATTTGGTAACTCACAGACTAACAAACATTTTGACAAAACAATTATTATCTCGAAAAATTTAATTTTTTTCGATGTTCACTTATTGGGGCTTTTTTGTAGACCGAAATGTCATGGTTTCGCTCAATTTTTTTAATCAAAATTTTAGCCTTTTTTGAGATATTTTGAAAAAAAGAAGAAAAAAAACACTTTTTTCATGCACGATTACAATACTTGACCATACCCTACAAAATTTGGTTGAGTTTGTTACAAGAGCCTATATTTTCATTTTTTGACCCTACACCCCCCTCCCCTCACCAATTTTGGGCGGTTAGTTTTTGTATTTTTAGACTTCTAGGGTCCCACTGATTATGTATACAAAATTTGGTTGCGTTTAGAACAAGACCCTAAATTTTCATTTTTTGACTTTACACCCCCACCCCCCTCACCAATTTTGGGCGGTTAGTTTTTGTATTTTTAGACTTCTAGGGGTCCCACTGATTATGTATACAAAATTTGGTTGAGTTTGTTACAAAACCCTAAATTTTCATTTTTTGACCTTACACCCTCCCTCCCCTCACCAATTTTGGGCGGTTAGTTTTTGTATTTTTAGACTTCTAGGGTCCCACTGATTATGTATACAAAATTTGGTTGAGTTTGTTACAAGAGCCCATATTGTCATTTTTGACCTCACACCCCCCCTCCTGCCACCAATTTTTGGGCGGGTTAGGTCTAGCATTTTTGCAGACTTCGGGGTCCCACTGATTATGTACACAAAACTTGGTTGAGTTTGCTCAAATAGCCTAGATTTTTAATTTTTAACCTCCTTAATTTTTCGTCGATATGCACCAAAATCTAATCAGCTCTTAATTGACCAAAACTACGTGTGAGATTTGCTTTCGATATTCACATTAGTTTTGGAGCTAGCTCGTCCCACAAAATTTGGCGACCCACAGACTAACAGACATTTTGACAAAACAATTATTATCTCAAAAAATATAATTTTTTTGATGTTCAACTTATTAGAGCTTTTTGTAGACCGAAATGTCATTAATTTCGCTAAATTTTTTTAATCAAAATATTTTCAGCCGTTTTTGAGATATTTCGAAAAAAAGAAGGAAAAAAACTCACTTTTTTCATGCACGATTACAATACTTGACCATACCCTGTATGGTAAAGTAAAAATATATTCGATGTTTTAGGTGAACTTAAAATGTTATCATTTATTCTAAAAGATGGTCGTTGTTGCCTTTGTTGTCAGATCAAATAACTCAGTGTGGCTAAGGAAAGCCTGGATGATGGTTAGGCGTTGTCGGGGCGAGTTGCGGGAGTTCGTACCGTTAGTTACTTTGGCGAAGATAGTGTTTGCTATACAGGACTAGTCCCTCATTCAATGGAAACAATTAATTATTGCGATGAGTGGCTATGATAAAGGGTGATGAGGGTGTACCAGAAGCAACCCGTCAACTAAACGCCAACAACCTCGCTTTTTACCGATCCAACTTTAGGCCATTAAGGCACTCTAAGCCTGTTATTTGGTTGACACCGCTACACGGAGAAATTTGATGGACATGCAGACTTCGGACCACCCGAGAATTCTCTGCAGAAGACGAGTATTTAACTTGAGTGGTCAAGCATGAGGCACATTTACCATTACATTACCAATACAAAGTGATGAGGGAAATTTGTATGGCAACTAAATGGAATAAATTGAACATCATTCGGGTGAAAAGAATTTTCTGCAAATTATGATTAAAAAGAAAACATTGTAAAATTAAACTGATATTGAGAATTAAATTAATAACGAAATTGAAATATTAGTTTTTATTTTGTTATTAATTCAAAGGAACCGCGAAATTTTGAAATAATTATATTTATTAGTCTGATAGTTAATTCTACAGTACCTGGCCACCGAGCGATGCTCGGTAAATTTCTGCTTCAGTTGAAAGCTATATATATATATTAATCCGCGAACCCCCGGACCCCCACCTCCTGCACCCCTCTAGCCCACATCCACCCCAACCGCGAAACCACTTCCTTCGCCCCCGTACCCCTCCAACCGCACCCCCACATCTCCCCCACCGTCACCTCTACCCACCAACCACTTCCCCTCGCTCCCCGTGCCCCTCCAACCGCACCCCTCCAGCCCACACTCATTTTTGCATTTCAAGCCTTGTACTGGCCCACAGATTATGTGTATATATGTATAGGTATATAAATAAATACCGTATAATAATTTTTTTTAATTAAACAACAATTTTTTGAGTTCATCAATTAATTTTTTTTTAATTTTATTGAACCAATTATTTTACATGAATTAATGTATACATTGTATTTGAGCTTCGACTTCGGAGATTACTTCTCCACCATCGAGTGTCCTTGATCATCTTTAGTCCTTGTTTTTAATAAGAGGAAAAAACTAATTAAAGAAAAAAACCTCTTTTCCGATAATTATTTCAATACCATATTGAATTCCTTATCCCATCAATCCTCATCAATCGATCATCAATTAAATTTTTTTTTTTTTTTTTTTATAAATTTTATTAAACCAATTATTTTACATTAATTAATGTATACCTTGTATTTTAGCTTCGATTTCGGAGATTACTTCTCCACCATCGAGTGTCCTTATTCATATTTAGTCCGTGTTTTTAATAAGAGGAAAAATCTAATTAGATAAAAAAACCTCTTTTCCGATAATTATTTAATTCCATTATTCCCCAATCAAGTCGATTGGTTAATCTTCCTTCCTCTCTCCCTCATTCTCCATCAATTAAATTTTTTTTTTTTTTTTTTTTTTTATAAATTTTATTAAACCAATTATTTTACATTAATTAATGTATACCTTGTATTTTAGCTTCGATTTCGGAGATTACTTCTCCACCATCGAGTGTCCTTGATTCATCTTTAGTCCTTGTTTTTAATAAGAGGAAAAATCTAATTAGATAAAAAAACCTCTTTTCCGATAATTATTTCAATACCATATTGAATTCCTTATCCCATCAATCCTCATCAATCGATCATCAATTAAATTTTTTTTTTTTTTTTTATAAATTTTATTAAACCAATTATTTTACATTAATTAATGTATACCTTGTATTTTAGCTTCGATTTCGGAGATTGCTTCTCCACCATCGAGTGTCCTTATTCATATTTAGTCCGTGTTTTTAATAAGAGGAAAAATCTAATTAGATAAAAAAACCTCTTTTCCGATAATTATTTAATTCCATTATTCCCCAATCAAGTCGATTGGTTAATATTCCTTCCTCTCTCCTCTCATTCTCCATCAATTAAATTTTTTTTTTTTTTTTTTTTTTTATAAATTTTATTAAACCAATTATTTTACATTAATTAATGTATACCTTGTATTTTAGCTTCGATTTCGGAGATTGCTTCTCCACCATCGAGTGTCCTTATTCATCTTTAGTCCTTGTTTTTAATAAGAGGAAAAATCTAATTAGATAAAAAAACCTCTTTTCCGATAATTATTTAATTCCATTATTCCCCAATCAAGTCGATTGGTTAATATTCCTTCCTCTCTCCCTCATTCTCCATCAATTAAATTTTTTTTTTTTTTTTATAAATTTTATTAAACCAATTATTTTACATTAATTAATGTATACCTTGTATTTTAGCTTCGATTTCGGAGATTGCTTCTCCACCATCGAGTGTCCTTATTCATATTTAGTCCGTGTTTTTAATAAGAGGAAAAATCTAATTAGATAAAAAAACCTCTTTTCCGATAATTATTTAATTCCATTATTCCCCAATCAAATCGATTGGTATCTCTTCCTCCCTCTCTCCCCGTCTCTCGATCCATCAATTAAATTTTTTTTTTTTTTTTTTTTTATAAATTTTATTAAACCAATTATTTTACATTAATTAATGTATACATTGTATTTTTGCTTCGATTCCGGAGATTACTTCTCCACCATCGAGTGTCCTTATTTATCTTTAGTCCTTGTTTTTAATAAGAGGAAAAATCTAATTAGATAAAAAAACCTCTTTTCCGATAATTATTTCAATTCCATTATTCCCCAATCAAGTCGATTGGTTTGCTCAATCTCTCCTCGTCCCATTTCTCACTTCCATCAATTAAATTGTCTAACTTTTAATATATATAATAATATTTGTAATGATCTATTAGTGAAATTTAAAATAAAAAACCAATTAATAATTAAAAGGAAATTGAATAAAAACGTAAATATACATTTTTATCGAGACAACCACCTGTGAATAATTATTTCAATTAACAAAAAACCCATCAAAAACAACTTAGCCGAAGATGAGACCGTGACAGATGGAATGTCCAACACAAAACCCTCCTAACCCGTGAATTTCATCCAAATCGTTAGAGCCGTTTTCGAGAACAAGATTTGCTCGTTTAATGTAATAATAATATAAGATTAATTGATCAAGTAATGAGCACAAAGTGTTGAAAAAGTTTTCACTTTTTCCTCCAATGAACGAGTCAAACACGAAAAGACGTCAAAAGTATCAGTCAGTCAGTCAGATAAACGTCGTTTAGTATGAGAATGCAATTTTCCAACTCATAAACATGAAAAATCTTGTCAGTCTCGTAAAGCTAGCTCAAAAGCGAGTAATTTACTGGCTATGGTCATAAAATTGTGACCGATGCTACTAAAATGGAGATTATTTGGAATCTAACAGATTTAGAATTAAATTATATATATATATATATATATATATATATATATATATATATATATATATATATATATATATATACCTATTCATTCCGACATATATAGAACATATATACACAAAAAGGATGAATATATTCATGAATAAATTAAATTACAATTCGAATTAAACTTCCTAAATAAGTTTTTCTTATTCTTTTTCTCTCTTTTTCTATTATTTTGTGGAAATTCAGAATTAGATACGAGTTTATTTAATTTCAAATGAAACTTTAATAAAAAATGTATGTATATATATATATATACACTCGTACGTAGAACTTAAATTAAGCTTTTGTTTGAAATAAATTAAATATTAAAAAAAAAAAATGTATTATATGCGCAATTACCACAGGCTAAAAAATACACTCCGTGTGGTGAATTATTATTGTTCTTATTAAGTCACATGTGAAATTTAGATGGTTTTTTAAATGAATATTTAGATTAATAAAAAAAAAAAATCTAACGAGTTTTGTACAGACTACTTGACTTTCATTTAATTTTCTTAAATGACAATTTAAAAAAATAAATAAATAAACTGATGTGGCCATCCACATGACTTTATCATACACCTGGGTCCTCTCTTATATTTAATACTAGCTGCAAGGCTCACCTTCGACGGCCCTCTTGCTAGCCAGGGGGCACGACCCCCTGACCCCCAGCCCTCGAGCCCTACCCTCACCCCCCACTCACTCCCACCCACCACACACCCCGAAACCCACCCAGCACCCCCAACCCCCGCACCATGCCCCCACACCACCGCTCCAACACTCCATTCCGCACCCTAACCCACTAACCCCACCCCCAAAACCCCTCCAACACCCGCACCACGCACCCGTCCCCAATCCTCGCACCCACACCACCACCCACACCCTACCCACCTCGGACCCCGCACCCCACCCCGTGCTCTCCAACCCTGCACACCACACCCCCGCAGAGCCCCCTGCACCCCCTCCCTACTCCGCCTCACTCCTCACCCATCCTCCATTCCACCCCCGCACCCAGTTTTTGCATTTCTAGCCTTCTAGTGACCCACAGAATTATGTATACAAAATTTGATTGAGTTTGGCCCAAGAGAAAGAATTTTCATTTTTTGACCCCCCTCCCATTTTTAATGGTTAGTTTTTGTATTTCTAGCCCTCTAGAGGCCCAGAGATTATGTATACTAAATTTGGTTGAGTTTGCTCCAAGAGCAAGAATTTACATTTTTTACTCCCCCCCCCCTTTGGGTGTTTTGTGGGGGAAATTTTTTCAAACAAAAGTTGTCAGAAATCACATACCCTACAACTTTGTTTATTATAAAATTTGCAGTAGGGTTAATAGTTTAGGAGTTATTTGATAATTTACATTCGTGCGCACCCCTCCAAACCCCCTTCTTGGGTCAAAATATCAAAACGTTATATAGCTAAAAACGTAAGTTAGAAGACATCTGATATAGATATGAAATTTCATATTAATCCCTTCAGCCGTTTTTACGTGAATCGTGAGCAACTTTTCAGAAAACACTGAAACAGACAGACAGACATACAGACAGACACTTTTGTGAAACCTAACCTAGAAAATTCTCCTCATAAGCTACTTATAATGTTTCACCTAGAATCGACACCTAAATCCTTAAAAATTATAGACAGACAGGAATTTTGTTGAGGGTTTTTGTTCATAACTTTGCTTGAAACGTGTGCAACCAAAATGTGGCGTGATTTGGAGTAATGTACAGACAAAACCTTAATTTTATATATATAGATAGATTGAATTAAAATAATTTATAATTATTTACGAAAAAAAAACTCTCCTCTTTATTTTGGGTCCATTATCAATTAATAATATCTCCTTTTAATTATGAGACTATTCAATTAAAAATATCATCTTTCTTAGATTTTTGTTTGAAAATATTTTAAACCCCACTCCCCCACTCTTTTGTTGGTTACCATCAATTTCACATATTGAGTCATTTTCATAAGGTTATATAGTGTGGATATACGAAATTTCGTTCAAATCGATTAAAGGGTAAACAACTTATTATATATTGATAATTTTATTATTTTGAAACCCCCAATTTTAGCCCTAATGAAGAAAATAATAACTCTCTTTTTAATTATAAAAAAAGAAGTACCTAAGTAATTTTTCTTGTTTTTACTTTACCATACATGATATGGTCAAGTATTGTAATCGTGAATGAAAAAAGTGGTTTTTTTCCTTTTTTTTTCAAAATATCTCAAAAACGGCTTAAATTATTTAGATTAAAAAAATAGAGCAAAACCATGGCATTTTTCTCTACAAAAAAGCTCTAATAAGTGAACATCGAAAAAATTATATTTTTCGAGATAATAATTGTTTTGT
Organism: Forficula auricularia; assembly: GCA_024734495.1. Lineage (NCBI taxonomy): Eukaryota > Metazoa > Arthropoda > Insecta > Dermaptera > Forficulidae > Forficula > Forficula auricularia. Next base: position 590,699 of record JALMQS010000128.1, read on the forward strand.
CAAAATGTCTGTTAGTTAGTTAGTCTATGCGTTACCAAATTTGTGGACGAGCTAGCTCAAAAACTAGTGTGAATATCGAAACCAAATTTCACACGTAGTTTTGGTCCATTGAGATTAAGAGCTCATTAGACTTTGGTGCATATCGACCCAAAATTAAGGGGGGTGGAGGGGGTGTTAAAAATTAAAAATCTAGGTCGTTTGAGCAAATTCAACCAAATTTTGTATACATAATCAGGGGCCCTCCAGAAGTCTAAAAATGCACAAACTAACCGCCCAAAATGGGGGAGGGGTGGGGGTGGAGGGTCAAAAAATGAATATCTTGGCCATTTACCAAACTAAACCAAATTTTGTATACATAATCAGTGTTCCCCTAGGAGTTTAAAAATGCAAAAACTAACCCCCCCTCCCCTACATGATTACAAATAATTTTATTAAATGTTAATGTAAGTGTGGGGCCAGGTTGTATGGTAAAGACAAGTGGATGGCCACATCAGAACACGCCAGCTTATTTTAGTTTGAAAACTTTATAATTTTAATTTTAACCCCTCCTTCCTTAATTTTGGATCCGATTTCAACCAAAATCTAATCAGCTCTTAATCTCAATGCACCAAAACTACATGTGAAATTATGTTTTGATATTCTCACTAGTTTTTGAGATAAAGCGTACACAAACATTTGGTCACGCACGTTCTTACACAGTGTTCCGCAAACTTTTTGTTTTCAAAAGGTAAACCTACCAAATCAAGAAATTTTAGAGGTACACCAAAGAAAAAACAATGTTTATTTAATATTTATTTATTATTATAATCAATATAATATGAAAAGATGTTTAATAAGAAATGTGAGCTTGCTTAACTGAGCACAGGCGATCAAAATTTGGAAGAATCGTTGATAAGGCTGCTCTTATCTCTTGCAGCTTGCATAACTCTCAGCCGAGGGGTGAACCGCGACCTAATATCGTGTACACCTACTTCTACTTCCACTTTCATTTCTAAGTAGAAGAAAATAGATGAAAGTGCATTATCTAATGAATTCCACATAATTTCAAAGACGTGTACACCTAATTCCAATCGCGGTTCACCCCCCCCCCGCTTGGACAATTCGATCGCGACATACTTTCGAGATAAAAAGTAGATCTTATATACATCGGGCACATTATATACATTCTCCCCCCCCCATAAAAAATTGAAACCGATTCTATATATATATATACTTGATAATTTTTATTTTTTATTTTTTGATAAAATGAATTAAAATAAATTTTCTCATAAAATAACCGAACCAAAATATTATTAATAATAATAGACATAATTTAAAATGTTACCACTTTCGATTAATGCATGGAAACTTAATATTATATCGAAAATAAAAAAAAAAAAACGAATTTAATCAAAATCGATAATTTATTCTTTGTCTTCGAAACTGTTCATACTTTTATCGTATAAAAGCTCATATAAGAGACATAAAAAGACATTTTTTTAATTTAATAGATAGCCGTTATAATTTTCTGTTTTTTAAAATTATATTTTTTAAGCCAAATAAAAATTAAAATACCATTTTCGCTTTAGAAATAATTTTTTTAATTACATATCTAGTCAAAATATAGAGATATTTTTTTTAATATTGTAGTTATTCATTTTATCTAAAAATTATCAAGTGGCCGGTTTTTTTTTACTTAATCCAATGCGAATCATGGGTAAAGTATTGTAATCGCTCTCGCGGCAAGCGCGACTTCAAAGGGTCCTCAGGTAAAGACTACGGAACCCATGGACTCAATTAAGATCACAAATTGTAGTATTCAATTAGATTGAATTTTAGCACGTGACGATTTTCCCAAAAATTACTTGGGGTCTCGTAGAGAGGCAAAAAAGTGCCATTTTTTTGGAAGTGCTGTATGTTATCGTTTTTTTCGTCCACGATTTTTTCCACACCGTTTCATTAATTGAAATGAAAATTAAAATCTATCATTATTTTAACAAAATGAAGCGCTGATTAGTTTTTGGTACATATCGCCCCACAAACATTAGTACTTTATTTAGGTACTTTTTTAGTTTTTTCTAAATATCTTGAAAATGACTTAACCAATTTTGATGAAATTTAATATCCTAATTAAGTACCTTGGGGACCACAAAAAAGGTTAAATAAAGTTTTTAGTAAAATTATATTTTAAAGTACTTTACTCTAGAGTAAGATAGTACTTTTTAAAAATTTTTAAATTCTTTAAAATTTATTCATTTGATCGTTTTAATATAGCTCATTTAACCTTACTTAAGTAAGAATGGATAGGCTTCCTCTGTGAAATGCTAAAAATTTGGGAGGAAATTTTATAAGTAACCATAGCAACTGCGTTGTTTTCTTATCCGTTACCATTGCTGAAGACATAGAGGAATCGACTTTAAACCAAAAATAGCGATTGATTCTCATCTATTACTTGAGGAATAACCATTCTATATTGGATTTTTGACGTTTCGGTTTTTATTGGTAACCATTGCTGAAGACATAGAGGAATCGACTTTAAACTAAAAATAGTATAATATTGTAATTGAATACCTTGAGGACCACAAAAATGTAAAATTTTTTGTAAAATTATATTTTAAAGTACTTTACCCTAGACTACGATAGTTCATTGGATAAAGTTTAGCAACGATCCGTTGCAGTTTATTTGCTTTTGAGTGTATATATTCATGAATTGCTTGTTTAATATAATAAGATTATTAGTTTCCCGAAACTGCAAACAGCGTACCGATACTTGAAAAAAGTTTACTTTTTCTGACAATTTTTAATTTTTTTATTTGATTTTTAAACAAACTTTCAACCCCCAACATTTATTCAATTTTTTGCATTCCTATCTTAAAAATAAAACCCCCATGGGATCTATTTACCTACCCTTTTGCAATTGGGCTGCTCTGTCTTCTGCCTATTTCTCTTTAACTGGAGCATTATTTCTTCCTGGTGCATATCCAATTAGCCCTCTCGTTCGTTTTGGGGTTAATGTTCTAAAACGGCTGCTAGCAATTCTAATCAAAGGAGATTACATAACCCAAACAACGCCCCCCCCCCCCCCCCACACACACATACATAGACATATATAGGGAGATAGGCTTTTATATCTCCTTCAGGAGATTGAAACGTACATTTCTAAAATGATATTGATTTACTAAAAATTACTTAGAGGAGCACAGAAAGCGAGCGAAGTTTGTCGCGCGGCTAAGTATCGAACTCGATATGAATTAGTCGGTACGCCTGGGAGGCAGGCATTACCTGCCAGGCCCTACCGAATTAAGATACATTCAGGGTGGGGCATAAAGATTTCCCACATTTTGTAGAGGTAAAAAAATGAAAAATTATTTTTGAAAAGAACATAAAATAAATGTTTTTATAAATGTGTTTTAAACATTTTATATCAGACAAAAAAGGAGGGGGGGGGTCAAAAATGAAATTTTTAGCCCTTTCGACCAAATTCAACCAAATTTTGTATACATGGTTTCGTCAAAAGGGCTATAATTTTTATTTTTGACCCTCTCTAGACCTTTACACCAAATTCAACCAAATTTTGTATACATAGTTTAGTAAAAATGGCTATAATTTTCATTTTTGACCCTCCTCCCAATTCGGGTGGTTAGCTTTTGCATTTCTAGCCTTCTGGGGGTCCACAGAATATGCATACAAAATTTGGTTGAGTTTGGAAAAATGGCTAGAATGTTCATTTTTGACCCTCCTCCCAATTCGGGTAGTTAGTTTTTTCATTTCTAGCCTTCTGGGGGTCCACAGAATATGCATGCAAAATTTGGTTGAGTTTGGACGAAAGGGCTAGAATGTTCATTTTTGACCCCTCCCCCCCCTTCCCTTTTTTGTATGATATAAACACATTTAAAAAAAAATTATTTCATGTTCCTTTCAAAAATATATTCAGTTTTTTTTTTCTAGATAAATTTTTTCATTATTTACCATAAACTCTTCAAAATGTAGGAGATTATGCCCCACTCTGTAATATTTATAAAATTTAAATCAACCTTATATTTTCAAAATTAGATGAAATAAAAGATTTTTTAAATAAATAAATTTACTATAATTGTTTTTATTTTAAATTAATTATCTTAAATGAGGCTTTTTAAACACTGGAAACTGATGATCTTTTTTATGATCAGGATAAGGTTAATTATTGAACAACTATCTTTTTTTCATAATTTTTTATTGTTGTTTCACACGGAGAAAAAATTATAAAAAATTATGAAAAATAAGATAGTTGTTCAATAATTAACCTTCTCCCGATCATAAGGAAAGATCATCAGTTTCCGAGTGTTTTTTAAAAAGCCTCATTTAACATAATTAATTTAAAAGATTTTTAGTTACATAAATCGAAAACTTCATCTTGCTCCTGAAGATGAGCTGACGCCCGAAATATATCGAATTCAAAACTCAATTTTATTTTATTTCTTTTTTTTTTCTATAACCTACCTCGCATCTTACTCAAGTTTTATTATTATATTAAAATGTTTCATCTAGAACCAACACGTATCTCCTTAAAAAGTTACTTTCCAGTAGATTTTCAGATTTCTTATTTTAGAGAAAAAAATTATGAGGCCAAATTGTTGTGTGTTTTCCAGTATCTGCATATAAATCTCAATGTTTTAAGGAAATTTATGATTTTGTGTTGGGCCACACTCATTGCAATGCTGGGACGCACGCGGCCCGCGTGTCACGGGTTGGACAGCCCCTGATATAAATTATCAATAATTTTTAATAAAAAAATAAAACCGACTTCAAAAATTAAATGCAACAAATAAAATAATAATAACTTAAAATAAAATAAAATACACTAAAAGGTATAAAAATAATCATTATCTTATTTAGTTACAACTAAACGACGAAATATTAACATGAAATTACTTTTTGAAGTCGGTGCCAAACAAACTACACCTATAAGCGAGCGTACCCACCAAACGTACTAAGTAAGATAGGTCGAGTGCTATTCATAAAAGGTATATGTTTGGTACCGACTTCAAAAAGTAATTTCATGTTAATATTTCGTCGTTTAGTTGTAACTAAATAAGATAATAATTATTTTATAACTTTTAGTGTATTTTATTTGATTTTTAAGTTATTATTATTTTATATGTTGCGTTTAATTAATAATGAATTATTAATAGTCAGTTTTATTTTATTTTTTTTATAAAAATTATTTTTATTTTTATTTTTTTAGTGTTTTAGTGTTATTAATAGTGACTTAATATAATACATTGCATGCATTTCGTAAGAGAAAGCGTCAGACGAATGAATCAGAAAATGATAATAAAATTCAATTCATAAATATAGGAATTATTTCGAAACGTTTGCGGGTTTTAAATGAATGTTTTAAGATTTTTTTATAAAAGATTTTATTTATTATAATTTCGATTATTTGGTCATAAGAATTGGAGATTTACGTTATTTCGTCATTGATCATATCTTCACAACTTGACCATATTAAGACGGACCACCCCTAAGGTACCCTCTTTCCAATAAAATAAGAATCATCAAATCGGTTCATAAACAACGAAGTTATGCCTGAAACAAACATATCAAAAAAGGTCCAATACCGATGAAAAAACGGGACTAATCGGAAACTAGACTGAACCCAATGCAAAAAAAAATCATCAAAATCGGTTCACAATTGGCGAAGATATGAGGTAACATAGACACAAAAAAAAATCAGTCGAATTGAGAACCTTCTCCTTTTTTGAAGTCGGTTAAAAAATTTATATACACGTTGCATTTTATTTAAAGAAGAATTTATTTTTAAACCTAAATATTTTAAAATTATATTTATATTAAACACTTCATTATCTATCATCTACTATATATCTCTCATCACTAAATCCACACTTAAACAGGGGTGCTATGATCTACAATACTCAGGGTTCCCATCCCCTCCTAGCTTCACGACCCCCACCCACTTCCAGAAAAGTGACCTCCCACCCATTTCGTATTAGTCTAAACTCATTAAAAATTACCCCCGCCCCTTCCTCTGAGTATATTTTATTCACTTCTAAATATATACTACGGTGCAAAAAAATCGACCTACTAATAAAAACTTTATCAAATGGCAAATTATTTTTAAAAATTTTACAAATAACCATATATAATTTGTTCTCTTAACTCTTAAACTAACATATTCAATATGTATTGTTGATAATTATTGAATTTCATAGTAGTAAGTAAAATTATATTAAAAGATAGAATTACAAATTATCATACTTTTTCAATATCCCTTTACATTTAAAAAAAGATTTAATAAAAGATCAAATTACATTTTCAATAAAATGAATAATTTTGAATTAAGTATCATTGATAGAAAGATCAAATATATAAAATGGATATTTCTGAAGTTCAAAGCAGTTCAAATTGTGTGTCTAATTAATCAAAGGCTAAGTCAACAACAAGTGGAAAGTACACTTGCAATAAGCAATAATTTCAATAATGTATGGTTCCTTGTAAAAAAATTAAAAATGGTTTTACTTTTTATTGGTGGATCGATTTTTTACTTTATCAAATGCGAAGCATGGGAGAAAGTATTGTAATCGCTCTCGCGGCAAGCGCGATTCCAAAGGGTCCTCAGGTAAAGACTACGGAACCCATGGACTCAATTAAGGTCACAAATTGAAGTATTCAATGAGATTGAATTTTAGCACGTGACGGTTTTGCCAAAAATTACCTGGGATCTCGCCGAGAGGCCAAAAGTGCCATTTTTTTGGAAGTGCGTGCGGATGGATGGATGGATGGATGGATGTATGCGTGTGTGTGTGTTATCGTTTTTTTCGTCCACGAATTTTTCCACACCGTTGCACCGAATGAATTGAAATTGAAAACCTACCAGTATTTTAACAAAATGAAGCGCTGATTAGTTTTTGGTACATATCGGTCCACAAACATTAGTACTTTATTTCAGTACTTTTTTAGTTTTTTCTAAATATCTTGAAAATGACTTAACCAATTTTGATGAAATTTAATATCCTAATTAAGTACCTTGGGACCCACAAAAAAGGTTAAATAAAGTTTTTAGTAAAATTCTATTTTAAAGTACTTTACTCTAGAACATATTAATATTTCAAATCAATTTGGATAAAGTTTAGCAACGATCCGTTGCAGTTTATTTGCACATAGAATTAATTTTTTTTTATTAGCTTCTTTTGAAGTTATAAAACTTAGCCGTTTTAATTTTTAGCATATAATGCTATTTTTAAAGAATTTTCAACCCCCTCCCCTCTATGGTCACCTGTGTAATACCTACTAATATTTTATAACTAGAGTAAAACGTCATAGGAGTCTTCGGCATGGGGACGCCTGAAGATTAGGCTACCTGCCACGCCAGGCTTCGCTTTCAAATGTCCAAATACAAGACGGATTATTATTAATATAACGCTCAATTATTAATTGGAGCTGTCAGCTTCTAAAAAATTAAGTTTAGACGCTCGGATTTATAAAAAAATTAGGTGTTCAATTAAACCTGTGGTTTCGATATATAATTAGTGGACTGTAAAATAATAGGAATTAACTATCTTTCAAAGGTGATAAATGAATATGTTTAGACGAGCTTCGAGGGCGTCCCTCCGGACTGGTGCCCTGGCGGGCAGCGTCTCGGTCCAAAAATTGTATTCCTCTTAAAAAACCACACTCCAAATGTATACCCGTAAACTACCGAAAATACACCGTCTCTTAAAAGTTTCGCCTCTTTAATTTTTGAATGGAGGGGAGGGGGAGGAATAATTATGAATATATTTAAATGTAAATTTAAATTTCATTTTTCCTTTTCAAAACAAAAATAATGAAATGATTTATGAACTGCAAAAAATTCGCAGGCTGAATCATGGAAATGATTCAAATTTTCGCGGTTCAATTAATTTAATTAATTACAAAAAATACATATTTAATGTTTCTTAATTTAAAATGAATTAGAGTCTTTCATTTCAAAATTACAATTATATTTCAAATTTGCCTGGTTAATGAAAATAGATTGGAGCCATCAGTTTAAAATCCGAGCTGACAATTATATTTCAAATTTGCCTCGTTAATTAATATATATTTAATGTTTCTTAATTTAAAATCTATTGGTGTTTTTTCATTTTCATTCGAGTTCAAATGAATACAATATTATCTCGACACAGTCTAAATCAAAAATATATAGTTTTAGTAACAGAAATCAAAATATAATTATTAATGTTTCAATGGCGTAATGGCTAGAGCTAATGCCCTTAGTTCAAGAGTTCGTCGGTTTGATTCTAGGCAAGACGGTAATTTTTTTAGAGAAATTTCTCTAAGCGTTGTTACAAATTAATCTAGACAAATATATATAGTATTATCATGTAAAGAAATTAAAAAGAAAGCAATTTGGTTTTAAATGATTTTATTAACAAATGGAAAAACAAGCAAAGTTTGAAGAAAACCGATAAAAATTTAGTTAAATTGATTTTTATGATCAAGGTCTTTGTTGTTTGTGGGTAGCCAATATCCCAGTTTACAACGAAAGCTTGGGGGAGTTAATTGTCCCTGAAGGCTTGAATAGCGTTGCTGCCCAACTAGCAAAGTAGCTGTATAATTTTAGGTTATATAACATTTATGTTTTGTTGCTGTTTTATAAGAGCTCCATAACGCTTATACAACATCAATACAACATAACAGTTGTATAACCTAAAATTATACAGCTATTTTGCTAGTAGGGTGGTGGATACGGTCCCTTGGGGATCTTTTTAATTCGGGTTTATCATCCCGGTAAGACGTCGAACCTTATACACAAAAACATTTACAAGTAAAGATTACAACATAAAAAATTTCTAAACACAAGTAATATCAATTAAAAACCTACTGGTTGCGCCAGTGCAACCGTGTGCTTAATGCGTATGTGAGCATCGTTTTTCCGATTTTTGCACGCGAAATCGCTAGGGCAAAAGCCATCCGCTGGGCGGAACAGCCGAAAACAAATCCATGTTTATTTACATAATTAATATTTTTTTCTCATTCTTGTACAAACAGCGAATCTGTTCACATCTTGTTCTGCTAATCAGAGTCCAGTTTCCCATTTTACTCACTTATTTTTGCTTGCTGGTGTTCGTCCTTTCCCATATCAATTGTATATTGATAAAATATCTACTATTGTGTTGATATTTAATGTCAGAACGCCGCAGCTGGACTTCTAAACTCCTGCTTCCTGGTAGCCGTACTATTTTCTCTCTCTCAGTACCGACTTCAGTGGAAGAAAGTACACTTTTGTTTTATTTATGGTACGGATTGGCCTAGAAGAAATTTTCAAACTCAACGGGTTCGTCAACAAACTGATAAGTGAAACTATTTAATCCTATCCAATTTTCCTACACTTTTCTTCACTTCCTTAAAAACTGAAAAACTCTCTCTCTTCTCATTGAACACAATCCATTTGGGTTTTGAACTCTACATCTCATCTACGCTAAGAATCTCTCGAATTCATTTGTCTATTTTTCTTATTTTATAAATAAATATGGCCGCCTTCTTAAAGGCAAACTAGCTCTTATTTTAATTCTAATTAAACATTTTTTTTATTCCTGTTACTACTAATAGCTTTAATTGAAAATTGTTAATTATATTTAATTTTATTATAATATTTTTTTCTCTTATTGCAATTATTGTTATCCATACTATTAATTAATTAATTTTAAATTTATTCATTTATTTGTTCAAAATACTGTCTGGTTAACTAACATATAATTTTATCCTGTTAATAATAATAAAAATAATTTGATAATTTCTAATCATAATTTCTATTCATAATTCAATTGAACTTTTCAATTATTTGTCGGATAATTTGTTTTTGCTTCTATTTATTACTCAAATTAATAAATCTATCTGCTTAAAAATCCCATTTTCCCATTCATTTAATTTTTTTTCTTGTTACTTTTTTTATTTATATTTCGACTTTCAGATGTAAGCAAGAACCTTCTTATTAAATTCAATTTCATACATAATATGGTGATTATTTATTCACATTAAAACTAACATAAAAGTTTAAGTGTGTTGAGCAGCTGTAAAATTTTTGGAGTCACTTCATCATCGCTGTTATTATTTTTTCCTGCTAGCATATTTGTATTTTTGTTGAACTTTGAATTTTTCTTTCTTTTTTTTCACCCTGACTATCAGTTGGCTCAACCACCTACCTTATCGTCCGATCATTATGCTCAAAAACTCATTCCATCAAAAGGCAAAGCGACAAAATTGTGGTCACAAGGACATATGTACACGGAAAAATGGATTTGAGCAAGAGGCTTGTTCGGAATGGGATCTCGGCTTAAATAAGGTTTCCAAGGGTCAAAATAAATATTTGAATAATCATTTGGTATTTCCCGGTCAATGTTTTTAATTGAATTTATTATATTAAATGATTTTAGAAATAATTATATCGAATTTAAGACCGAATAAATGTTTAAATATATTAATAAAGCTTAAATATGTTTAATTTTTGGATTAAGAATACGCGCGGGGTTTTTCGAATTTTGATAATCTTTGGACTTTATTAAATTTGCAATTTTGAATTTTCAATCAAAATATGAGCTCATTTCGCAGCTCCAATTAATAATTTATCAAATAGCTCGCAAACTGAATCTAAGGACTCTTCTCATCCCCACTCTCATCATTTTTCAACCCCATTCATTGGCAAAAATAAAAATGCCTCAATCATTGTGCAAAATCCCAAATAGGATTTCCAATTTTAATCAGACCTGGAACCTTTCTTTCTGTCTGTCTCGGAGGCAGGAAATTTATCTTTTTCTCTTTTTTTTCATTCTTTTCCACTGCCGTAAATCCACTTTACCAATGTCAACTTCTATTATGCCATAATTATGGTAAAAGATAAGCCTTACTTGAGAAGGGAGAAGAAAAGACAACGAATGAAAGAGAGAAAGAAAGAAAAAGAGCGTCTAGGGGGAAATAGTGGAACCAAAAGAAATAAAACTAGATTTTTTTTTAAATTAAAAAAAAACACATTACACAAATTACATTCATCTTCTCTTGAATTATAAATAATAATTTCAAGCGAAGTATTTGATGAATTAATAATATTTGAAATATAAAAATTTATAGAAATAAAGACATTATATAATTTCTATTTTCATTGAAAATAAATCAGATTGAAAAGAAAAATTAGTTTTTCGAAAATTACAATATTATTAAATAAATAAGTTATATTTTTGGGTTTTAAATAGCTGAAGGTTATAAGTCGCGGGAAAGATGGTGGCAGGGAGAGAGTTCCAGTCTCTGGAGGTCATAGGGATAAAAGAGTTGGCGAAAGCGCTTGTTCGACTTTTATCCAATTTGACAGCGAAGGGGTGCTGAGCGTTAGAAAACCGCGTGTTTTTCGTAAAGAGGGCATTAGGGGGATAATTGATTTCAGCTCGACTGAACAGACACCGTGATAGTATCTGTAGTACAGGGAAAGGGCAGAAACGGTTCTTCGGTGAGCCAGGAGTCGAGTGAGTTGGTTAGAACTGGGTCTCCTATTAGTTTAATTGCTTGCTTCTGAATCGCATCCAGTGTAGCAAGAGAATGCTTGGAGGCACCCCTCCACAGATGAGATACATATTCGAGACAGGGACGAATTTGAGCCTTATACAGTTTAGAAGTTGACTGGGAGTATAATAGAGTCTAGTCCTAGATAGGAGACCAAGCTTGCGCGCTGCAGCTTTAGCAGTGGTTGAGTTGAGGTATGGTCATTCCATGAAAGTTCAGACCCTAGAGTTACGCCTAGCATTCAAATTTTATCCCTGAATTCCAGTGAGTTTGAGTCGAATGATATGTCTGGGAGGTTTCTGTCGACGCGTCTAGAAATAAGACAACACTGAGTTTTCACTGCATTGAAGTTAACTAAGTTTTGGGATCCCCAGTTTTTAAGTCTGCCTAAGTCTAAATTAATTGAGGAGGCAATGTCTGCACGGTTTTTATGCGATGCAGGGGCATTATGTAAGGCGCTGTCATCTGCGTAACAATTTACCGAGAAAGAGCATAGGGGAGATAACCGATCCCTGAGTAGCTTATGCGTTGGTGTGGAAGGGGAAGATGATATTCCATCGATGACAACCTTAATTCTACGGTCTGAAAGAAAACTTTCGAACAACTTGCAGAATTTCGGCGCAAGGCCTACAGGAGTCAATTTAGCAAGAAGAAAATATTTTAAAGGAGCAAGAGGCCTACGGCGGGGCCACCCCAGCAACCCTATACATGCCCCTGGACTCTCTCCTCTTCCCTAACTTTGATCATCCTCCGAACCCCGGGTGGAGGATAAAATTGTGTAAATTATCAATAGAAAGTAGGTTACTTACTTACTTGATTACTTGGCGACTCGTTCCTCAGTACGGCGGTTTGGTGCACGCGAGTTCCAAAACTTGCACGCCATCCTTCTCTATCCTTTGATAAGAAAGTAGGTACATATATCAATTGAAAAACAATTAATCCTCCTCCCGGGCTGTTAGGGTTCGGAGGTTGATCAGAATTGGGGGGAAGAGCAGAGAATCATCTACCCAGAAAGATGACCCGCCGAAAGCGGGCTTCACAGCTGATTTTTTGTGTGTTTGTGTTTTTTTTCATCATAGGCTACACGGAGGAGCGCTTGATGAAAGTTATAATTTAAAAATAAAATAACAAATAAACAAACAAATAGAGTAAATAAACAAAATGTATAAATAAAATAAAACAAATATACAAAGTAGTCCTGTCGAGAATATGTCAGAAATCAAGTCCAGGGATGATCGTCGTCTAAAAACTCACCAACCCTATAATATCCCTTTTTATAGTAGTGTGTGCTTAATGAAGGATTTAAATTTATTCATGGTAGAGCTAGACTCGTAATTTCCTCCGGAATTTTGTTGTAAAAGCGCACACCTTGACCCATTAATTACCTTTTGTAAATGAAACCTCGGGATGGCGAGCTTAGTCTTAAATCTTTAATATTACTAATAATAATAAGCTGACGTGTTCTGATGTGGCCATCCACTTGACTTTACCATACAACCTGACTCCTAGAATTATTTATAATCATGTAGGGGGATTAGTTTTTGCATTATTATATTTCTGGGGTCCCATTGATTATGTATACAAAATTTGGTTGAGTTTGGTAAATGGCCAAGATTTCCATTTTTTGACTCCCCCCCCTCCTCATTTTGGGCGGTTAGTTTTTTCTTTTTAGTCATCTGGGGTCCCACTGTTTATGTATACACAATTTGGTTGAGTTTGCTCAAATGGCCTAGATTTTTTATTTTTAACCCCCCCCCCCCTCCATCCCCCTTAATATTGGGTCGATATGCACCAAAATCTTCTTCTTCGATTGCCAGAGTGCCATACCTCGGCGCCTCTCCACATATACCTGTGCTGAGTGTGTTTAGTTGTTTTTTCACAGATATACGGGACCTACTTTTTAATGACGGTTCCGAGCGGCTAATTTGGAGAGGTAACCAAAATCTAGTCAGCTCTTAATGCGATATGACCTTCAGGGCAATGAGGGGTTCTTTTGATGAATTTTTATAGCTTCAACAGGAGAACATATAGGGAAATCGCCATGCGCTAGGAATTGTATATAGAAAATATATTATGTAAATGTTCCTATAATTATGTAAATACTCCTATAATTAAATTCACCCGACTATGTAAATATTTCTTGTTAGTGGAGGCCCCACCTGCGTGGCCCAATAAACGAAAAATCAATGGACCAAAACTACGTGTAAAATTTGGTTTCGATATTCACACTAGTTTTTGAGTTAGCTCGTCCACAAAAATTTGGTAACGCACAGCCTAACAGACATTTTAACAAAACAATTATTATCTCGGAAAATATAATTTTTTTGTTGTTTGCTTATTGTAGACCGAAATGCCATGGTTTTGCTCAATTTTTTTAATCAAAATAGTTTCAGCCGTTTTTGAGATATTTTGACAAAAAGAAGGAAAAAAAAACACTTTTTCATGCACGATTACAATACTTGACCATACCCTGTATGGTAAAGTAAAAATCATATTTTAGTATGGAGATCATCATCATCATCATTGAGTATACAGTCCTAAGACTGGTTTGATGCAACAATCCGTCTCCACTCGACTCTGTCCCCCGCCAGCTGTTTGACCTCTCTAAATGTCTGGCATCCCATATCCCCAATTATTTGGTTGAAATATTCTAATCTGGGTCTTCCCCTTCCCCTTTTTCCCACCTCCCCTCCAAGATATCCCTAAGCAATCCCCCATGTCTTAGTGTGTGCCCCATCATCTGAACTCTTCTCTTCTTCAGACTCTTCCACAAGGTTCTTCTTTCTCCAATTCTTCCAAGAACTTCTTCATTTGTAATTTTATCCATCCATTTGATATTCATCATTCTTCTGTAGCACCACATTTCGAAAGCCTCTAATCTCTTTCTCTCCGCTTTTCTAATTGTCCAGGTTTCACACCTGTATGAGAGCAAAAAATAATTAGCTAATATTACTGATTTAAATAAATAGGTATCTTTATAATATTATTTTCCATTTATTATAAATGGATAGAATTGTATAATAAATAAAATGTTCATATGGATAAAACCATTCAATTCATCAATAAATAATACCAAATGAATCAATAAATAAATATTAAAAAAAATGAAAAATTCTTTTTATATATAATAAATAAATAAATCTCCCACTCTCAGTTTGTAAAAAATAAAAAGTTTAAATTTGTGTATAGATTAACAGATCAACAGATTTGATTCAACAGTGAGTGCAACAGAATTATTTATTGGAATTAATATAAATGGATGTACCCCCCCCTCCCTCCTGTACATACAATATATTATATAATAAATAAGAGGGATAGAGAGTGGTACACTCTAAATATTTATTTATTCTCTTGTTATTTTAATTTATATTCATCATACAATCGGGCATTTTGATCAATTTATTAGATTGACAGATATCCCAGGCAAATTAGTATTCAATAGAAATCTCATATTCATCTAAATAAATCAGTTAATTTATCTAGTTCATAATCTATTATTATTATTGGTGACCGTTTGGGGCGCTCGCTAACAGTGAATAATAAAAAATAATTTTTATAAAAAAAATTAAACCGACTTCAAAAAAATTAAATGCAACAAATCTATATAATAAAAATGAATTTCTGTTTCTTCGTAAGCGCAGATCTCTCAAATGCCTGGACAGATTTGGCTAATTTTTTTTTTAATGTTCGTAATAGTCCAATTCAGGTTAATACGTAACTCAAAAATTGAAAAGTTGCCCGGAAAATTGGAAAACATGTTATAGTCAAAAAGTGGTAAATAAATTGGAGAAAACGGGTTTTGAATTAGAAACAATAAAATACAATATATTCGGATAAAAAATATAACATAAACCACTTTTTGGGGTCTGAGGTTCAAGAAATAAAATAAAGCTGCTTCATCTTGTTGATATATATCTACGTATACTTTTATATTTGGTTTCCAATATGCAATTCTATTTATTTTTATTGGATATGAAAAGAAATGCCAACCGATTTCCTTTTTATATTCCTCAATTTTTTTCTCCCGAAGCTTTTTATGAATTAAAAAAAATAATAATAATAAATAAATATAATATAAATAAATGATGAATCTTATTTATTTTTTTATTGTGTTAATAATAGCGAAGATTTAATCTCTCTCTCGGTATCTCTCTCTGTTTAAAGAGAGAAAGAGAGAGAGCGGTTCTTCACTTTCCCTCTCTTTATCTGTCTGTCTGTCTGTCTATCTCATTTCCCTTCTATTGAAATTTAACAAAATGGAAAATCATATCAGAGAGAGTCTAAGTTATTTCTTATTGCTTGTTCCCTCTAAAAGGGGTTGTTCTGCATCCGAGAGATAGAATACTATAATATATAGAAAAGAATAATAAAATAAAAATAAATAAATAAATTGAAATGAAAAAACAAATATTTTTTTAAAGATTTAATAATAAGAATAGTCAATCCGACAGGGGAATCCCCATTCAAGTCTTATCGAGATAGATTCCATTTTATAATACTACCTACATCATATAAGCAAGGTTTTCACGTTAAAAGGGACGATTTATTCTCAACATAAGACAGACTGAATTATCAAAAAATACACTGAAGTGCAAAAAAATATAGCCACCAATAAAATCTTTATTAAATTGTAAATTATTTTTAATTTTTTTTACAAGGAACTATACATTATTAAAACTATTGCTTATTGCAAGTGTACTTGCCACTTGTCGTTAACTTGGCCCTTGATTAATTAGGCACACACAATTTTAACTGGTTGAACTTCAGAAATATAGATTTTGTATATTTGAACTTTCTATCAATGATACTTAATTCAAAATTATTCATTTTATTGATATTTCAAATGGAATTTGATCTTTTATTAAAACTTTATTTAAATGTAAAGGGATATTGAAAAAGTATGATATAATTTGTAATTCTATATTTTAATATAATTTTACTTAATACTATGAAATTCAAAAATTATCAACAATATTTATTGAATATGTTAGTTTAAGAGTTAATAGAACAAATTATATATGGTTATTTGTAAAAATTTTTAAAATAATTTGATATTAATAGAGATTTAATTAGTGGGTCGAATTTTTTGCACCGTGGTGTATATTATAATGGCCAAAGTGACTAGAATAATAACACTATTCAACAAAAATTTCTCCCCTAAACCTAACAATGGATTCGAGTAGAGTTTTCTACGCTGATTCTCATGCAATTTCCCAATTTTTTACAACACGTCAAAGTTTTTAAGAGTCAAAACAACGAAAAATGCCATTTTGATCTTATTTTCGAGTCCCATTAGATATTAAACAGCAATATTTGAAATTAAAATATGTTGATCACGTAATAGAAAACAGCTTCCTTTTTTTTTTTTTTAATGCAATCGAATGCAAGAAGGGGTGCACCAGTAAAGATGTAGCCCCTATGGATCTCGAAAGACCCTTGCATTACCGAAGAGAAGGAAAGTTGATTAAGTGAGAGGGTGTAGACGTAGGTGTCTATGCACCCTGGTTTTGAAGGTTTGAAGATCATAGGTGCTGGGAAAGATAGAGGCTGGGAGAGAGTTCCAGTTCCTTGAAGTCATGGGGATATATGTATTCGCGAATGAAGTGGTCCGGCACTTTTCCAATTTGACCGCGAAAGAGTGTTGGGACTCGGCAAAACGTGTGCTGCGTGCAAAGCATGCTTTGGGGGAATTATTGATTTTATCTCATCAGAGCACCTGCCGTGATAGTATCTATAGAAAAGGGAAAGGGCAGAGACATCTCTTCGATGAGCCAGCGAGTCGAGGGAGTCGGTGAGGGTAGAATCGTCAATTAGCCTGACGGCTCGTTTCTGAATTGCATCAAGGGTAGCAAGAGAATATTTTGAGGCTCCTCTCCACAGATGAGAGCTGTATTCGAGACAGGGGCGGATTTGGGCCTTGTAGATGGTGAGAAGTTGTGGGGGTTTGTAAAATCGCTTGGACCTGAATAAGAAGCCAATCTTCCTTGCTGCAGATTTCGCCACAGAGGAGATGTGTTCATTCCTCTTTGATTTTCAAATTACGACTTGTTTTTAGCTCAATTAGAACTCTAGTTATAACTAAAAAACTAAAACTACGTGATTACAAAGGATAATAAACATAGATAAAAACTTAAAGTATTAGTTTTTTTACTGATAACTCGGGTTCTAATTGAGCGTACAAACAAGTGGTAATTTGCAAATCAAAGAGGAAGCTGTTTTCTATTACTTCCACAAAATATTGTGATTTCAAATATTGCTGTTTGATATCTAATGGGACTCGAAAATAGGTCAAAATGGCCATTTTCGTCATTTTGACCAATAATATCTCAAAACTCTGACGTTTTGTAAAGAGTCGGGAAATTTCACGAGAATCAGAGTATACAACTCTACTGGAATCCATTGTTAAGATTACGGGTTAAATTTTTGTTTAATTTTTGTCGAGCAGTGTTATTTGAGGAAAAAGTGAAACTTTTTCAATACTCGTTACGCTGTTTGCAGTTCCATGAATTAATAATTTTAAATGAAACATTTTTAGAGCCATCTTAATCTAATTGGGGGCCCAGGGTATTTTAGTATTTGTGGGACCCTTTAAGAAAAATTTAGGATCGATATTAACATAAACGAAGGTTTTAATTTCCTAAGAGCCCACGCCCCCTTCATATTTTGTTCGATTTCATTCAAAATCTAATCAGCTTTTAATCTCAATATAAAGAATCTACACGTAAAATGTCGTTTTGATATTTACACTAGTTTTTGAGGTAGAGCGTACACAAAATTTGATAACGTACTAACAGACGTTTTAATAAAAAATTAATATCTCGTAATATATAATTTTTTCTATGTTCACTCATTTGGGTTTTTTAACACGGTTTTATTAGTTTCACCTGTTTGTATGTATGTATGTATCAATGTGACTTTTGTCCTGTTAAATTCCGCAAACTTTTCTCTATAAAAATAATTGTTTACTCAATTTAAATGAAATTATATAAAAATAAAAACACTTCATTCTGTTAAATTCCGCAAACTTTTCTCTACAAAAATAATTGTTTACCTACTCAATTTAAATGAAATTATATAAAAATAAAAACACTTCATTCTGTTAAATTCCGCAAACTTTTCTCTATAAAAATAGGTACCTGGCCACCGAGAGATGTTCGGTAACTTTTTGCTTCAAGTTAAAAGCTGTATATATAGAACACACCCCCTGGACCCCCCCCCCCTCGAAACTCCGCACTGTTTATTTAATTTATAATTCTTTTCTTTGTATTTATTTATTAATTTTCATTAATCGGCGATGTTTTATGACACTTTATGGTCTAATAGCTACTAACCATTTTGATAGATTTTTACTTTATTTTAGAATCCAAATAGCATACTTATACTGTAGTGTGATCATTCATACCCTCGAAAGTCAAATTCTTACTCCCGAAATCGAGTCGTTTTTAGGGGTAATCGACCCCTGAAGATGTCAAAAAATACCGTAAAACACCTCATTGATTATAACTAGTAAACTGTTTACTCTACGGAAAATTACATTAGAAGCAAAATAGTAGAGGATGTAATTTTTGAAATTTTTATTTTAAAAAAATTTGAAAATAACCACCCAAAATGGAGGAGAGGGTCAAAAATGAAAATTCTAGCTCTTTCGACCAAACATCAACCAAATTTTGTATACATAATCAGTGTGCCTCCAAAAGGCTAGAAATGCAAAAACTAACCACCCAAAATGAGGGGAGGGTCAAAAAATGAAAATCTAGACCCTTGTACCAAACTTAACCTAGTTATTCCATTTCTATCCTTCTGGGGGTCAACCAGAAGTATAGTATGCGAAATTTAGTTGAGTTTGGTACGAAAGAGTTAGAATTTTCATTTTTTGACCCTCCCCTCATTTTGGGTGGTTAGTTTTTGCATTTCTAGCCTTTTGGAGGCACACTGATTATGTATACAAAATTTGGTTGAGTTTTGGTCGAAAGAGCTAGAATTTTCATTTTTGACCCTCTCCTCCATTTTGGGTGGTTATTTTCAAATTTTTTTAAAACAAAAATTTCAAAAATTACATCCTCTACTATTTTGCTTCTAATGTAATTTTCCGTAGAGTAAACAGTTTACTAGTTATAATCAATGAGGTGTTTTACGGTATTTTTTGACATCATCAGCTGTCGATTACTCCTAAAAACGACTCGATTCGGGAGTAAGAATTTGACTTTCGGGGGTATGAATGATCACACTACAGTATAAGTATGCTATTTGGATTCTAAAAAATCTACCAAAATGGTCAGTAGCTATAGACCATAAAGTGTCATAAAACATCGCCGATTAATGAAAATTAATAAATAAATACAAAGAAAAGAATTATAAACTAAATAAACGTTTTTTCAATTGAAATTAATTATTTTTTTTTAATTTACAAATTTTGTATCACAGAAAAGCGCGCTAGATTTCTTTTGCAAACAGGCGCCTCTTACCCAAGCGGTGCGGAGTTTCGGGGGGGGGGTCCAGAGGGTGTGTTCTATATATACAGCTTTTAACTTGAAGCAAAAAGTTACCGAGCATCTCTCGGTGGCCAGGTACTTATTTTTATAGAGAAAAGTTTGCGGAATTTAACAGAATTAAATGTTTTTATTTTTATACAATTTCATTTAAATTGAGTAAACAATTATTTTTATAGAGAAAAGTTTGCGGAATTTAACAGGACAAAAGTCACATTGATACATACATACATACAAACAGGTGAAACTAATACAACCGTGTTTGGTTGAGTTTGCTCGAAAGGGCTAGAATTTAAATTTTTGACTCTCCCCCCCTGGGTGGTTATTTTCAAATTTTTTTTAAGAAAAATGTCAAAAATTACATCTTTTAAAATTTTGCTTCCAATGGAATTCGCCGTAGAGTAAATAGTTTAGGAGTTAATTCAATGAGGTGATTTTACGGTATTTTTTTGACATCTTCAGGGGTCGATTACCCCTAAAAACGGCTCGATTTAAGAATTTGACTTTCGGGGTGTGTGCTGATCTCACTACAGTATGGGATATTCACTCCGATTCGAATACCCTGAAAATGTGTGACAGCCTATCCATGTTGGGCGTCTCTGTCGCATCTGACCTGTCTTGGAATGAACACATCTCCTCTGTGGCGAAATCTGCAGCAAGGAAGATTGGCTTCTTATTCAGGTCCAAGCGATTTTACAAACCCCCACAACTTCTCACCATCTACAAGGCCCAAATCCGCCCCCGTCTCGAATACGGCTCTCATCTGTGGAGAGGAGCCTCAAAATATTCTCTTGCTACCCTTGATGCAATTCAGAAACGAGCCGTCAGGCTAATTGACGATTCTACCCTCACCGACTCCCTCGACTCGCTGGCTCATCGAAGAGATGTCTCTGCCCTTTCCCTTTTCTATAGATACTATCACGACAGGTGCTCTGATGAGATAAAATCAATAACCCCCCAAAGCATGCTTTGCACGCAGCACACGTTTTGCCGACTCCCAACACTCTTTCGCGGTCAAATTGGAAAAGTGCCGGACCACTTCATTCGCGAATACATATATCCCCATGACTTCAAGGAACTGGAACTCTCTCCCAGCCTCTATCTTTCCCAGCACCTATGATCTTCAAACCTTCAAAACCAGGGTGCATAGACACCTTCGTCTACACCCTCTCACTTAATCAACTTTCCCTTCTCTTCGGTAATGCAAGGGTCTTTCGAGATCCATAGGGGCTACATCTTTACTGGTGCACCCCTTCTTGCATTCGATTGCATTAAAAAAAAAGGGATATGTTATTTGGATTCTGAAATCAGCTTCCAAAATGGTCAGTAGTTCTTAGACTATTAGTTTATATTAAAATATAAATAGTATTGAAATTAAAAACGCTTCCCTAATAGTTCAAAATGTGCGAGAGTGCATTGTTTTCCTTCAGAGACCCATTAAGAAAAGAAAGTCCATTTCGCATGTATTAATAGGTAGGTAATAAGTAATTTGTTTTCTTTAGACGTGCACTTCCTGTTAGTTTAACTAATTCGGACGATCCCTATGCAAACGAATCAATCGGTTGACTCAATCATTGACTGTGCCGCAATCATTCATTCGTGGATTCATTACCTACCTATTAGAGAAAATTCTAAATTATATAAGGCTGCCACTACGCGTGCGTAGTCTCCGCGGGTTTTCCCATTCATGGATGTTAAACACCAGAGAGAGGACAAAAAAAACCCGGAGATTCTTTTTTCATTCATAAATTTCACTTCTCTGAAATGCAACGTTTTATGTACATCTGATATTTTTTAGAGCAGAAAACTTTATTCATTTTTCAATTATTTATTATTCTATTACTTCTTTTTGATTGGCTATTATTTGTTGTTTATTTTATTTTAATTTATTTTTTAATAAAAAGTGAAATTTAAATACATTTCTAGAATATCGAAAAAAACACTGAAAATTAACAGTCTTTGACCTCCGAATGCATCTGCCATAAATATACAAAGCTATTCAACTAATCTCTGGGACGTAATTTTGATTTTTCCTAATCAAAAATTTTAAATAAATAACCGAATTTAGAAAAAAAAAACAATTTTAAAAATTATTGAAATTTTAATTAACTATAGTTCAAAGAGGGATTTTTACTTTACAATACAGGGTATGGTCAAGTATTGTAATCGTGAATGAAATAAACTGCAACGGATCGTTGCTAAACTTTATCCAAATGCATTTGAAATATTAATATGTTTATTCCTTTATTATTAATCAGATATCACTTGCAATTTGCAGTTCATGTTGACTTTAATTCAAAAATAATGATTTATTGGTAACCATTGCTAAAGAGATGGAGGAATCGACTTAAAATCAAAAATAGCTATTGATTCTCATCTAATACTTGAGGAATAACAATTCTACATTAGATTTTTGACGTTTCTATTATTATTGGTAACCATTGCTGAAGACATGGAGGAATCGACTTAAAATCAAAAATAACGATCGATTCTTATCTACTACTAGAGGAATAACCTTATTGCATTCCATTTTTGATGTTTTGACTATTAATGGCAACCTCTAACTGAAAACGTGGAAGAATAGACTTAAAATCAAAAAGAATAAATTATTTTTTGGTAAACAACTCAAGTTTTAAGTCGATTTCACCATCTCTTCAGTAATAGTTACCAATAATAACCGAAACGTCAAAAATCCAATATAGAATGGTTATTTCTCAAGTACTAGATGAGAATCAATCGCTATTTTTGGTTTAAAGTCGATTCCTCTATGTCTTCAGCAATGGTAACGGATAAGAAAACAACGCAGTTGCTATGGTTACTTATAAAATTTCCTCCCAAATTTTTAGCATTTCACAGAGAGAAGCCTATCCATTCTTACTTAAGTAAGGTTAAATGAGCTATATTAAAACGATCAAATGAATAAATTTTAAAGAATTTAAAATTTTTTAAAAAGTACTATCTTACTCTAGAGTAAAGTACTTTAAAATATAATTTTACTAAAAACTTTATTTAACCTTTTTTGTGGTCCCCAAGGTACTTAATTAGGATATTAAATTTCATCAAAATTGGTTAAGTCATTTTCAAGATATTTAGAAAAAGCAAAAAGTACTGAAATAAAGTACTAATGTTTGTGGCCCGATATGTACCAAAAACTAATCAGCGCTTCATTTTGTTAAAAGAATGCTAGGTTTTCAATTTCATTTCAATCGGTGTAACGGTGTGTAAAAAATCGTGGGCCAAAAAAACGATAACATACATACATCCATTCATACATCCATCCGCATGCACTAAATGAAAAAATCGCACTTTTTGGGCTCTCGACGAGACCCCATGTAATTTTTTGCAAAACCGTCACGTGCTAAAATTCAACCTAATTGAATACTACAATTTGTGACCTTAATTGAGTCCATGGGTTCCGTAGTCTTTACCTGAGGACACTTGGAAATCGCGCTTGCCGCGAGACCGATTACAATACTTTCCCCATGCTTCGCATTGGATAAAGTAAAAATCAACCCTCTGGACTGTGAATTTTTAAGGAGAATAAACTCTTTTGCCCCAAGACGCTGCCCGTCAGCGCAGCCAGCTAGTAATTATATAAATACATAGGAACGAATATATTCATAATATTTATTTTTTAAAGAGAATTTAAAATACGAATATATTTAAAGATCAAAGGCGGATTAATTTGGCGATAAAATTTTCTTTTCAACCTGTTCAGAAAAAGCCTTTGAACAAGTTTCTTTCTTAGTCTGCTCTTTTGCGAAAATCTCTTTTTCCGGTTTACTCGCAAATCTATTAAATTAGATTTGTATCGTGAATCCCAAGTAGGGATTAATCTTAAATTTGGCTCGTCAAGTAAAATCCTCTTTAATTGGATTGATCTGAATTCTTCCGCCTCTCGTCGAAGCCGGATTCGCGAATCGCTAACGAACCATCCATCGATCCCTAAAGCTAGAGAGAACGAATTCTATTCGTTAGTAAAGAGTGAGTCATCGGTAGAATTTGCTTAGTTATGTTCCCTGGGTGGATGGCATCATCGTCGTAATACCCAGAGTTCTAGTTAACTATAATAACGTAAGGGGCAGATCCGGGTCACTGGCCGAGCGAGAGGGAAAGTGCTCTTGGTGGCTGCCCTTGAGAAAGAAAGCCCTTCTGACCAGGAATCGACCCCTTGCATTGCCCAACCACTGGAAAAACCCACAACAAATTATCAAGCATTTGGAATTATATTTTCTCAAGAAATATTAATTTGGTTTCAAACTTCCAGGATTATTATGCAATTACAGTTAAACTTGAATTTTACGTAAATTAAAATCTAGTTTAAATACTGTTTCATTAATACGAAATGCCCCGTCCCATCTCAATTGGCCCACCAATATTTTTTCTTTTTAAATAAAATTATGCTAATTCACGGTAAATTTAATTTAAATATTTATTTTTATTATCATTTGAAACAATTTTAAACAATTTAAAACATTTTATTGTAACATTTAACTTAAAATTATTTTTTAATTGTTAAAAACATATTTTGATGTAAAAAATAGTTCTTTGCTTTTAACGATTTTTTTTTTTAAGAATCTTTGAATATGTGAAATAATCAAGTAGGCTTTGCCTTTTTCCAACAAAAGAACGTTTGTATTGTTTATTATTAGTAAAAATTACTCGTGGAAAGGTTGGTTGTTGATGAAAAAATTCGCTCAATTATTATCAATTTATTTAAAAAAGGAAAATCAAACGCGGAAATTGACGATCTAGTTAATTTATCAAAGTTTACTGTCAGAAATATTATTCGAGTTTATAAAACAACGGGTACAATAGCTACAAAACCTCGGTATGCGTCGAAATTCAAAATATCAGATCCTGATAGACGGGCATTGAAGAAGATTATTAAAAACTGTCGTTCGAACTATGGTGAATTATCTGTTCTTTGCAGCGATGCTGTGGGGCCAAGTGTTTCAAGATCCACGTGCCATAGAGAAGCGCTTAAGCTAGGTTTTAAAACTTACAAAGTAATTTTATTGCAACTTATTCCAAATTTTTTTTTTTGTAATTTTACTAATTTTTTTTAGTCGAAAGAAAGGCCACTCTTGACATTAAAACAAAAGAAAACCCGGCTTAATTGGGCTAAAAGTCACATTAATTGGACGAGTGATGAATGGAATAGTGTCCATTGGAGTGATGAGTCTCGTTTTGAAGTTTGTGTTGGGGACAATCGAAGCAGAGTTATTCGTCAGAAAAATGAAGCTTTCAATTCAGATTGTTTAAGAAAGAAAGTAAAATTTCCTGCTTCAGTTATGGTATGGGGTTCAATGTCTGCTAGAGGTGTTGGAAAACTTCACTTCATTGATGGAATTGTAAACACCAATAAATATTTAGAGATTTAAAAAAATCGTTACTTCCAACAATGGCAGATGCATTGCAGAATAATAATAATTTTGTGTTCCAACAAGACGGAGTGGCCTGCCATACATCAAGAAAATCTTTAAAATGGCTTTCTGATCATAATGTTCCACTTTTGGAGTGGGTGGCAAACAGTCCCGACTTGTCACCAATAGAAACTCTTATATATATATTATAATATAGTATTTATCATCTATACATTATTTTTAGTATCTATATTATAGTATTTATCATCTATATATTATTTTTACTATCTATAATATAGTATTTATCATCTATATTTACTTATTTATCGTCTATGTTTACATTACACAATTATTGATTGTTTGTTAAAAGTGTTATTAATCATTATCGTTATTAATTATTATTATAATATTGGGCGAAAATATAGCGGCCCAAACACACCCCGCCCGACGATTGGCTGGTTCGGTTTTCAATGTGTGTTTCATTAGAAAAAAAATGGGAGCCCGAAACACACCCCGCCCGGACTAAACTTTCGGAGGTTCGGTTAATGTATATTAACCGAACCGGAGTCGATTTGCATTACTCATAAGATTCACAAGGGGAAGGGTTATTTTGTCATGAGATATTTTGTCTGAAGGATAATTTGTCGGGGGATGTTTTGTCGGGGGCTGAAATGTCGCAGAATCTTTTTTAAGCTATTTAATTGAACAGAGTAACAGAGTTGATGATTCATAATTTAAAGTCCGTTTAAAATGTTTTATCCTATAATTAGTAACCAAATGAACTAATCAGGGGGTGGTGTATACCATGCATGGTATAGTTCATATACTCAGTAGTTTGCACAAATAATGATGAAAATGTTTCAGCTCTACGAATCTCGATGGATATTGTTTGATCAATTTGAGTGCATTCACTGGAGATCAAACCACTTGTTAACAAGGATCGGGCCCTGGAATTATTAATTAATTAAAACTGGCCAAATACACACACTAATAGACATCCCTTTCTGAACACACACACACACCAAATACAAACAAACACATATACATACATACAAGTCCACATTTAATATCGGATATATAGGAGGCAAATTTCCATTTGACAAATATATAAAATAAAAAAATATATTGATTTTGTATAATTTAGACATGATATAAAGTCATCTGAGTAGAATAAATCATATGGAAATACATAGTATATTTTAATTTCCTGTTGATTGAAATTGTTCAAAAATTAAACCGCGCATGTTAATAATTAATATGGGCCATTCCACGACGAATCGGACGGTTTGAAAATTTTTAATTTTTGATTTCCTTCATTTTTACTTTACCATACAGGGGGTATGGTCAAGTATTGTAATCGTGCATGAAAAAAGTGGTTTTTTTTCTTTCTTTTTTTCAAAATATCTAAAAAAGGGCTTAAACTATTTCGATTAAAAAAATTAAGCGAAACCATGGCATTTCGCTCTACAAAAATGCTCAAATAAGTGAACATGGAAAAAATTATATTTTTCGAGATAATAATTGTTTTGTCAAAATGTCTCTTAGTCTGTCTGTTATTTAGTTAGTTTGTGGACTTGTTCTTAATTCCATTATAAACTCTCAATAATACACATTATGAACGAAAATGATAATAATAATAATTAATTATAATTATTTATTGAACATAATTAAAAACGTATAATAATAATAAGTCGATCGAAACGTCGTAGTTTTATTGTAGGTATTATTTATTCGTGTTCAATAAATAATTATAATTAATTATTATTTGGTTAATCGTATCTATAATTTAATTAATTTACAAATAAATCGTAGGAAATTGGATAAATAAATTAATCTGAGTTTTTATATAAAATAAGTCGTACGTTTCGCCCCTTTATTTGTGACTTCTTCGCCGACTTTTTAAATAATTAATTACCTAGGTGTGATTTTAATAAAATTTCAACTCTTAATAAAATTAATCATAAAAATTAAATTTTAAACAATTTTCGATGCTCTTTTACTCGGTCTTTAAATTCTCTGGATGGACAGTGAGTATATGAATAAATAAATTAATATAATTATTATTTACGAGCTTTTCGTACGTGCCTTCGGCACGCCCTCGGAACCTCGGTCCTCCGGGCTGGTGCCCTGGCGGGCAGCGTCTCGGTCCAAAAATTTTATTCCTCTTAAAAAACCACACTCCAAATGTATACCCGTAAACTACCAAAAATACATCCTCTCTTAAAAGTCTCGCCTCATTTTCGTCCTGACACAGCTACAGAAATAAGGCTCTAGTATGAATCTGGAAGTATTTTTTTTCTATAATCTACAGCATTGTGATATTTTTTGTGTGGAAATAGATTTATTTAAATAAGTGGAATCGTGTGAAGAGGAGAATTATATTATATCATTTTTTTTAAATCCGATAATCGATATAAGGCTCCAAATATTTTAGGACTAATCATGGTGGAGGGTTAGAAATATTTGAAGACCTTTTCCTTTAAAAAAAGGCTTCAAATGCTCATATAAAAAATTAAAACTAGCAAATATTTAAAAGAGATCAGGTGTTGTTTGTATGACAGGCTGCTCCATCCAGTATTGCAATGAGAAACTCATATGGGCACGCGTGTCTTAAGTCGTTCAATTTTGTAAAAATCAAAAAATAAAAATAACAAAATTTAGATTTTTAAAAAATTATAAAAAAGTGGCAAATTATTAAAAAATAAATAAATAATATATAAAATATAAATCAAATAAGATGTGATTAATTTATTTTTTTGTGCGCAAAGAAAAGCAAATTGAATATTTAATTTTTGAGTGGTGAGGGGGGGGTGCGAATAATTATCAATAAATTTAATGTTTCTTAATTTTAAAATCAATTGGAGTCTTTCATTTCAAAATTCGAGTCCAAATTACGATTATATTTCAAATTTGCCGCAAATATACTGACGGCGCTCCTGTCAGCAGCATTACGTCAGCGTTGCTACAAATTAATCTAGGCTCTTATATATAGTATTTTTCTGTCAAAAGAAAAAAAAGGATTGTTGTGAGGTGATGAAAATTTGTATTGTTGTTCTGTAGTCAGATAAAAAGAAGGAATAGGCGATGCGAGAGGTAATGTGGTTGATATATATTTTATATTATTGTTAACATAAAGTATGTAAAAAACTTTGTAAAAAATTATTTTAAGGTTCTGATGAAGGCAGAGAATGCCGAAACGATGGAATAAAATTGGCCACCATTGTAAACAAAAATAAAAATACCTCTTATAATAAATAATAATTATATTAATTTATTTATTCATATACTCACTGTCCATCCAGAGAATTTAAAGACCGAGTAAAAGAGCATCGAAAATTGTTTAAAATATAATAAAACCGTTTTTACTTATGGAAAGTGGTGTAGGTTTTAGGTGAAACATGATGTTAGTTAATAGAGTAAAGGGTGTGTAGTTTCACAGTGAATGAAATAAAACTCAAAAGAGGTTTATACAAACTCAATATATTTCGGATTATTAGTCCATCATCAGGAGTTTACAGGTTAAAAAACCTTTTTTAACCTGTAAACTCCTGATGATGGACTAATAATCCGAAATATATTGAGTTTGTATAAACCTCTTTGAGTTTTATTTCATTCACTGTGAAACTACACACCCTTTACTCTATTAAATAATAAAACCGGTCTAGCATCATAATATATAGATTAATTTGCCGCAACGCTGACGTAATGCCCCCGACAGGGAGCGCCGTCGGCATATTTGCGGCAATTTTGAAATATAATCGTAATTTGGACTCGAATTTTGAAATGAAACACTCCAATTGATTTTAAATTAAGAAACATTAAATATATTGATAATTCCTTCTCCCTGCCCCCTCACCACTCAAAAATTAAATAGTCAATTTGCTTTTCTTTGCGCACAGAAAGAGCGCACGCCCGATGGCAATACTGGAGCAGCCTGTCATACAAACAACACCTGATCTTTTTTAAATATTTGGAGCCTTATATCGATTATCGATCCCAAATTTTAAAAAAATGATATAATATAATTCTCCTCCTCACGCGATCCCACTTATTTAAATAAATCTACATATTTCCAAACAAAAAATATCACAATGCTGTAGATTATAGAAATAAGAAATACTCCCAGATTTATATCTAGATTCTCATTTCTGTAGCTGTGTCAGGACGAAAATGAGGCGAAACTTTTAAGAGAGTATGTATTTTCGGAAGTTTACAGGTATACATTTGGAGTGTGGTTTTTTAAGAGGAATACAATTTTTGGACCAAGACGCCGCCCGCCAGGGCACTTCAGTCCGGACGGCCGAGCTTCGAGGGCGTGCCGAAAAGCTCGTTATATTAATAAAAATTAAAGTTTCAACACAAAGAGAAACAAAGAGGTTGTCCTCTCGCTTGATGCAAATAAACATACACACATATATATCAAGATGATATATCTGTATATATATTATTTATTTGTTTGAGACTATAGTTTCGAAGACTTGGTCTTCATCATCAGTCTTTCTTCAATTATAAATGTTTTTCATGGAATCAATATCATATGGATATTGAAAACTTGGTGTTCTTTCGTCACTGCTGGAGGGCTAGGAACACCAAGTTTTCAATATCCATATGATATTGACTACATGAAAAACATTTATAATTGAAGAAAGACTGATGATGAAGACCAAGTCTTCGAAACTATAGTCTCAAACAAATAAATAATATATATACAGATATATCATCTTGATATATATGTGTGTATGTTTATTTGCATCAAGCGAGACAACCTCTTTGTTTCTCTTTGTGAATCAACAACTCTGCTACTCTCGGCAAAACAAAAACTTTTCAATTAAAGTTTCATCAGCTTTATTATACTGATATGTATTCTAAGTATTATAGTTTGAGCCGAAACATATTTCCTGATAAATAATTATCTAGTTAGACATGTCCACAAGAAATAAATGTATATTGTGGGTGTATATAGAGTAGGTATATCCATCTATTAAAGGGTCAAATTTGAATTAATTTTGAATGAAATCCAATCCATCAATCTACGCTACTACTATATGTTTATTTATTTACCATATTATTTGAGAATGAAGATTGAAGCGCGTAAAGGATTGTAGGGGTGATAAGAATGGCCTCCAGAGGACCATGACCGTCAGTTAGTCAGCCCAGAGGAGTCAATGACGAATCGACTCGGAGGAGGAAGAAAGAAAGAAAGGACTTTCACTGCCAATACTACTACTCTGGTCTGTTTATATAAAAGGTCCTCGGGAGGTCCTGACCCAGCCAGTGCAAGTGAGAGCTTGGCCCTGAGAGAGACCACACACCCACACCCACACCAGCACAACAACAACAGGTAGGCCACTTACCATCAATCACATTAGCTCTAAGATACCATAGACACCACACATCAAGTTTAGAGAAAACACATTACCCGGAAAAGAATTCTCTGGACAGCAAAAACACCCCTTCCGACTTAGAATTAATATTAAAGTCTCTTTTAAGTACCTGGAGGCACCTAGCTATGCTCGGTAACTTCTTCCTTCAGTTAACATCTTTATTTTAATTTAAAATTCTGATAAAAAGGTCAATTTTTATTTGAGAGCCGTTTTCAAATTAAAAAAATACAAATATATCTAAATAGTATTCGACCACTGTACCCCCCCTCCACCCTGCTCGACCCCACCCCCGAAATCTCGCCCTACCCCGGATCCCCCACATCCACCCAAGATCGCTTTCTCATCCTCAAAACTTGTTAATAGAGTTTGTTTTATCAAAATCGTTAGAGCCGTTTAAAAAAAAAAAAATACAAATACTTACATATATATATATACCTGGAAGACCGAGCTTTGTTCGGGTTTAGTTAATGCTTGACAACAACACACCACAATCACAATATTTCTTCAAGGCCTTTGAGAAAAAAAGGATTAACCCAACCCATTGTCTGCCTGGGCACAAAAGGAAAAGAGTAACCTTTTTTAAAACCCTAAGAATGGGATTTGTCTACCCGAGAATATTTAATTTAATTACGAAAAAAACCCATCAAAAACAATTTTGGCGAAGATAAGACCGTGACAGATCGAATTGTCACCCCAAAAACCCCATAACCCGTGAATTTCATCAAAATCGGTAGAGCCGTTTTCAAAATAGAACTAAGATACAAATATATATACAAAAACAAATATTTATATATATAAATAAATATACAATTTTTGCTCGTTTAATAAGAGTAGATATCTATACTTAATAATAATCGACTTGAGGGTGATTTTTTTAATTTTAAAACCCACTAATAGTTCAAGAAAAGTAAAATTTAATAAAATTATGAAATTTAAATTATTATTTTAAAAATTAATAGAGATACCAGGGTATGGTCAAGTATTGTAATCGTGCATGAAAAAAGTGGTATTTTTGTTTCTTTTATTCAAAATATCTCAAAAACGGCTGAAATTATTTTGATTAAAAAAATTGAGCGAAAGCCATGACATTTCGCTCTACAAAAAGCCCTAATAAGTGAACATCAAAAAAACCTATATTTTTTGAGATAATAACTGTTTTGTCAAAATGTCTGTTAATTAGTCTGTTAGTATGTGCGTTACCAAATTTTGTGAACGATCTAGCTCAAAAACTAGTGTGAATATCAAAACGAAATTTCATATGTAGTTTTGGTGTAGTGAGATTGAGCTTATTGGATTTTGGTCCATATCGACCCATTAAATTAAGGAGGGGAGGTTTAAAATTTAAAATTATAATATTTTCAAACTAAAAAAACAAGAAAAATTAAATATACTATAAAATGCACCTATAATATCGAAAATATTTATTAGGAGGGTGGAGGGGGTCAAAAATAAAAATATAGGCCCTTGAATCAAATTCAACCAAATTTTGTATACATAATCAGAGATCTACCAGAAGACTAAAAATCCCAAAACTAACCGTCCAAAATGGTAGGGAGGGGAGGGTTGTAGGGTCAAAAAATGAAAATCTAGGCCCTTTTACCAAACTCAACCAGAAGTGTATGGTCAAGTCAAGTGGATGGCCACATTAGAAAGTTTCAATTTATTTAATTTTAAAACCCACTAATAGTTCATGAAAAGTAAAATTTATTAAAATTATGAAATTTAAAATATTATTTTAAAACCCACTTATAGATCATAGCATTATGACAAATAAAGTTTATTAAAATTATGAAGTTTTAACTCAAAATTCGCATATAAAAACTAACCAAATAATTTTTCTGTATTTTTTCTAGAAAGTAAGTGATAAAAAAAAATAAATAAAATAAAAATTCGATTTGAAACATTTTTGAAGAAGTTATTAGCGAAAAATCGAAATTCGATATCTTTTAAACCGGTGATCAAACAAATTTCAAAATTTACCACGCAAAACTTTGTCTGTTTAAAGAGTAGAAACATATTTTTTTGTGATAAATTTTGATTAAAGGTTTTTAGTTTTTTTGATTGTTCAAGTGTGTAAAAGTTCAAGATTCTTGAGCAATTGGGGCATGATCCAACAATGTATTATAGTTTAAATAAAAAGGATTAAAGGATGTTTCGTCGCGTAGTGGAATTGTCTTTTGACAAAGAGTGATAGAATGAGCCACTGAGGAAGTCGAAATTAATCGACGAAACGTCTGGCCCATTCAATAAAAACTCTGTTTTTAATTTTTGTCCAATTCCCTGCTATTCCTGTTAATTAATGCTTATTATGGATACGAGTGATTTACCATTATTTTTATTTTTCTCTTTTTAGTGATGTTATTAATAGTGATGATATCATCAGAACATGACCAAATTAATATGACACTATCCCTAAAACACCCCCTTTGGGATAAAAAAAGAACCATCGAAATCGGTTCATAAACAAAGAGGTTAGGTCTAAGCAAACCTAATAAAAAAAGGTCTAATACCTATGAAAAAAAACGAGAAAAAATTGGGACCAATCGGAAGCTAGACTGGACCCAATGCAAATTTTTTTCAAAATCGGTTGACAATTGGTGGAGATATGAGGTAACATGAAGCAACAAAAAAATAAACTAACAACGATCAGCATAAACTTATCCAAATTCATTTGAAATATTAATATGTTCTTGAGTAAAGTACTTTAAAATATAATTTTACTAAAAACTTTATTTAACCTTTTTGTGGTCCCCAAGGTACTTAATTAGGATATTAAATTTCATCAAAATTGGTTAAGTCATTTTCAAGATATTTAGAAAAAACTAAAAAAGTACTGAAATAAAGTACTAATGTTTGTGGACCGATATGTACCAAAACTAATCAGCGCTTCATTTTGTTAAACTAACTGGTAGGTTTTCAATTTCACTTCAATCAGTGCAACGGTGAGGAAAAATTCGTGGACAAAAACGATAACACACATACATCCATCCATCCAATCATCCCACGCACTTCCAAAAAATGACACTTTTGGCCTCTCGACGAGATTCTCAGGTAATTTTTGACAAAACCGTCACGTACTAAAATTCAATCTCATTGAATACTTCAATTTGTGACCTTAATTGAGTCTATGGGTTCCGTAGTCTCTACCTGAGGACCCTTGAAGTCGCGCTTGCCGCGAGAGCGATTCCAATACTTTATCCATGCTATCGGATTGGTTGTCGAAAAAAATTCAGTCAATAGAGAACCTCCTCTCGAAGTCATTAAAATCGATCTAATGGTTCTTCCCACACGAGCTATAAAAAGTTATTAATAGTAAATATTTTGAATTGTTGAAAAATAAAATTATAATGTATTTCAGTGGCGTATCAAAGAAATTTACTAGGATCTCAATTTTCACAACTAATCTAGTTTAATTCGCCCCATGACTCCATCTCACTTTCAACTTCAAACTTTAACAACAATGGTGCTAAATTCGATGCACTAAAACAAAAATCCCTGTAGTTCCACAGTAAAACTCAAATCTTTTCAGAGATGCAATAAGATAAGAGTACTGATATTTCTATTAATATGGATTTACTTACATTAGATACAAGTCATCACATAAAATTTCAATTAAAAGATATAAAATTTTTTTTTTTTTTTTAATATCTTGTTTTTTTTGCAATGTATTGTGAAATAAAGTGACCTGTGTATCCTTTAACTTCTATAGTAAATCAATATTAAATAAAATATCTCATTTTACTCTTGTATCTGTATGATAGATGTTTCACCTTGCACCAACACCACAACTTCTACTGATTATGGCATATTAAATGTTGGACTTGATCAATTTGGTTGTTGTTTTTAAGAACCACTCAGTCTGTAATTTCCTCTTATTATGGATTATCTTAGAAATAATTCTTGTTTTTTTGTTTGTTTTTTCGTTGTATACCAACCATTCCATTAATATAAATTGAGTTTTTCCGAGTGGAAATGAAAGAGGCCATTAGTTTCCACTTGATGCTTCCTCTCTCTTGGATATTCTCTCTCTCTCCCTTGAGATTTCCAATGCAATTTATCCCCCACCCCACGTATGTTTCCCAAAACCAGTCAGGGCTTGCATTTTATTATTCTCGAATTAAAATCATGAGTATTCTATATTAACTAGCAAACTCCCTGACATGGACATGGTGGACACCCTTGAGGAAAGAGGAGGCCAGTCTCTATCATCGAAACTTCTCAAGTTCAAAGTAATAATTAGCATAAAATGAACCAGAGAAAATTAAATTGGAACCTTCTCTGAGTTTTCTATAAAATTCGATTATATTATAAGCAGAGATTGTGGCTTTTTATTCAGAATTTTTTTAACTAGCTTCAAGGCCGCCTTCGGCGGGCGCTTTACTACCCAGGGACCACCACGTGGCTGTTTTATTGATGTTTCATACACGTGTAAAGAACACTTTCATATATCAACTCTTGTGAATCAATTGTATTAGATTGATGAAGAGGACAAAGTATATCTCTTTATCAATGAATTTAAAAATTTATTTTTCCAGCAGAAGACTAATATTTTATTGTCCCCTTCTGCTACTCAATTATTCGGCAAAAAGAACCTTTCAACTTAAATTAAAATAAAGTTTTTGTCTTGTAAAAATTCAATAAATAAGGTAAAAATCGTCATTTGGGGAGAATTATCCAATTAAAAATTAAAAATAATAAACTTTTAAAGTTTATTATTAGATTATAGAAAATTTAGGTTTAATTAGGCTCAAAATAGGTTTTTAATAATTTCATTAGGCTGAAATTTCCTAAATTTCAAAACAATATAACAATGGGTTTTCAAATGATTTTGTTTTCTTTAAAGAATTCTACGGGCTAATTGAATTTTGGTTTCAATCTTTAAAATATATTTTTAAAGAAATTCCAAAAGCTAATGAATTCCTTTCAGTTAGTTTAGTTAGTATAATTTTAATAATCCTTTATAATTAACTTTGAAATAAATAAATAATTTTGAAATGAATGAATGAGCTCGACTACAAAAGCCAAAAGGCTTAGTTCTTTTGAAATGGCTGAGGGTCTTAAATACAGTAGAAAAAAGATGAGGTCAGATTCCCAAGGGTATTTTTAAGAAAAATGATTTTTAAATAATATATTTTATTCTAAATTAAATATTTTTCATCTATATATATATATAAAAGTTTGGCTGAAACTTTTTTATTTTTTCTACCCTATTAAAGCTGGTTTTCAGAATTTTTTTCAAATTTTTTTCACCCAACCAAAAAGAAGTTAGGAATTTTTTGAAAAAATAGTTTTTTTTAAATAACCATAACTTTTTCAAAAATTTGGTTATCAGGACGATTTTTTTTTAAATGTACTTTAAATAAATAGATAGTTTTTTTAAATCTTTGTTGCAGTATTAAATTCTTCTTCAACGATAATGTGGTTAGAACTCTATTATCTATGCTATTAAGAATGAATGACATTCAAAAATCTGACAAACAGTGCCGCCAACAAATGTTTAGTTTGCTAGTTTAGTTCTTTTATTGTTTGGCAATCTATGTTGGCTATACAGATTTGTTTTTTGTTTTTCGTGAATTTTCCAATTTTCCGGGCAACTTTTCCGATTTTTTTTTTACGTATTAACCTGAAATGGACTATTACGAACATTAAAAAAAAAAAAAATTAGCCAAATCGGCCCAGGCATTTGAGAGATCTGCGCTTACAAAGAAAAAGAAATTCATTTTTATTATATAGATTTGAACACGTGGAAGGTCATTTTACCGTTAAAAAGGTGGAGGGATGGAGAAAAACTGAAAACTGAACTTGATAAGGTATAATTCAATCTCTCACTATCTTTATAAATTAAATTGAAAGTTTTTTCCGAGAGTAGCAGAATTTTTATATATTGAAGGAGACAATAAAAGAGTGTGTCTTCTGCTGGAATTATAAATTTTATTTATTTATAACGAGACTATAGTTTCGAGGGCCTTGCCCTCTTCATCAGTCTATTACAATGTATTCACAGGAATTAATTTATGAATGAAAGGTTAACATCTTTCATGTGGTTAGGCTAGAAATTACACAGGGTGGGCAAGTTAAGAATTGACATTTATACTTGTTTTATTATTTTGACTGTAGTTGGCGTTCGTGAAGTTTATATATAATAAAAATTAGTATTTTCGAAATCGTTAGAAATTTTAAAATCATACAATAATTCACCAAAAAAATACTTAAATCGTAAAATAGAAATTCCCGAAAGCTTTATTTTAAAAATAGCTGCTAAAATATAAACTTCACGAACGCCAACTACAGTCAAAATAATAAAACAAGTATAAATGTCAATTCTTAACTTGCCCACCCTGTGTGATTTCTAACCTAACCACATGAAAGATGTTAACCTTTCATTCATAAATTAATTCCTGTGAATACATTGTAATAGACTGATGAAGAGGGCAAAGCCCTCGAAACTATAGTCTCGTTATAAATAAATAAAATTTATAATTCCAGCAGAAGACACACTCTTTTTATTGTCTCCTTCACTACCTTTATAAAATACATTAAAGTCTCTATCTATCTATATAATAAAAATGAATTTCTGTTTCTTTGTAAGCGCAGATCTCTCAAATGCCTGGACCGATTTGGCTAATTTTTTTTTAAATGTTCGTAATAGTCCAATTCAGGTTACGTAAAAAAAATTGGAAAAATTGCCCGGAAAATTGGAAAATTCAGGAAAAACTAAAAAAAATTCAGGCTAGCCAAACAATGAAAAGAACTAAACATGTGTTGGCGGCCCTGTTTGTAAGATTGGCTATTCATTCTTAATAGTTCTCACCACATTATCATTGAAGAAGAATTTAATAATGCAACAAAGATTTAAAAAACTATCTATTTTTTTTAAAGTACATTTAAAAACATAAAATTGAAAAAATAAACTGCAACGGATCGTTGCTAAACTTTATCCAAATTCATTTGAAATATTAATATGTTTATTTTTTATTATTAATCAGATATCACTTGCAATTTGCAGTTCAATGTTGACTTTAATTCAAAAATAATGATCGATTCTCATTTAACAGTCGAGGAATAACCATTCTACATTCGATTTTTTTGACGTTTCGGTTTTTATTGGTAGCCAGTGGTGAAGACATGGAGGAATCGACTTAAAATCAAAAATAACGATCGATTCTTATCTGATTCAGAGGAATAACCTTATTGCATTCCATTTGTGATATTTTGACTATTAATGGAAACCTCTACTGAAAACGTGGAAGAATCCGACTTAAAATCAAAAAGACTAAATTCTTTTATGATAAAACAACTCAAGCTTGAGAATAAGAGAATTTCTTATAAATAGATTGTATATACTTTTGTGTCTAGCAAAATGAATAATAATTGTAATTTTCAAGTCTTCTTATCTATAATAATACCTACATATTAATATAACTTTTTTTTTTTCCCCCTTAATGATAACAAGTTGGATTTTTAATACATTTTAAATATTTGTTTCATCTCATTTGTTATGAGTGTATATTAGCAGTTAAATGTAGAGTCTCTTAAATTATATCTATTTAAGACTTTATAATAAAAACAATTATATTTTTGAAGAACAAAGAAATAGCACTAGAATCAAAAATAAAAAGTACTAAATCTAAAAATACTGGTTTTAACCCATGGCTCACAGACTTGGTCCCCACTGGGAAATGATCAACAAAATCAACTGATAGAGCCAAGATCCATTCTACAACAAGAAGGATGGATAAAATAAGATCCAAAGAAATATATAGAAGGACAAAAACGTCAAATATTAAAATCTATAAAGAAAATAAATGGAACTGGGCTGGCCACATTTCCAGGATGAACGATGGAAGATGGATGAAAATGTAACAGAATGGTGCCCATTGGACCTTAAAAGGAAGCGGGGAAGACAACTCAAAAGATGGTCTGACGGACATCACGGAGGTGGCTTAAAGGGCAGGGACTGCAGTAGAGTGGCAAAGACAAAGGAAAGCGGAGACACTTGGGGAGAGGCCTATGCTCTAAGGGGCCTGGTACAATAACTGATATATATATTCTATATTTTTATGGGAAGAAACCAAAAAAGGCTATAAATAAAAATAAATAAATAAAACAATTATATTTATTCTCTGTTACTAATAAAAACCTCTCTAAATATAGGAAAAATATTCATGAAAATCATTACTTGGAGGCTGAGATCAGTGCTTACAGTAGTCCAGTGCCGAGAACAGGCAGGTTTGAAATGGTTTCCTCATTAATCGATCAATTACAGGTCCTTAACCAATTGATAGAAAAAATCTAAAGAAATACCAACGACTTGATCTTATTTATTGCATTTCTTGATTATAAGAAAGCATTCGACACAATTATACCACTATATATTTGAATCAATGATCTCCCAAGGTATAGACACAGATTATATTATATTAAACTCAGGAAAAATATTTACAAAAATTCAGAATCACGAATAACTATAGAAGACAATGGTCCATATTTTTTGGATCGAAAGAGGAGTGAAACAAGAGACCCATTGTCACCAGCGCTTTTCAACTGCGCAGCAGAAAATATGTTCAGAGAACTTAACTGCGTGTAACATGGTGCATAAAGATTGACGGTGAATATCTAAATAACTTGAGGTTTGGCAGACGACTTGGTACTGATAGCATCGACGAGGACCCAAATGGAGAAGAAATGATAAACCAAATAATTGAAAAGCAAAAATCGATAGTGGGTCGAACAATTTCGCAAAATTTCAATGATTATATCCTCTAGCTAAAGACTGACATCATATTAGAAGAAAATAAAATAATGATAAAATATCAAGAAGACGTTATATAACTTGGGTCACCTCGATAAGTTTTCAACGCAGGATCAAATAAAGAGGTTAAAAGAAGAAGTAAATTTAGGATGGAATAAATTCTGGTCACTAAAAATTTTCATATATTGAAAAACAAAAGTATAGACTTTGGATCTAAAAGTAAACATCTTTAAATCCTGCGTGATCTCAGTTCTGACTTATGGTTCTCAAAACCTGGTCCCATTACTAAAAATTTATGGCAACGCTTTGGAGAGACTACACAAAGAGCAATGCTAAGAAGCATTTTAGAAATTAAAATAAACTGCAACGGATCGTTGCTAAACTTTATCCAAATGTCATTTGAAATATTAATATGTTCTTAGAGTAAAGTACTTTAAAATATAATTTTACTAAAAACTTTATTTAACTTTTTTGGTAGTCCTCTAGGTACTTAATTAGGATATGAAATTTCATCAAAATTGGTTAAGTCATTTTCAAGATATTTAGAAAAAACTAAAAAAGTACTGAAATAAAGTACTAATGTTTGTGGACCCGATATGTACCAAAAACTAATCAGCGCTTCATTTTGTTAAACTAATGGTAGGTTTTCAATTTCATTTCAATCGGTGCAAAGGTGTGGAAAAATCGTGGACGAAAAAAACGATAAACACATACATCCATCCATCCGCACGCACTTCCTGAAAAAATGGCACTTTTTGGCCTCTCGACGAGATTCCAGGTAATTTTTGGCAAAACCGTCACGTGCTAAAATTCAATCTAATTGAATACTACAATTTGTGACCTTAATTGAGTCCATGGGTTC
The DNA here is from genome assembly GCA_024734495.1 of Forficula auricularia. NCBI lineage: Eukaryota > Metazoa > Arthropoda > Insecta > Dermaptera > Forficulidae > Forficula > Forficula auricularia. The sequence continues at coordinate 631,063 of JALMQS010000128.1, forward strand.
CGTAGTCTTTACCTGAGAACCCTTTGAAGTCGCGCTTGCCGCGAGAGCGATTACAATATTTTCACCCATGCTTCGCATTGGATAAAGTAAAAACAGGACAGAGTAGGAAATGAAACTACTTATTGCAAAACAAAAATAAAAAATATCGTGTCAACTATAAAAACTCTCAAGTGGAAATGGGCAGGTCATGTATATAGGCAGGAAGACGGAAGATGGACTAAAAAAGTGACAGAATTGGTGTCCTATAGACCAGAAAAGAAGCGAGTTGGAAGCACAAAACGCAAGATGGAGTGATGACATCAAGAATTTTGCAGGGAACGAGGAGGAGTAGAGATAACAAAGAGACAGAAACCCATGGAAAGAAACTGAGGAGGCCTATGCCCAATAATGCGGGCTCAACAATATTATAAAAATGTTTTGTTAAAAAACATGTTATAAACAGTGCACTGTATCAATCAATGTATTGTAAACAAAGGCTTAATAATAAAAATACTAATAAAACATCAATAAAGCAGCCACGTGGGGGTCCAGGAGGGGCCGAAGGCGGGGGCCTTGAAGCTAGTAGTAAATAAAACAGTGCGAAAATTACTTTCTCTTATTTCGAATAAAAATAAAAAAAAACCGAAACATTTGAAGAACACTTAGTCATCATCCATTTGAAAGAAAGAAAGAAAATATTGTTTGATCTTTTCTCTTGGCTCGAATTTGCAATGGCATAGAAGAGGTTCCCTGGAGGGGTTTCCCTTCACCACTCGGGGGCCATTTCCGGTTACCAGATAACTATATTAGTATACTCTCGCGTAAATCAAATCAAATCAAGAGCCATATACCTTAGAACCGTAAATGGAAATCCCCCTATTACAACATTAATCCTATTAACGAATGTTAACCAAATATTAGCTAATCTCTAGCTTGAAATGAGGAAATATCTACCTATAATAATAAAATATTCACTTAATTTTCACTAGGTTTTACATTATCCAATGCGAAGCATGGGTAAAGTATTGTAATCTAGATCTCTCGGCAAGCGACGACTTTAAAGGGTTCTCAGGTAAAGACTCACACAACCCAAATTATTTTTTAAAATTGTTATAAACAATCCATTTAATTTGTTCTATTAACTCTAATAAATAATGTTGATAATTTTTGTATTTTATAAAAAAATAAATAAATATAAATTAAAAGATAGAATTACAAATTATCCTACTTTCTCAATATCAATTTACATTTAAATAAAGTTTGAATAAAAGATCAAATTCCATTTGAAATATCAATAAAATGAATAATTTCTGAATTAAGCATCATTGAAATATACAAAATGGATATTTCTGAAATTCAAGCAGTTCAAATTGTGTACCTAATTAATCAAGGGCTGCTAAGTCAATGACAAGTGCCAAGTACACTTTCAATAAGCAAATGTTTTAATAATGTATGGTTACTTGTAGAAAAAATCAAAAATGATTTACTATTTAATAAAGTTTTTAATGGTGGATCGATTTATTTTGCACTTCAGTTTATGTTCTAATTCAAAATTATCTATAATTTCGAATCTTACATAAAAATTCTAATTTATGTAAGAATACGAAATTCAAATGATCGACTTTCTAATTATTTCTAAAATGAATTTTCGAACTCAATTTTGATAAAAAATCAAAGTCACAAATTGTAGTATCTCAATTAGATTGAATTTTAGCACGTGACAGTTTTGCCCAAAATTACATGGGGTCTCGTCCAGCGATTTTTCAGGAAGTGCGCGGATGGATGGATGTTATCGTTTTTTTTTCGTCCACGATTTGCTCCACACCGTTGACAATCGATTGGAAATAAAATTTGAAAACTTGCAATTACTTTAACGAAATGAAGCGCTGATTAGTTTTTGCTACATATCGGGCCACAAACATTAGTACTTTATTTCAGTACTTTTTTAATTTTTTCTAAATATTTTGAAAATGACTAAACCAAATTTTGATGAAATTTCATATTGTAATTAAGTACCGTGAGGACCAACTCAAAAAGTCATATAAAGTTTTTTGTAAAATTATATTTTAAAGTACTTTACCCTAGAATAAGATAGTGCATTGATAAAGTTTGTTGCTACGATCCGCTGCAGCTTATTATTTATTGCAGCATGTAACTAATTTTATGTAGCTATTTATTCTGAACTTGTGAAGTATCTCCTGTTAATCGCTGTGATAGTTTGAAAACGACATTCTTTAGGCCCAGTGGCATGCAAACAAACTTGAACTAAGGCTCGTTTGGACTAATGATTTGTTGCCGTGACACTACCGCTTGAGCTTAGCTGCAACCTCTTCTTGACCAGAGAAAGGGTTGACGATTGGTCGATTTTATCTCGAAGATAGCTCCCGCAGATACTCGGTCTGGCAATGGGCTCCAAGCGATTCGGCCTGTTTAAGCCCTGGTGCTGGCTTTGAAGAGAGGAAATGAAGCGTGTGTTTTTAAAAGAAAGTAGATTATTTCCATTGCCGGCTTCTTGTTTATGTCGATCTCTGACGGCCAATTGACAAACGTCCAGCTTGAGTTGTTTGCCATAAAAGAATTTAGTCTTTTGATTTTTAAGTCGATTCTTCTACACTTTTCAGTAGAGGTTGCCATTAATAGTCAAAACATCAAAAATGGAATGCAATAAGGTTATTCCTCTAGTATTAGATAAGAATCGATCGTTATTTTTGATTTTAAAGTCGTTTCTCCATGTCTTCATGCAATGGTTACGCAATAATAATCGAAACGTCAAAAATCCAATGTAGAATGGTTATTCCTCGACTTTTAAATGAGAAATTATTTTGAATTAATTTCAATATGAACTACAAATTGCAAGCAGATATCTCGATTGAATAATAAAGGAACAAAACATATTAATATATTTCAAATGGAATTTGGATGAAAGTGTAGCAACGATCCGTTGTGAACTTGGTTTTTTATATTGCCAGTATAATCTAATTTTATGTGGCTATTCTGAAAAAGGTTCTGTACTTGGTATTTGTCATCATTGTTGGCACTGGTTGGAGAAAGTTATCTATTCTAGCCTCTTCCTCCTCTTAATAAGCTAAAGCGAGCGCATTTCCTCTCGTTCCATTTGGGTCGTATACCCTTCAGGCGTTCCGTAAAAATACCAAGTCATTTATCGTAAATAGTACTAATTAAGCTTAATTTTACTTTCCCTAATTCTCTTTTACACATTCTAGTGTAAAATATAGAGATAGAGAGTAATTTTTTTTAACCAACAAATTAAATAAAAAATTTGATAAAAGAAAATTCTTAGTATAAGTAGTAGTTAAATGTTGTATTAAATAGAATTATAAATTGATATAGTATATATCAGGGCTGTCCAACCTGCACTTCAATGAATGTAGCCAGATGACATGCGCATAAACTTTTTTTAAAACATTTGAAATTTCTGACTGGAAAACATATCTGATACAATTTGACATGATAATTTATTTTTTTTCTAAAATAAGAAATCTTCCAAAAAAATTTCCGAAGAATAAAAGGCCAAATTTTCAATTTTGAATGTGAAAAAATATATTAAGTAAGATTGGAGTAATTTTTGGAGAAGGACTGATAAGTGAAGATGGGTGGATATTGACGAGGCAGTCCAAAAGAAGAAGAGGACTTATAGTATCTTTTTATTCATAAACCTACGTTTTCGGATGCCGAGCGCATGCGATGGAAATCCAATTCGACATGAAAGAGGAGACAGAGGGAATGTCGCATTGGATTTCCATCAATCGACTTTTCAAAACCCTGGAAGAAGGAGGGAATAGCCTCCGAAACGTAGGTTTAAGTGAATGAAGTGATACTGATAAATTATCTTCTTTTTTGGATTAATATCCACTCAATATATTAAGTTTTTCGAAAAATAATCACAATTTTAGCATGTTTTGACTTGCAGCTGCAAAAAAAACATTTCGATTTTTAATCACTTTGAAATCCAAAAAATATCATCATATTTTCTTTTCGAGACCCAAATTTCGAATTTACATTTTAAGCAAAAGCTTGGGAGGTTAATAAAATAGGAATTTCTAAATTGAAAACACACTGGCTTGAGCAAAAAAATCTGATCCACCAATAAAAACCCCGCTAAATAGCAAATCAGTTTTAAAATTGTTATAAATAACCATTTAATTTGTTCCCATTAACTCTAATAAATAATGTTGATAATTTTTGTATTTTATAAAAAATAAATAAAATATAAATTAAAAGATAGAATTACAAATTATCCGCAACTTCTCAATATCAATTTACATTTAAAAATAAAGTTTGAATAAAAGATCAAAATTCCATTTGAAATATCAATAAAATGAAATAATTTCGAATTAGCAGCATCATTGAAAATATACAAAATGGATATTTCTGAAGCTCAAGCAGTTCAAATTGTGTACCTAATACCAATTCAAGGGTCATGCTAAGTCAAACGTGACAAGCGCCAAGTACACTTTCAATAAGCAAATGTTTTAATAATGTATGGTTACTTGCGAGAAAAATCAAAAATGATTTACTATTTAATAAAGTTTTTAATGGTGGATCGATTTATTTGCACTTCAGTTTGCGTTCTTAATTCAAAATTATCTAAAAATTTCGAATTTGCTATAAAAATTCTAATTTATGTAAGAATACGAAATTCAAATGATTCGACTTCTCTAGACTATTTCTAAAAATGAATTTTCGAATTCAATTTGGATGAAAATCTAACAGCACTGAAGTGCAAAATTTCTCGATTGAATGTGTATGAAACTGCAATCAGAAATTGAAATGAAAGAAAAATTTAGTAGTGTGTCTTTACTTTTGATTTTAAATATTGCTGTTTAATATCTAATGAATGTCAAAAAAATGTGGTCAAAATGGCCTTTTTTTGCCGTTTTGACCGATAATACTCTCAAAACCTCACCTGTTGTAAAAAATCGGAAAAATTGCATGATAATCAGCTTATAAAACTCTACTTGAATCCTTGTGTTAGGTTTACGGATACAAATTTTTGTTGAGCAGTTTAATAATTTAAAATTCCTAATTTTAATAAATTGTATTTGTCATGAACTATTATAGTGGGCTTTAAAATTAAAAAAATCACCTCGGCGTCGTCGCGCAAGTTGATTATGGTATTGAAGTATAGACAGATAGATAGAGGATGTCTATTTGCACGCTACGGACAGGACAATCTCGTATGACTTGCCTTTATGAGTGGGATTTTTATTATTTCCAACTTTTTAAAATGTATTGCATTTAAAAATAATGCTAACTAGAGGGCTAATCGAACACGAGTTGCCAGCTTGGTCGCTTGTAAAGCCACAATGAGGGCTAGTGGGCAGCAAAGCGGATAATTTATCGTACCCAGGAGAGCAGTTGGCTGAAGTTCATCTCTCAACTGGTCAGCTACCCTTTAAGCTGGAATCGAACCCAGTGACGTCATCGGGCATGTATTAACCTCATCCAATCAAAGAAAATGAATTTTTTTTCTATTGACTCATGGCAGAAAAGCAGAAAAACTTTTTGGCAATATTAATAAAAATTGAATTGAAATTGCTCGCTTAATTTAATCCCCTACCATCGATAATAAGATAAATTATGATCAATTCTTTTCATTTTCTATTTCTTTCGGTTTTTTTTTTCTTTTGTACTTTTACTTAATTTTCCTAGCTGGCGTTTTTCGGCATAATTTCTCGGTTGTGCTTTCATTCACAAATTTCTCTCGCCTGAGACTTCAATCACCACACTGGCCAGACACTTCAAAGTCAAGATCATTTTAAAGACTTAAAACGAAAGCATTTTGTAGAAAAATGGACAAAAACCCTCAATTTAACATTTTTTTGTATTGTGCATGTATCACCAAGAAAATAAAGCCTTTTTATACATCTCGAAAGACTCTTGTATTAAGCAGAAGAGAAGACATCGAATGACTTCGGTGATAGATAGATTGTTTTATTATATCAGGTGTTAGCTTATAAATACTTTTGAGTTTTGGGTTGTAACTCTACTATTCAGAAAGGCTGACGGATTTGAGGATTATCTTTGTTGAGCCCTACAGAAAAGGCTCGGTAATCGCGTCAAAGGATTCGATAATCTAGTTTGCTTCCTGCGATGCTGATTTGATGTGCAATTTCAAAGTAGAGATGTATTCTGCAGTTGTTATATTATTTTAACATGGTTTTTATTAGTTATTTATAATTTACATTTTCCGCGTTGATGGCTGAGAGCTAAAACTCGCTCCTCAACTCCAATTAACAACCGACCACCCAGAACGGGTTTCAATCTGGAATCCACATAACTAATCATGGATCTGACTAAGCTCTGCCTGAAGAGCTGATACTTAAAATTACTTTCATAGGCCAAATTCTTCACTATATAGGTATCTATAGAATTGATTGAGCCCCCCCATTTCTAGAAATTAACTTTCAGAAATTCTCACAATGGTGCAAAAAACAGACTCTCTACAAATCGACATGGGCTAGATATGCCTACTTGACATTTTATGTTCAGGATGCTGTAAAATCCTGGCCAATACATTGTGTGCCAGCCCATATTGCCGTGCGCCTGTCGCATCTGACCTGTCTTGGAATGAACACATCTCCTCTGTATGAAATCTGCAGCAAGGAAGATTGGGCTCTTATTCAGGTCCAAGCGATTTTACAAACCCCCACAACTTCTCACCATCTACAAGGCCCAAATCCGCCCCTGTCCCGAATACGGCTCTCATCTGTGGAGAGGAGCCTCAAAATATTCTCTTGCTACCCTTGATGCAATTCAGAAACGAGCCGTCAGGCTAATTGACGATTCTACCCTCACCGACTCCTCGACTCGCTGGCTCATCGAAGAGATGTCTCCGCCCTTTCCCTTTTCTATAGATACTATCACGGCAGGTGCTCTGATGAGATAAAATCAATAATTCCCCCCAAAGCATGCTTTGCACGCAGCACACGTTTTGCCGACTCCCAACACTCTTTCGCGGTCAAATTGGAAAAGTGCCGGACCACTTCATTCGCGAATTCATATATCCCCATGACTTCAAGGAACTGGAACTCTCTCCCAGCCTCTATCTTTCCCAGCACCTATGATCTTCAAACCTTCAAAACCAGGGTGCATAGACACCTACGTCTACACCCTCTCACTTAAACAACTTTCCCTTCTCTTCGGTAATGCAAGGGTCTTTTCGAGATCCATAGGGGCTACATCTTTACTGGTGCACCCCTTCTTGCATCTCGATTGCGTTAAAAACAACACTCGAAGATCAAAAGGGAAACCGGCTGCCAAAATATTACCCTTAAGAATAATTATATTTATATTTAAGGAAAAATTCTCGACGGCACAACACAGGATTTATTTATTAGCCCTTTAAATTTCATAACAATATATTTACATAAAAACTTTACAAAATAAAACTGTTGTGGCCATTCAAATTTCATGCAGTTTTAATTCTGAACGACTCTAGGCTACTTTTTGCTATGGGAGAATGGTGGAGGCTATTCTTGGTTAAACATATTTATATAAAGTAAAGCAAATTTAAAAAAATTTAAAATTTTTTAATTTTTTAAATTTGCTTTACTTTATTAAACCAATCGTGCATTTGAACCCATGAGAAATAATAGATAGAATATTTTTCGTTAAAAGACTGATGATAATAGGTCATAACTTCGAAACTATAGTTTCACCCAAATAAATAATATATGTAATACTGTGATCAAAAAATAAGGTGAATTTGTTTATAAAATGTAAATTCTTTATTTATTCTTCCAAATCAATTTCATCCCCTTCAAAGTAATCCCCGCCTGATAAAATGTACTTTTTCCAACGTTTTTTCCAGTCCTCGAAACAGTTGGAATAGTCATTTTCCGGTATAGCCTTCAAGACCTTCTTCGATTCGGTTTTTATCTCCTCAAAACGGCGTCTCCGCATTGGCCACTTGAGTTTGCTGAATAGCCTGAAGTCGCATCGGAGCCAAATCAGGCGAATACGGTGGTTGCGGAACGATATGAGTCGAATTTTTGGCAAAAAAATTCGCGAAGAACCAATGCACTATGACATGGTGCATTTTTCGTCATGAAGGAACCAAGAGTTGATCGCCCATAATTCCGGCCGTTTCAGACGAATAGCTTCACGCAACACTATTAGCGAGATCTCTAATTGTCAATCGACGATTTTCAAGCACCAAATTTTTGATTTTTTGGATGTGGCCCTCGTCGGTAGATCGTTAATGGTCGTCCAGAGCGCGGTTCGTCTTCAACGCGTTCTCGAACCTCTTTGAACTTGTTAGGGCCTCGGTTGAGTGCGTGGTGTGCATCCGCGCTCCTCCAGCAGTTGGAGGGGACCTAACAATGATTTGTGGAGGGCGATGTTCGCCCTGGTAAAAAGCCGGGCTGGGCGCCACCCGCCTAGTTAGCGGGTGAGGAGCTACTAGTTGGTGGATGGCTCTTCCTTCGATCTTAGTCGAGATCGAATTGCTTCACTTATAACATGACTGAAATATTATCAGTCATGCAAAAGTGTCGCAACGATCTGACTGAGTCATCTAGCGGCCGTGTCTATAAGCTCGTAGCCAAAGCAACAGCGAGCCGCTACAAACTCATTGAACCACTTATAAACGTTTTTTTGTGCCATAGTTTGATCACCAAAGCGCCTTCCGTAACATTTTCAACGTGTCCGCACAAGAATATTCGCTCCGCAAACAAAATTTGATGCAAGTTCTTTGCTCGAAAAAATCACCCATTGTAAAACTCGAAAAATTCACTATTGGTTGTTTACAAAAACACGTGTAACTTGGAGATAATTAAACCTTTTGACAATCAGACGCTTGGCAAATGTTATAGACAGTCCTACCAACCTAGGAAAAAAATTTACCTTCCTTCCTAAATCACGGGCGTATTAAATGACAATTTCACCTTACTTTTTGATCACAGTAGTATATACACATACTTGGTATATTTACCATATATCTGTATATGTTTATTTGCATCAAAGAGAGGACCTCTCAGTGATTTCTCTTTGTGACTATTTAAGAACTAGTACCTGGAGCCACCGAGCGATGCACGGTAACCCCTGACACCCCTCTCCCGAAACCACACACCTCGCCCCCACCACTACACCCCCACTCCGCCCCACCCCAAAACTGTACCCCACCTCCTACACCTCCCACATCCACCTCACCCCGCACCCAGTTTTTGCATTTCTAGCTTTCTAATGGTCTACATATTATGTGTATATTTGTTTACTCGTACACCAATTTGCCCGCATTCGTTCATATTGATAAACATTATAAAAAAATAAATAGAAAAAAAATAATAAAAAAAAATAATCGTATAGGATATGAAATAAAAACATAAAATTAAATAAGATTTGTTTCCAAACTATATAAAAAAAAGCCACTTCAAACACTTTATTTGTAAACACACCTGTAATGTTATGATTTAGACACTTGTTAATTAAAAACAAACAAAAAATTCCTAATTTTAATATAATATATAAATATTTGCTATAATCTATTAGTGGGTTTTAAAATTAAAAAACCAATTAAAAATAAAAGATAATTGAAAAAAATGTAAACAAACTTTTTTATTGAGATTTTCATCTATCAATAATTACTTTAATTAAGAAAAGATCAATTAAGATGAAATTGGGGGGTCAGATAGGCTAGTCGGTAGCATGACAGCGAGCTAACCAGGAGGACCCGGGTTCGGAATCCGACTCGAGGCATCCAGCTAAAATCTGACCCCGGGAGTAGAGACAAATTTGGGAAAATAAATATATAGTAATCGTAAAGTGACTTATGGCTAAAAAGGCCGAAAAGCCCAAAAAAAAAAAAAAAAAAAAAAAAAGATGAAATTTGTCGAGGTCCAGACCTATCCAGATTGCTTTCTCGTCCTCAAAACTTGTTAATAGAATCAAAATCGGTAGAGCCGTTTGTTTAATAAGAGTAGATAAGAAAGAGACTATTTAAGGGGATATCAAAGCGAGTATAAGGATGATTTATTATAAAATAAGTAGCTAAAAATCCGCTCTCTAATTATTTATTAAATAAAATTTAGAAAAATAAATAAATTGCCCTGCTTAAGATCGGATAGGGAACAATTATTAATTGTAAGAGGTGATCCCTGGTGAAAAAGGAAACTTTTTCAATGGACGCTATTTATTCATTAAAGTGATTCATTAAATATTTTCGGTTTCCCTTTTTAAGAGGCTGATGCGATGTCAAGTGGGCTGGCTGGGTCGTAGCTACTACCGTACTACTTGCTAAGCAGCCGGAAATTCCCTCCTGAAGAGAAAGGGAAGAGGAATTTGTTGTTCTCCCAGTACAGGCAGGCTGTCTGCTCTGGATGATCGCATTTTAATCAAAATTGGTATCTCTCTCTCTCTCCAGCCACTTGACAACTTTTCTTAATTATAATTACACAAACATCTAATTAAAAACATTAAAATCATTCGATATACCTACGTGGGTATATATCTACGTATTTATTCAAGTAGGGTGGAAATTAACAAGGAGATGAATGAATAAAAAATATCAAGTGGAGCCAAATCTACAACATATAGACTCATTACTTTAATAAAAAAGAAATCAATGAGATTATCCTTAGCTTGATGCAAATAAACGTATAAGTACCTGGAGCCACCGAGCGATGCTCTGCAACTTTTTGCTTCAGTTAAAAGTTATAGATTAATACTAGCTGCTCCAGGTGTGCCTTCGGCACGCCCTCTACAGCTCGGCACTCCGGGCAGGTGGTCCTGGCGGGCAGCGTCTCGGCATCTGATTATTAGGTCTATAATATATATTGATAGAGATTTTCTTTAGGAGACGGACTGGTATAAATATGCAATTGGATGAAAATAAGATTATAGAGGTTTTATTATTTTATTTTATTTATTCTCTCCTTTCAGGGTAACAAAAAGTCAATGAAAGTAGTTAATTATGTTTTGAACTACTTTCATTGACTTTTTGTTACCCTGAAGAAGGAGAGAATAAATCTCCGAAACGTCGGTTTAACAAATAAATGTAAAATAATAAAACCTCTAGTCTTATTTTTTTACAACCACCGTGGACTGCTTTCATCAACATCCAATTGCCTATAATATATATTTGTAATATTTTTGCCCCCTCTTTCGCCCCCACGTACTCATTTTGGCTATTGATTTTTACACCATACATTTTATATAGTCTTAAAAACTAACATTACAAAATTTGATCTATATCGGAGAGAGTATTAATTTTTTGCCCCCACTCACATTTTGGGAAGTTGAAATTATTTTTTAGATATTTTCAAATAAATAACTTTCAGTTTTCTAAAGTGTAAATGTAGAAAAAAACTAAAAATTTCTATATTTTGCCCCCCCCCCCCTTTTCGCCCGCATACAGTCAATTTTGATAGTTGATTTTTACAGGAATAGTTTCTTAAAGTAATAAAGAATAACTCTACAAAATTTGATCAAGATCGGAGAAGGTTTTAATTTTTGCCCCCAATCACATTTTGGATAGTTGGGAGTCAAATTTCAAAAATCCTGAAATTAGTTTTTAGATATTTTAATTTAGTATTTTTATAAGTAAAAGTAAGTAGATATTTTATAGGCCTTAAGAGATATCGCATAATCAGTGAAAACACACTTTGGCCCTTTTGACCTCCTTAGGGGTCGAATTTCAAAAAATCCTTTCTTACTGAGGCCCTATGTCATAGATGTAATATCCTCTCCAAATTTCATGTTTCTATGTCCAGTGATTCTGGCTGTTTTGATGATGAGGAGTGAGTGGGTGAGTGAGTGAGTGAGTGAGTGTATCGGGCAAAGAATTTTATATATACTATCAGCAAATTTGCAGTGCCTCCGGCACGCCTGTCCCAGCTAGCCCTCCGGGCGGGTTGCCCTGGCGGGCGGCGTCTCGAATGAAAGTATGAGGTGTCCAAAATTGATTACCTTTTATGTAAATTGTTTTTTTTTTTTTTTTTTTTATATATATATAGTTGACCCGGCCACGCGTTGCTGTGGCTAAAGTTTTTGTTATATTACATTATAGTAAACAATCTAAGAGGAACGATAAGAGAACATCAGTCACGGAGTCCACTATGCTTTTTCACACAGATAGTATTTGTAAAAAAATATGGTGATCTCCTTATTTGACTTTCTACTACTATAACCCTTTAGTACAATGAAATTATTTACGAACAAAGACGAAAATGTTGATGTTGGTATACAAATTCACTGGATTGAGATTTGAAGGGGAAGTACGTTGAACACAATTAATTAAAATGTTCTTACACTTGATATTAAGCAGAAATCAATACAAAATAAAAATTTATCAGATTTATTATTTCCATTTAATTTTATAACAAATAAGTATATTACAGTATAATACAGTAAATAACATGACGCTTAAACTCATAAATGAGGTAGGCAAGGCAGACAGTCTTAAACTTTTAAACATTGATATCTATTTTTTGAATTATAAATACTTTCAATTTCAATTTAATTTAACACCAATCGGTGCACAATGTTTTTGGTTAACCTGTCTTTAGCTAACACAAATAGATTCGACGGTTTCCCAACACGTGAACACGCAACATATAGTTGCCCATGAGAAAAACATGTATTTTCCAAATCTAAACCACAAATGGACATTGTTTGACCTTGAGATTTATTTATAGACATGGCGAAAGCTAAACGAATTGGAAACTGTAGCCTTTTGAAGGGTATGGTAGAATCTGATGGTATCATCGGAATACGTGGCAGCAGGACCATTTTTCCTTTAAACTTCCCAGCCAAAATGGTTAAGCTTTCAAGAATGTTTCCGGTGATCTTTTTTGATGACCAACGCGTACCGTTACATAATTGAGGTGGATTCAAATTACGGAGGAGAATAATAGGGGAACCAATCTTTAATCGAAGATTATGTGGTGGCATTCCAGGGATATCTAATGAATTTAAAAATTCAATCGGAAAATTTATACTTTCATTTTCATCAACAACAGTATCGATTGATTTAAAAGACATCAGATCGCCTGGTAACAACTGTTGTGTATCTTGGTAAGTTAATTTCGTCAACATCGCCTGTTGACTGAGCCATTCATGATTCAAATAATTATTAAATTATAAAGTTTTGATCAATGAAGCACAAATAAGTAAAAACAGGTTTGATTTTAACTGTATTATCTTCATTATAATATGAATGCAATTTATACTTCAGTCTAAGTAACACGTGGCCGGCTATGCTAACACCAAAAATTTAAAAAGTGGAAATAATTGAATTATACGGTATTTCGTTCACTACAAAATAAATTTAATTAATTTTATAGCGTCAACAACACGTGGTAATTATGCTGTTAAAATGTAGCTTATATGACACGTTCGTAGATTTACCATAGCAGCGCCATCTATTGATTACTTACTCAACCCAGTCGAAAGGTATCGACATCTGTTAGAATCATTTGAGTCAAATGACTGTCAAATAATAACAGACAAATAATTAGCAATAAATTAAAATTGCGACTATAATTTGAGATTTAAACTATCCTATTTCTCAAGTTGGATCGAACTGCACATGGTGTGCGAATTTTATTATAATCGGTTCAGTGGTTTAGGAGTCCATTGAGAACATACATTGTGACACGAGATTTATATATATTAAGATATATATAGATTATTTTTAATTTAAAATTCTGATAAAAACCACCCCGTCACTGCATATCACCCCGGAACTCCACCCCCCTGGACCCCACCCACATACCAGCCCCGCTACGCCCCTGGACCCCCGCCCCATACCGCACCAGCACACCACACCCCCGCTATAGCCCCTGAGCCCCGAACCCGCCACTCCACCCACCCCCACCCCCAGGATTTGCATTTCTAATTTTCTAGTGGCCCCCAGATTATATATATATGTATATAAATAAATTCCGTATAATTATGTTTTTTTAATTAATTAACAAAATATCGAGTTTTATAATATTCAATTAAATTAGCAAATTCTAATATATAATCATATTTCTTATTAATTCTTTGTGGGATTTAATACTCGAATTTTTAATCAATTAAATTGTTTAATTTTAATATATATATATTAATATTTGCTATAACCTATTAGTGGGTTTTAAAATTAAAAAACCAATTAATAAATAAAAGATAATTGAAAAAATGTAAACAAACTTTTTTATTGAGATTTTCATCTATCAATAATTACTTTAATTAAGAAAAGATCAATTAAGATTAAATTTGTCGAGATTCAGACATAGCCAGATTGTTTTCTCATCCTCAAATCTTGTTAAAAGAGTTGGTTTTATCAAAATCGGTAAAGCCGTTTTCAAAATAGAACTAAGATTCAAATATATAAACAATATATATACAATTTTTGCTCGTTTAATAAGAGTAAATTTTGACGCCGCAGTATCGCGTTAAAAGGGCACAAATTTTCTTGCGCCTTACTGTGCGTCTAATTTTACAATGCTTTGATTTAAAAATCTCTTAAAAATTATTTCGGATCATAAATAGAGAAGACTGTCAAACATTGACTTGTTGACAGCTAACTCGTTCAAAAGCGTCACTGTGCTGCACAAGGGTATTTTAGGTCAAAATCTCGGATTGGCCCTGCATTTCTTATCTGAACATTGCCGTCTGTCTAGATACGAGGAAACTCAAAAATAATTTAAAATCAAAAATTTTCAAACAAAAATATTAGAAAGCTGGGGACGGGGGATTATAAATTATTTTATTATACCAGTGGCGTACCGGGAAATCCTAAGAAAATGCATTTAGTGATACAACTACCTTAAGATAAAGTACCTGGAGCCACCGAGCGATGCACGGTAACCCCTGACCCCCTTTCGAAACCACACACCTCGCCCCCACCACTACACCCCCACTCCGCCCCACCCCACCCCAACCGCGCCTCCCACTCCCGAATCCCCACAACGGCACCCCACCTCCTGCACCTCCCACATTCATCCCCACCCCGCATCCAGTTTTTGCATTCCTAGCTTTCTAATGGTCCACATTTTATGTGTATAATATTTGTTAACTCGTACACCAATTTGCCGACATTCGTTCATATTGATAAACATTATAAGAAAATAAATAGGAAAATAATAATAAAAAAATAATGGTATAGGATCTGAAATAAAAATATAAAATTAAATATAATTTGTTTCCAAGTTATATAAAAAAGCCACTTCAACCACTTTATTTGTAAACACACCTGTTTTGTTATGATTTAGACACCTGTTAATTAAAAACAAACAAAAATTTCTAATTTTATTATAATATATTAATATTTGCTATAACCTATTAGTGGGTTTTAAAATTAAAAAACCAATTAATAAATAAAAGATAATTGAAAAAAATGTAAACAAACTATTTTATTGAGATTTTCATCTATCAATAATTACTTTAATTAAGAAAAGATCAATTAAGATGAAATTTGTCGAGGTCCAGACCTAGCCAAATCGCTTTCTCATCCTCAAAACTTGTTGATAGATTTTGTTTCATCAAATTCGGTAAAGCCGTTTTCAAAATAGAACTAAGATACAAACAAATATATATACAATTTTTGCTCGTTTAATAAGAGTAGATAATTGATTTAATATTTACAATTGTTGTTAACAGTGAATTATACAATGTTGTTTAAGGAGTTTCTAATCAAATGAGTGTTTAGTATAGTAACTATGTAGGTTTGTAAATAGTAAGTCAATTAATTCGGTGTCATGTTGAAAGGCCATCCACCTTGATCTCGCTAATATTCCTTTGCCAGTGAAGAAACTTAACCCGAACTCTCCTGCGTACTAGAACAGATGGAAGCTCTGCTTCTGATCAACTTTACCAACTAGATCCATCTCGAATTTACCTTCAAGGAAAAGGGAAATTATCCTAATTCAAACACGCCACATATACGATTTAGGAAATTCCAATGGGACTTTTACCCACTACTTGGCTTTCACAAAACTACTTTTAATTACTTAATAACTCTAACATTAAAACAAAATACAGTCTAATCGATATATTATATCGTACTTGAAGGTTTCTGAAAATTAGCTGATCTGGCTATCCACATTACTCTTTACTATACACTTGGAGCCCCTCTTTTTATAATTATTATGAACTCTGTTGTATACAGGGTAACCCGTATCACAAAGATAAATGATTCTTATTTTATTGGAAAGAGGGTACCTTAGGGGTGGTCCCATATTATTTGGTCAAGTTCTGAAAATATGATCAATGACGAAATAACGTAAATCTCCAATTCTTATGACCAAATAATCGAAATTATAATAAATAAAATCTTTTATAAAAAAATCTTAAAACCTTCATTTAAAGCCCGCAAACGTTTCGAGAGAATTTCTATATTTATGAATTGTATTTTCATTTTCTGATTCATTCGCCTGGCTTTCTCTTATGAGATGGATGGAATGTTTTATATTAAGTCACTATTAATAACATCACTAAAAAGAGAAAAATAAAAATAATTTTTATAAAAAAATAAAACCGACTTCAACAAAATTAAATGCAACAAATAAAATAATAATAACTTAAAAATCAAATAAAATGCACTAAAAGGTATAAAATAATTATCTTATTAAGTTACAAATAAACGATGAAATTGTTACATTATATTACTTTTTGAAGTCGGTGCCAAAAATATACATTTTATGAATCGCACTTGGCGGATCTTACTTAGTACGTTTGGCGGGTACGCTTGCTTATAGGTATAGTTTGTTTGGCACCGACTTCAAAAAGTAATTTCATGTTAATATTTCATTGTTTTGTTGTAACTAAATAAGATAATAATTATTTTATACCTTTTAGTGCATTTTATTTGATTTTTGAATTATTATTATTTTATTTGTTGCATTTAATTTTTTTGAAGTCGGTTTTATTTTTTTTTTTTATAAAAATTATTTTTTAAATATTAGATACTACACTTCTTTTGACTCAACTGGAGCGAAAAGACCTCCTTAAATGTTTTTTTTTATATTCAGGAACGTCGTAAATTGGCCTATTCTCTGTTCACGGTTTATTGTTGTGATACGGGATACCTGTATATAATATTTGTTATATTCAAGCAGAGAACAACCTCATTGATTTCTCTTTTAAGATAAATCTATTATATAGAGTATATATTTTCTTTGAGAGATTGGTATAAAATAAATTGAATTAAATTATCTTTATATAAAAAATTGTTTAGTTCAATTTGGCAAAATTGGCTTCAAGTTGAAGAAAATAAAACCCTTTGAAGCGAAGTTTTCTCAAAAGAATGAATTTCTAGAAAAGTATTTTTTGTAGCGCCACTTACCAGTTACTTGGCCCTTATACAAGGGGTGGCAAACAAGCAGAATAATCTAATTTGTGTGTTTCTTTCGTTTCCCTTTAGAGAAATCACACGCAAGAAAGAAAGAAAGAAGAAAGGAAGAAAGAAAGAAGAGAGTACCCCGTCGTGAGTAGGTGAGGTCTGTCTGTCTGTCTGTCCTTGGCCGTGAGCAGTGAGCAGTAGAGCAGCAGCAGCAGTTAGTATTCTTCAGGCAGTTGGTCAGTTAACTGTTGCGTGAGGCCAATGGCCCGGAATTCGTGGTTTCTTGTGCTCTGGCTGTGGCTCTTCGCGGTGGTTGCGGCGCAGCAGCAACAACAGCAACAACTCCAAACAGAGGAGAGATCCAACAGCGGCGGCAGACAGGTAAGCAAATATATACACTAGCCCCATATTCACAAATCACTCTCTTCTAGGCTTTAATTATTGCCCCTGATCTTACAAAGTCCGATTTTTGGTCAAATATGTATAATACCATGTCCGCCTCGGTGGTGTAATGGTCAGAACAACTGACTGGCAACCCGGAGGTCTCGGGTTCGATTCCCGGCTATACCCAGACATTTTTTCTGTAAGTATAGGGTCTGGTAATAAAATTAAGTGGGAGATAAATTTAACCGAATTTATCGCGCGGAGGATTTACCACTGCTCGAAGCCCCTAAAACCTTGGTAAATTGGATATTGAATTGTATCTAAGTTTCTGAGATTGGCTCGTGATCCCGGCTTCTTTTCCTTCTGCTCTGTTCTTTTCACGATTGAGGGGCCAGTCCATACAGGCCTTTAGGGGATCCACCTTCTGGTGTATCACCTTCTCTCATCAATATCATTAAAAAAAAAAAAAAAAAAAAAATACGTTTTGGTGCATACCCAGGTAGCACAAGAATATTCTATAAATATTCTGATAATATCTTCTCTGAACATTGGAATATCCTGTGAACAATCTTTCAATCTTCGTAGATATTCTGGGAATATTCTTAGGACATTAAATTCCCATTTCTGGAATATTCCTAGTTGCGCATTCTTAGAATATTCTCAGAAGATTAAATCCCATTTAAATATTCTGTGGGTCTCCTGGAGATAATTGGAATATATATATGTCCTTTAAATAATTTCTTAGAATATTCTGGGGATATTGTGTGTCACCTGGGTATCTGTCTATTGAAACCTTATTATTCTATTCCAATTTAATTTCGCGCTACGGACAATTGTATTCGTGTTTAAAATGGATTTTCTTGTTTTCTGGCAAATAAGGACTTACGAGGTTTTGTAAGATCAGCGACGATATGTAGAAATAAATTTTACCCATTGATCTGATCGATTTTCTTAATAATGTTTTGAGCAAAAACGTTTCATCATTCCGTATGACAGGTCATTTATCTATACTTATAATAATCGGCGTGCTCACATATAGAGAGCATCGAGGGGTGAACCGCCATTGGAATTAGGTGTACACCGTCTTTGGAATTATTTTGGAATCCATTAGATAACCCCTTCACTTCTACTTGGAAATGAAAGTGGAAGTGGAAATAGGTGTACACGGTATTAGGTCGCGGTTCACCCATCGGATAGCATGGATATGTGTTCAACTTGAGGCACGCAACAAATATTGTTTCAGCACAGTCAATATAACGGTACATAAAGACGTTTTAATTTTTATTAAATATTCTGTTAGGGGCCGCCCATAGATTACGTCTATCGTATTTCAAGATTTTTAGACCCCCCCCCCTCCTCCCGTTGTGTCACATTTTCATTGAGTCCCCCTGTATCGTGACGTCACACTAGTTATACCCTATAATTTTTAGGTAGATTTCGAAGAAAATTTCATCATAGTTTTTCCGACCATGGCCCCTAGACCCCAAAACCACCATCCATTCAAAAGTTGATATATATATATATATGAGTATGTGAGGGGTGGGGGGGGTATGTATCACAATTTTGCGGGTGCGCTGCAGGCCGCAACATTCAACCGATTGCAATAAAATTTGGCACAAAATTTAGTCTTGATGTAAACAAGAACAGATTAGTTCTTGGTGACTTTCGCCCCAAGGGAGTGGTAATGGTGGAGGGTTGAAATCTTTAAAAAATCCCTAACGACGTTAATATGAATGATACCAGTTTGCTTGGAAATGGCTAATATTCTACTAATTAACCTCTACAACTTGTGTCTGAAAAGTTTTTGATTGGAGAAGTCTAAAGGGGGGTAGAGCACCTTCGAATTCTACCTCTTCCTACGGCCTGCCGCAAGAATTTTTTAATTTTAAAACCCACTAATAGTTCATAACAAATAAAATTTACTAAAATTAGGAAATTTAAGTTATTTATATTCAAACCCACTACGGAGACCAGGGAGCAAGCATAGCCACTTGGTCAACAAGATGCCCACCAAAGACGGGCTTAGCAGGTGGTTAGCAAAGTTGTAGTTGTAATTTTTGACATTATTGTTTAAAATTTTTTGAAAATTAGCACCCAAAATGGGCGGGAGGCAAAAAATGAAAATTCTAGCCCTTTGAATAAAACTAAATCAAATTTTTAAATTCAAAAACTAACCATCCAGAATTGGGGGGGTCAAAAATGAAAATTCTAGACCTTGGACCCAACTCAACCAAATTTTCTATACATATTATATGGGACCCCAGAAGGCTATAAATGCAAAAACTAATCACCCAGAATGGCTGGAGGGTCAAAAATGAAAATTCTAGCCCTTTGGACCCAACTCAATCAAATTTTTAAATTCAAAAACTAACCACCCAGAATGGGGGAAGGGTCAAAAATGAAAATTCTAGCCCTTTGGACCCAACTCAATCAAATTTTTAAATTCAAAAACTAACCACCCAGAATGGGGCAAGGGTCAAAAATGAAAATTCTAGCCCTTTGGACCCGACTCAACCAAATTTTGTATACATATTATGTGGGACCCCAGAAGGGTACAAATGCAAAAACTAATCAACCAGAATGAGTGGAGGGTCAAAAATGAAAATTCTAGCCCTTTGGACCCAAATCAATCAAATTTTTAAATTCAAAAACTAATCACCCAAAATGGGGAGAAGGTCAAAAATGAAAATTCTAGCCCTTGGGAACAAACTCGACCAAATTTTGAATACATATTCTGTGGACCTCCAGAAGGCAATAAATATTTTGTGGGCCCCAGAAGGCTATAAATATTTTGTGGACCCCAGAAGGCTATAAATGCAAAAACCAACCACCCAAAATTGGGGAGAGGGTAAAAAAATGAAAATTCTAATCTTTTGGAACAAACTCAACCAAGTTTTGTTTTGAGAGTGGTTGGAGGTGGAGGAGGGTAGAGGGTTAAGCAGCAGATTAGGGGGTCCAGGAGAGAGGAGGTCCAGGGGGCTTCCCCTTGGCTTGTAAGAGGCCCGCCAAAGGCGGGCTTCACAGCTAGTATAATAATAGAATAATACATCTAAATATTAAAAAAATAATAAATTTTTTTTTTTTTTTTGGCTTTTCGGCCTTTCTAGCCATAAGCCATTTACGATACTAATTATTTTTTATTTAAATTTGTCTCTACCTCGGGGGTCAGATTTTAGCCGGATGCCTCGAGTCGGATTCGAACTCGGGTCCTCTTGGTTAGCTGGCTGACATGCTACCGCCTAGCCTACCCGACCCCCCATAATAAATTTAAATATATCTATATTAAATAATTGCTCATTTAATAATATAAGAAATTCGAGGGAGAGATAAATAAACAATAAAGTCACATGATATGTTAAATGACATCAGATTGATAAAAAATTAAAAATCTCATCATTTATGATTTAGTATCTATATCGTAAGGAAATTACATTTTTCTTTTATAAATTTAATTATTCCATTAAATTCGCTATATCATTTGGCGCCTCGAGTTGAATAACAACTACTTGTTGAAACTATGGCGGTTTCTTTTTCAATTTAAATATTTAATTCATCTCTCTTTCAAATGTAATTTAAAACTTTCTGTAAATGAAATAAATCATCATAAATATCAACTTTCCACACTCTTTGGGGAAAAATTAAATTTATTCGTATTTTTACGTTAAATGGAAGAATCTGAGAATTGGGGAGTATAGGGAGGTAAGAGAGGGGGGGTTCTTTTATATTAAATAGAGTACCTGGAGCCACCGAGCGATGCACGGTAACCAAATTTAAAATAATACAATATATATATAGTACACGCCCCCTGGACCCCTCCTCGAAATCACGCATCTCGCCCCCAACACTGCAACCCTATCGCCACCCTCACTCCGCACCACCGCACCTCAACCCCACCTCCTGCACCTCCCACATCCACCCCACCCCGCACCCAGTTTTTGCTATTCTAGCTTCCTAATGGTCCACATATTATTTATTGGATAAAAATACTTGGTAGGTTTCACATTAAGATATAAAAATAAAACGAATTTATTTTTGGAAAATTTTTAATCTCGATATATATATTTCGGGTGACTAACCCATCTTCAGGAGGAACAGAAAGTAACTGGTTAGTCACCCGAAATATATATATCGAGATTAAAGATTCTCCAAAAATAAATTCGTTTTATTTTTTTATATCTTAATGTGAAACCTACCAAGTATTTTTATCCAATAATTTTAAAAATGTTTCACCAAGTACCAACACCAAATTCCTTAAAAACACATATTATTTGTTTACTTGTACACCAATTTGCCCACATTCGTTCATATTGATAAATATTATAAAAAAATAAATAGGAAAAAAATAATAAAAAAAATAATCGTATAGGATCTGAAATAAAAACATAAAATTAAATAAGATTTGTTTCCAAGTTATATAAAAAAAAGAGCCACTTCAACCACTTTATTTGTAAACACACCTGTTTTGTTATGATTTAGACACCTGTTAATTAAAAATAAACAAAAAATTCATAATTTTAATATAATATATTAATATTTGCTATAACCTATTAGTGGGTTTTAAAATTAAAAATCCAATTAAAAATAAAAGATAATTGAAAAAAATGTAAATAAACTTTTTTTTATTGAGATTTTCATCTATCAATAATTAATTTAAATAAGAAAAGATCAATTAAGATTAAATTTGTCGAGGTCCAGACCTAGCCAGATCGCTTTCTCATCCTCAAAACTTGTTAATAGAATTTGTTTTATCAAAATCGGTAGAGCCGTTTTCAAAATAGAACTAAGATACAAACAAATATATATACAATTTTTGCTCGTTTAATAAGAGTAGATTTTAAAGTACTTAGCAGCAGCATTTGTACATCTACAATACCATTTCAGATAAATATACATATTCTATTTAGGCCAATAAAATGAAAGTAACATGAGGTCATAGCTACATCTCGTATATAGTACACGACAAGCCGTCAATAATAAATATTTATGAATTATTTAAATCTATTCTATTATACTTTTTTTTGTTTTTACAAGCAAGTCATTTGAATTTATCATAATAAATAACTGATCAGAAAAGGATTTACTTCCGCACTATACGGGCGAGATAATCGAGTATATAGTCTTTTAACTTCTAATTCGGACTTTTCCATGTCAAATTCAGGATATTAAAAATTAAATTCAGGATATTTCAAACCAAATTCAGGATTTTAAATATCAAAATCAGACTTTTTCAAATCAAATTCAGAATTTATTAACAGTTGAAAAAATATAACAAAAAAATATATTTAAGAAAAAGTTATAATTTAATTCAACTCTCACGAAACGCTTTCAGGTAAAAAGCTAAAATTTGGTGCATTCTAATACATTCTTTCTTTTTTTCACCCTGACTATCAGTTGGCTCAACCACATTGTTTCATTGTCATTGTTGCTCTTTGCCCTATGTTTCGCAACCCCAAAATTCAGTTATACAACCCAAAATGGGGTCGCGACCCATAGTTTAAGAAGCACTGATTTAGAAGATCTTGTCCCATACTGTACCTTAACTCACTTTTTACACGCTTTAATGTCGAAAAAGAACGTTCTCCGCTCCAGTTGGTAATCATTAGAGATAAGTAAATTCGTAGGGCGTAGTTAAGGGACTGGGCAAGAGGGGCAGTGCCCTCTACAAAATTCATTGCCCCCCCCCCTCCTAGAAAAATTGAAACTCCATTATTACGAAGCATCACTTTTTGTAAATTATTTCGTTACTTCCAAAATTGATCAATTCAGCTATAACGTTAGTTGATATCTAATCGAATTACCGAAATTAAAACCTTGCGGTGGCTAATCGGCTGGCCGGCTGTCCCCTAGGAGGATTCCATAACTACCTCAATGCGTATACCCTCCACAACAGCCCTGCCTGTATATCTTGGATAGAAGTGCACTCGCATCCATCCCAATTCACCCGACCACCACCCCAACTGGAATCACGACTTATATAGCCCATACTCCCCTCCAATGACTAGCCGAAAGCCGGCGGAGCCACCCGACGACGAAGAGACGGCTCGAGTGGGGGAGAAGTCCCTCCCCGCCCGCCCCTCAAGGCTCGCTTCTCCTACCTACACCAATTTCTACATTTGGGACAAAACGACTCTATAGTCCAGTTAAATTGTATTTTTACCCGGAAAGTTTTAGAGGTAGTTGTAATTTCTTCGACTCTTTATGTTTTTAGGTGTGCTGAATTCAAATCTAAGGTTTGCTAACAAAATTTCGTGACAGAACATTGTCAAAAATGTAAAAAATCTCATTTTTTGGCGGTTTTTGCTTATAACTCAAAAACTACCAAATTATCGTAAATAACCTTCCCATTTAAAATGAAAGTTCATAAAATTTCCTATAAATTCCATTGTTTAGGTATTTTCTCCGACCAACCGTTCAGGTTCAAGCGCTAGTTGAAAATTGCCGTATTTTTTCTGTTTCTGCAAATCCCAAAAACTCGCACTTTTTTCGATTTTTTCCCATTTTGACCATGAAGGAGCACGTTTTCGACAAAGACCACTCTATACATTTTTAAACTAGATTAAATTTTCTACATTTCAAACAAAGTTTCATCTTAATTGGATAATGGTAACAGGTGCCGCAATGAAGTTTTGAAAAACTGCAATTTTTTACAAAAAATCTCAGTATTTTCCGCGATCAGATTCTCATGAAACAATCCCTGACCTACACATTTAAAAAATTAAAAAAAAAATATTAAAAATTATTTATGCTAGAAACGCCCTTTTGTGCAAGTAATTAATAATAAAAAAACTTAAATAAAAAATAAATTGTTGATTTATGCCTAAATTATATAACATCGCCTTAAAATTTCAATAAAATCATCCTAAAAATTATGTTTTTTGAATTTTTGAACCAGAAATTTTGAAGCTAGAAATCCCGAAATCTAATCAGCTCTCCGTGATGGAAATACAATCGTTTTAGCACCAAGAACGAACTTTCTACGACTTTTCGTTGTTGTTGCTTTGTTGTTGAGTTCTTTTTTTAAGCTTATCTGAATACAGACACACAGCCAGACAAAAAAATCATCGTCGAAAATGATTTTTCTCCCACGTTTCAGATATTTTTAAACACAATGAGCGAAAAATAAAATTTTAAACATTTTTTCGTGAATTTACAATACAAGAGTTCGCCTGCCTACCGGGCGTCCCGAGTAAAAAACAGTTTTTACTTTACCATACACGGTATGGTCAAGTATTGTAAAAACTAGTGTGTATATCAAAACCAAATTTCACACGTAGTTTTGGTCCATTGAGATTAAGAGCTGATTAGATTTTGGTGCATAATGACCCAAAATTAAGGGGGGTTGAGGGGGGATTAAAAATTAAAAATCTAGGTCATTTGAGCAAAGTCAACCAAATTTTGTATACATAATCAGTGGACCCCCAGAAGTCTAAAAATTTTAAATCTAACCGCCCTAAATGGGGGGTGGGGTCAAAAAATAAAAATCTTGGTCATTTACCAAACTCAACCAAATTTTGTATACATAATCAGTGGATCCGAGGAGTCTAAAAATGCAAAAATTAACCCCCCGAAATGGGGGGGAGGGTCGAAAAAATGAAAATCTTTGCCATTTATCAAACTCAACCAAATTTTGTATACATAATCAGTGGGTCCCCAGGAGTCTAAAAATTTAAAAATCTAACCGCCCTAAATGGGGGGGGGGGTCAAAAAATAAAAATCTTGGCCATTTACCAAACTCAACCAAATTTTGTATACATAATCAGTGGGTCCCCAGGAGTCTAAAAATTTAAAATCTAACCGCCCTAAATGAGGGGAGGGTCAAAAAATAAAAATCTTGGCCATTTACCAAACTCAACCAAATTTTGTATACATAATCAGTGGATCCCCAGGAGTCTAAAAATGCAAAAATTAACCCCCCCCTACATGATTATAAATAATTTTATTAAATATTAAATATAAGTGAGGGGCCAGGTTGTATGGTAAAGTCAAGTGGATGGCCACATCAGAACACGTCAGCTTATTTCATTTACGATTATACACACTATACACCCTTTATGATAAAGTAAAAATTATTTTGCCCGTGCCCTCTTGAGACTAATTTTAAAATTAAAATAAAATTCTTAGTTTATCCTTATTGTAAGAGAGTTGTAAAATAAAACCATGTCTTGTAATGTGTATATGCACACTATATGGTAGTTTCATTTCCTTTTAAGCTGGCATTTTATTTATTCTATCAGACTCTCTTTCGAACTTAAAAGAGAGAGAAAGAGAGAGGAAAGTGGAACTTCCAGTGAGGTAGATGTATGTGTGTGTGTGTGTGTTTCGCTCTTATCGTTATCATTAACATTCGAGACGCATTAGAAAACGCTCCGCTTCGTTTACTAGAAGGATACATGAGTAAGTAAGTAGTTGGCTGGTTGGCTGTTTCGAGTGTTTGTAAAAATTAGAATATAAATTTCAGATAAATTTTTAAATAAATAAATCGTTAAGGCGGATTTTTTGATTAATTGCATTTTGAGTTTTATTCCAAATTTTTTGAAAGAAAAAAATTAAAAAAAAAAATGTCCATGATTTGGTACGTCAACCGATTTTTAACACTTTTATTTATTTATTTATTTATTAAAACATTGTATCTATACGGCCATCTTCTTCTTCGAGTGCCATACCCGAAACGGGTGTCGGCTCCTCTCCACATATACCTGTGCTGAGTGTGTTTAGTTGTTTTACACAGATATATGGGACCTACTTTTTAACGCCGGTTCCGAACGGCTAATTTGGATAGGTTACTAGGCAATTATACTCTTGGTAGGTTGCCATTACTTTCCAAGAGGAGGCGACTGAAAATATCTATCTGCCGAGACTCGGTCTCGAACCAGCGATCTTCGAGTCAGCGACCCAACACTCTATCCACTGACCCACAGTCGCCTCTATAGGGCCATCTAGCCCCTTTAATGTACAATTTTAGACCAAAAAATTTACAAAAAAAAAATTAATTAAAACAATACAAGAAAAAACAAAAAAATCAAAAAGAAGAAAAATACATTCATTAATATATGAAACAAAAATAAAAAAGATACAAAATATATAGAAAGAGAGGAGGAGAAAAAAATATATACAGGATATAAAAACAAAAAAAAATTACAATATAAAGGATATAAAAACAAAACAAAAAAAATTGCAATATACTATATATATTTGTCTAGATTAATTTGTAACAACGCTTAGAGAATTTTCTCTAAAAAAATTACTCTCTTGCCTAGAATCGAACCTACGAACTCTTAAACTATGGGCATTAGCTCTAGCGATTACACCATTGCAACATTAATATCTGTATGTTGATTTCTGTTACTAAAACTAGATATTTTTGATTTGGACTTTGTGTCGAGATAATATTGTATTCATTTGAACTCGAATGAAAATGAAAAAACACCAATAGATTTTAAATTAAGAAACATTAAATATATATTAATTAACGGCAAATTTGAAATATAATTGTCAGCGCGGATTTTAAACTGATGGCTCCAATCGATTTTCATTAACCAGGCAAATTTGAAATTCTAATTTCTAATTTGGACTCAAATTTTGAAATGAAAGACTCCAATTCATTTTATATTAAGAAACATTAAATATATTGATCATTATTTCTTCACCCCCCCCCCCTCGCCACTCAAAAGTTAAAGAGGCGAAACTTTTAAGAGACGATGTATTTTCGGTAGTTTACCGTTAGGTATACATTTGGAGTGTGGTTTTGGGCATAGATAAAAGATATATATAGATGGGCAACTCCCCCCTATATTTTGGCACACTGTTTACAGCACCTCAGTGACTTGGTATTTGAACTAAAATAGCGAGCGGGAAATTTATATATATATATATTATTACATACTGGAATTTGAATGATAATTAAAATCTAAATAACCGGCAAGAAAAAAGTGGTGTTATGTTTTATTTATTTTTTTCATCAAAATAGCTTCAATCTTTTTTGAGAAAAAAATATAAACAAAAGCACTACTTTTTACTGCACGGTTTAAATTTTTTTCTTAATTTTAAAATAGGAATAAAATTAGGTAAAAATAAATTAAAAAAAATTATTTTTTAAAATTTTTTTATTGTTAAATTTTATGAATTTACCATCGGTTCGGAAATACCTCTGAGGAGAAGGTTCCGACAAGAAACTCAACAAAGGACATTTTTACAAAAGTCACAAAAATAAATAAATAATAAATAAAAGTGAAGTGATACAAATCAATAATATACAAAAACTTAAAAATAATCACAAAAAGATAATACAAACATACATAAGATCAAACAATACATACAAATCAATAAAATATAAAAACTTAAAAAATAATCACAAAAACATAATACAAACATACATAAGATCCAAAGAAAGAAAAACACAAAAAAAAGACAATCACAATAACAAAATACAAATTAAGATTAAAATGTCACGGAGATATAACACTGGCAGACAGCAGGCAAGGCATCATCAATCATCAATCAGGGTCATGGAACATGTCAAGGCGAGGCGAGATCCGATTAAGATACATATGATACAATTCCAAATAAACATATAAACAAAACTAGGACATCTGTTGGTACACGCGAGAAGCAAAAAACGAAACTAGCGCTCCTGATGGCGTGGGATTGAACTATATCATAGTTCCAAAAAAGAACAATGGAGTTAGCAGCCCCTGGTTTTGGGCACCAGCCCGGAGGATATAAAAACAAAAAATATACATTAGGCTAGGTGCCTCTGTAACTCTGCTTCTTCAGGGCGAAGTGTACTGGTTGGTTGCTAGTTTTAAGCCTCGCTGAATGCACAAGGATTGCTAGGCTAAATGCCGGTTTAGTTCTGCCTCAAAACGCTCAGGGCACACTATCCTCCTCAATTCAACCGGCAACGCGTTCCACACTTTAAATCTTTAAAATTTATAATTTGGAAAAAATTTTGTATGCAAAAAGTTTGAGCTTTAAAGTTGATTATGAAAAGAGTTGATCTTGATGATAAAAATTTAAATTTCTTAAAATGTTATGATCTATTAGGGGCCGATCATTAATTACGTCACACGAATTTCAAGATTTTTAGACCCCCCCCTCTCATCCCCCTGTGTCACATTCTGTCATGTTTTCATTGAGCCTGCCCTCTTGTATTGTGACGTCACTTTATCACTTTCATACCCTATAATTGAATAATTGTATATTTGAAAAAATTTTTAATTGATATCACAATTTTTAAGATCCCCGGTCTGCCCTGTCAAATTTTGTCACAAATCTGAGATGGCCCTTTACTGTGTGACGTAATTTATGCACGGCCCTTTTCCTTCACTTTGGCATTTCTCAATGAACCTACCTACTACACTGAAGTGCAAAAAAATCGACCCACCTATAAAAACTTTATTTAATAGTAAATTATTTTTTAAAAAGCCACTTGAACCACTTTATTTGTAAACACACCTGTTTTGTTATGATTTAGACACCTGTTAATTAAAAACAAACAAAAAATTCTATTGAAGGAGACAATAAAAGTGTGTCTTCTGGAATTATAAATTTTATTTATTTATAACGAGACTATAGTTTCGAGGGCTTTGCCTCTTCATCAGTCTATTACAATGTATTCACAGGAATTAATTTATGAATTTATTCCTGTGAATACATTGTAATAGACTGATGAAGAGGGCAAAGCCCTCGAAACTATAGTCTCGTTATAAATAAATAAAATTTATAATTCCAGCAGAAGACACACTCTTTTATTGTCTCCTTCAATATATAAAAATTCTGCTACTCTCGGCAAAAACTTTCAATTTAAAAAATTCCTAATTTTAATATATATATTAATATTTGCTATAATCTATTAGTGGGTTTTAAAATTAAAAAACCAATTGAATAAATAATAGATAATTGAAAAAAATGTAAACAAACTTTTTTATTGAGATTTTCATTTATCAATAATTACTTTAATTAAGAAAAGATCAATTAAGATGAAATTTGTCGAGGTCCAGACCTAGCCAGATCGCTTTCTCATTCTCAAAACTTGTCAATAGAGTTGATTTCATCAAAATCGTTAGAGCCGTTTTCAAAATAGAACTAAGATACAAATAAATATATAAACAATTTTTGATCGTTTAATCAGACTAGACTAGACTAGATAGATTTGGACTATTATCCGAGGCCGGCTCGCACTTGACAGGCTTATTTTTTTATTTTTAAAAAACTAAATTAACTCTTTTTTTAATATTATACATACGTGCAAAACCTTCATCTCTTGCTGATGTGTTTACACAAAGTGAAGAAAGATGGCTTCTATTTAAGGGATTCACCGGGGGGGGGGGGGCTTAAAAGAGGGAGGCTTTTGCAACGGATAAGAGAGGGTTTTTTTTTTAATAAAAGTGCGTTATATATTCACAAGAGAATGTCTTGTTTTTTTTTTGTTGTTTTTTTTCTCTTTTATATTTTCGTGCATTATTTTTATTTTGTTGGCGAACCACCCCCCCCCCCCCCCAAGGGAGAAAAGCTGCTTGCTTGCTTACTTGCCTGGCTCTTAGAGATTAAATTCTTCATATTCCATACTATCTACATTTTGTCTTATTTTTATATATGTCAAGTAGAGTGTAATTATATTTCATTTTTAATTCAAAATATAGTTCTTAGAAAAAATATTC
This sequence comes from Forficula auricularia, assembly GCA_024734495.1. Taxonomy (NCBI): domain Eukaryota; kingdom Metazoa; phylum Arthropoda; class Insecta; order Dermaptera; family Forficulidae; genus Forficula; species Forficula auricularia. The sequence continues at coordinate 661,372 of JALMQS010000128.1, forward strand.
TAAAAGAAAACAACAACACTTGATTAACGTCACAAATCTCACTATGATTCATACCATTGGGAAATTAAAGTTTATTTTAAAGAAAAAAATGAACTTTTTAAGACATATATTGAAATATGGGCCCTTGGGCTTAAAGGATTGATTTTCTGAGATAGGATCTATGTAACTACAGACTGTTGTTCTGTTTGATCAATTAAGACAATCCACACAAAAAGTTTTAGATTCGTAACCACTCTATGTTTAATCCTGCGACGAAGGACCAATGTTTAATCCTGCGATTTCCTGATCATATTTATTTATTTATTTATTTATTTATTTCAACGGTATGTGCCTTTAAAAACATTACAAAAAGTAATACAAAGAAACACTACTTAGTAAAAAGTAGAGAAAAAAACAATAATGTTAAACATACAAATACTAAACAACAATACAGAGTAAATCAGATATAATAATTATGATAGTGAGTATTTAAATATATGAAAGTGTGTTTATTTTTATAATTCTAGACATTCTGTTGGTATCTATAGTAAAATTCAAAACGCATGTTTTTTGGGAAAGGGCGTTATAAGCGATGCTTAATCTATAAATAGGGTTGGTTTCGGAATGACGTGTAAATGGAACTGGTGGATAGAATGGTTGATTCTGTCGTAGTGGGTACGAGGGATTGTTCAGTGGAAAAAGAATTTTAAGCTCAGGACAACGAATGGTATCAGACATAATTTTAAAAGTGAATAAGTTGTCGGAAGCAATCATAGACGAAAGAATAGTTGACATGTCGAAAGTTTCAGCGATTTTCAAGTAGTCATGATCGTATCTAGACATAGGGCTACCAGAGAGAGACGCTAGATGTCTCAAAACTTTATGCTGAATTCTTTCAAGTCTAGCTATGTTGGTTTTTAGATTCGGTCTCCAGATTGTTGAAGCATACATTACGACAGATTTAATCAAACTTATGTATAGGTATCTGATACAATTGGGGCTCCTAAAAGCTTTAGTGTTGCGAAATATGAACCCCCAAGTTCGGTTAGCTCATATGAGAATGACCAAGGGATAAATTCCAAACTAATCTTCTTGCTGGGCTGGAAGGCTCTGGCTTGAAGATCCGGGTTTAATAAAGGTGTGGACTGTATATTTTAAATTAAGAATAAAAGGAAGGTGTATTTCTTCTTTTTCAATAAATAAAAGGCAAAGATTTGTGATATGAATATTAACAATGGTTTTAATGAGAGAAAATAATGCTGATTTTGTACATACGAAAATGAGATATTATACAAATGGCGATGGCGGTGATCGAATGCAGACTTCTTGTGGCAATTCTGTTCACTTGGGTTTTTTCTCCGATGATATGATAATGAATTCAAGTTTGGTTTCTTCTCCAAATTCAATAAAAGATTAAAATTACTTTTAATCAATCCACAATTCTCAATTTAGTTGTTTAAATCAAATTAAATAATAAACAATTGAGATTTAAGTACCAAACAATTTAAATCAAAAATAAAATAAATTCTCAATGGCTAACGAGCGTTTTTACTCAAAAATATAAATCAATTCTCTCAGCTCTATCAAAATCAAGATGAAAGCGAAGCAGTCACCAACCAGCGATGCTCGGTAAATTTTTGCTTCAGTTAATGGCTATATATTAATCCCCAAAACTCCATTCGCTCTCCGGACCCCCACCACTTCACCCTAAACACTCCCCCTCCCATCTGCACTCCCTCCCCGAAACCCTGTACCCCCCAGACCCCCACTACTGCACCCCACATCTACCCCACCCCCGCCCAAGGACCCAGTTTTTCCATTTCTAGCTCTTCAGTGGCACACAGATTATGTGTATATAGGTATATAAATAAATACGATATATTTTTTTTTAATTAAATAACAATTTTTGAGTTGATTAATTAAATTGTCAAATTAATATTTGTGGGATTTAAAACTCGATTTTTAATCAATAAAATAAATTTATTAAACCAATTGTTTTACATTAATTAATGTATACATTGTATTTTTGCTTCGATTCCGAGATTACTTCTCCAACCATCGAGTGTCCTTATTCATCTTTAGTCCTTGTTTTTACAATAATGAGGGAAAAATCTAATTAGATAAAAAACCTCTTTTCCGATAATTATTTCAATTCCATTATTCCCCAATCAAGTCGATTGGTTCTCTCCATTCTTCATCTCTTCCCAATAATCAATCAATAAAATTAGCCAATTTTTAATATATAATAATAATTGTAATAATCTTATTGTGGGATATAAAATTAAAAAACCAATTATTTATTAAAAGGAAATTGAATAAAAATGTAAATAAACATTTTAATCGAGACAACCACCTGTAAATAATTGTTTCAATTAACAAAAAACCCATCAAAAACAACTTTAGCCGAAGATGAAACAGATCGAATGTGCCAACACAAAACCCTCCTAACCCGTGAATTTTATCCAAATCGTTAGAATCCGGCAGGATATATGTATATACAATTTTTGCTCGTTTAATATAATAAAAGATAAGATAAGATAAAATGAACGGTGCTAAAATTTTAGGTTATGTTTTTTAACGTGACTGTACTTCTCACACTACTATATCTTCTTTATGAATGCATCGTTTCCAAGCCATTGTGCTTATATCCCATCCACTAAAAATAATCGCCCAAATATGTTTTTTTTATCAAAACTACGTAGTAAATAATTCCAATTTTTTCTCTAAGCTACTCCGAATATATTATTCTAACAAATATTAATTTTTCAACAAGATGGTGAAAGTCCTTCAATGAAAAAAAAATAAAATAATGATCATTTTAGCACCCTTTCCCAATGTAAAAAATTTCATTTTTAATTCCGATTATTTCACGTTTTATGTGGTAAATCGTCTTCAAATTTTAACAGTATGTGTATTATGCTTTTGATGACTTATATTCCAAGTTTTCTTGAATTTTTGCATTTGTGAAAGAACTACCTTAAATAAAATAGTTTTAGATGTAATAGTTGATTTTAACATATTTATTTAGTAAAAATATAATATATCGGTTTTAGCCTCTATAAGCCCTATTACAGATTCTTTATTGTTATTGTTTTTGTTTTTTTTGTTTTTTTGGTTATTATCTATACATTTATTTATTTATTTTTAGTTGTTTCGAAATAGTTTATTTCATATATTTATTCAATACTACTTTTATTAGTGATTACTTATAGACCGAGAGCTACTGACGATTTTGGAAGCTTATTTCAGAACCTAAATAACATATCCCATACTTTGAAAAGTTTTTGTTTTGCCGAGCGTAGCAGAGTTGTTTCTCTTTGTATATCCCATACTGTAGTGTGATCAGCACACACCCAGAAAATCAAATTTCAATCGAGTCGTTTTTAGGGACCCCAGAAGATGTCAAAAAATACAGTAAAATCACCTCATTGATTATAACTCCTAAACTGTTTACTATACGGCAAATTCCATTAGAAGCAAAATTGTAGAGTGTGTAATTTTTGACATTTTGGTTTTAAAAAAATTTAAAATAACCACCTAAAATGGGCCGGAGGGTCAAAAATGAAAATTCTAGCCCTTTCGAACAAACTCAACCAAATTTCGTATACATATTCTGGGACCTCCAGAAAGGTAGAAATGCAAAAACTAAGTTAATTTGGTACAAGGGCCTAGATTTTCATATTTTGACCCGCCTCCCATTTTGGATGGTTAGTTTTTGCATTTCTAGCCTTAAGGAGGTCCACTAATTATGTATACAAAATTTGGTTGAGGTTTGCTCGAAAGGGCTAGAATTTTCATCGGCGTCGGGATCAAAAGTGGTCGATTTGCCGTGAAATACCATACAAATATATACTCGTATTATATATAAACGAGCTTCGAGGGCGTGCCGAAGGCTGGTTTTTTTGCACTTCAGTGTAGTAGGTAGGTTCATTGAGAAATGCCAAAGTGAAGGAAAAGGGCCGTGCATAAATTACGTCACACAGTAAAGGGCCATCTCAGATTTGTGACAAAATTTGACAGGGCAGCCCGGGGATCTTAAAAATTGTGATATCAATTAAAAATTTTCAAATATACAATTATTCAATTATAGGGTATGAAAGTGATAAAGTGACGTCACAATACAGGAGGGCAGGCTCAATGAAAACATGACAGAATGTGACACAGGGGGATGAGAAGGGGGGGGTCTAAAAATCTTGAAATTCGTGTGACGTAATTAATGATCGGCCCCTAATAGACCATAACATTTTAAGAAATTTAAATTTTTATCATCAAGATCAACTCTTTTCATAAACAACTTTAAAGGTCAAACTTTTTGCATACAAAATTTTTTTCCAAATTATAAATCTTAAAGATTTAAAGTGTGGAACGCGTTGCCGGTTGAATTGAGGAGGATAGTGCGCCCTGAGCGTTTGAGGCAGAACTCCACCGGCATTTAGCCTGGCAATCCTTGTGCATTCAGCGAGGCTTAAAACTAGCAACCAACCAGTACACTTCGCTCTGAAGAAGCAGAGCTACAGAGGCACCTAGCCTAATGTATATTTTTTGTTTTTATATCCTATATATTGTAATTTTTTTATTTTTTTTGTTTTTATATCCTATACGAGCGAGCTTTTCGTGCGTGCCTTTGGCACGCCCTCGAAGCTCGGCCCTCCGGGCTGGTGCCCTGGCGGGCAGCGTCTCGGTCCAAAAATTTTATTCCTCTTAAAAATCACACTCCAAATGTATACCGGTAAACTACCGAAAATACATCGTCTCTTAAAAGTTTCGCCTCTTTAACTTTTGAGTGGCGAGGGGGAGGGGGGAGGAATAATGATCAATATATTTAATGTTTCTTAATTTAAAATGAATTGGAGTCTTTCATTTCAAAATTCGAGTCCAAATTAGAAATTAGAATTTCAAATTTGCCTGGTTAATGAAAATCGATTGGAGCCATCAGTTTAAAATCCGCGCTGACAATTATATTTCAAATTTGCCTCGTTAATTAATATATATTTAATGTTTCTTAATTTAAAATCTATTGGTGTTTTTTCATTTTCATTCGAGTTCAAATGAATACAATATTATCTCGACACAAAGTCCAAATCAAAAATATCTAGTTTTAGTAACAGAAATCAAGATACAAATATTAATGTTGCAATGGTGTAATCGCTAGAGCTAATGCCCATAGTTCAAGAGTTCGTCGGTTCGATTCTAGGCAAGAGCGTAATTTTTTTAGAGAAATTTCTCTAAGCGTTGTTACAAATTAATCTAGACAAATATATATAGTATGATTCGTTGATCATAATTACGTGTATAAATATTTTTTACGTTAATGAACCAGGAGGCCAACGAGAGTAATTTAGAATATTATACATTTGATACAGTTAATGTAGTTGTAATGTATTATATATAGAAAAGGAAGATTTGATGTCGTAATAAAGGGATAACCTTCCCATGAGACAGACAGACGTCCCTGAGGCGAACGTCAGAGTTCATGTATTTGAGCCCGGGCGTAATTGATCTCTGAGTTTTGATGCTGTAATCTGTGCGCTGGTAAAGACCCAGAGGAATGGAGGTTGATATATATAACCCAATTTCTTGCTGACAAAATGTCAAGTCTATTCATCAAAAGAAAATGGAAACCAAAAAGTGAAAACTTTTTTTTAAGGCTTAATACTTAGTAAGTAAAGATCAAAAAAAAATTTCAATATCCATACGATACTGACCCCATGAAAAATAATATTTATAATTAAAAAAGGCTGATGATGAAGGCCAAGGCTTCGAAACTATACTCTCAAACAAATAAATAACATATATACATCATATATATATAAAAGCCATTGTCAGACAGTACCTGTGGCGCCTTAGCGTACGATGTGGGAGAAAAAGCAACTAATATTTAATGACAGTTGTTATATTTTACAAACAAAACATATCTATTCTCTATATTATATATCTATAATATCTCTATATATTAATATATTCCTCTATTAGATTTACTTTGTGAATGGTTCTTACCTGAAAAATAATCGTGATTAGAGTATAACCAAGAGCAGGGATAATAAAAAACGGCCCCTATACCTAAGATAAGAATCATTTCAAAGATTTCTTATCAAAAACTACCAGATCCAAATATCTTCTCCCACCTACGCAGTCCACCTAATTTCGAAACGAACTAAAATGGGGAGAGATGAAATTACAATGAGAAACCGATTAGTTACATCATAGTCTATTTATTGATCTTTGAAATACAGCCTAAGATTCAAGAATTAATGTTGCTGCTGAAAAAAGAAACCCTATCGAACGAATATAGATAGCCATACGATCATCCTCTCCAAAATTCTCATCTGTTCAAAAATTAATGTTGCTGCGGAAAAAAAGAAACCCTATCGAACGAATATAGATAGCCATACGGCCATCTCTCCACAAATTCTCATCTGTTCAAAAATTAATATTGCCGCAGAAGGAAAAGAAACCCTATCGAACGAGTCCAGATCTCCATACGACACTCCGATACAAAATTCTCATCTATCCAAGAATTAATATTGCTGCTGAAAAAGAAGCCTATCTACGAGCATAGATGGCCATACACAATCCTCTCCAAAATTCTCATCTGTTCAAGAATTAATGTTGCTGCTGAAAAAAACCCTATCTACGAATATAGATAGCCATACGACACCCCTCCAAAATTCTCATCTGTTCAAGAATAAATGTTGCTGCTGAAAAAGCCTATCGAACGAATATAGATATCCATACGACACTCCTCTCCAAGATTCTCACCTGTTCAAGAATTAATGTTGCTGCGGAAAAAAAGAACCCCTATCGAACGAATATAGATATCCATACGACACTCCTCTCCAAGATTCTCACCTGTTCAAGAATTAATATTGCTGCTGAAAAAAAGAAACCCTATCGAACGAATATAGATAGCCATACGACAATCCTCTCCAAAATTCTCATCTGTTCAAGAATTAATGTTGCTGCTGAAAAAAGAAACCCTATCGAACGAATATAGATAGCCATACGACAATCCTCTCCAAAATTCTCATCTGTTCAAGAATTAATGTTGCTGCTGAAAAAAGAAACCCTATCGAACGAATATAGATAGCCATACGACAATCCTCTCCAAAATTCTCATCTGTTCAAGAATTAATGTTGCTGCTGAAAAAAGAAACCCTATCGAACGAATATAGATAGCCATACGACAATCCTCTCCAAAATTCTCATCTGTTCAAGAATTAATGTTGCTGCTGAAAAAAGAAACCCTATCGAACGAATATAGATAGCCATACGACAATCCTCTCCAAAATTCTCATCTGTTCAAGAATTAATGTTGCTGCTGAAAAAAGAAACCCTATCGAACGAATATAGATAACCATACGCCAATCCTCTCCAAGATTGTCACCTGTTCAAGAATTAATCTTGCCGCTGAAAAAAAGAAACCCTATCGAACGAATATAGATAGCCATACGGCAAACCTCTCCAAAATTCTCATCTGTTCAAGAATTAATGTTGCTGCTGAAAAAAAGAAACCCTATCGAACGAATATAGATAGCCATACGACAATCCTCTCCAAAATTCTCATCTGTTCAAGAATTAATGTTGCTGCTGAAAAAAGAAACCCTATCGAACGAATATAGATAGCCATACGACAATCCTCTCCAAGATTCTCACCTGTTCAAGAATTAATCTTGCTGCTGAAAAAAGAAACCCTATCGAACGAATATAGATAGCCATACGGCAATCCTCTCCAAGATTCTCACCTGTTCAAGAATTAATGTTACTGCTGAAAAAAAGAAACCCTATCGAACGAATATAGATAGCCATACGACAATCCTCTCCAATATTCTCACCTGTACCAAGCGGATTAGAGCAATAGTCAGCTACTAACTATATATAATAAAGTAAAAAAAATAATAATAAAAATAAACGTTTTTCAATCCATAAAAAAATAGAGGCACTAAATTCTCGCATCACAAGGCAAGCAGTAAATTATTGGTATTTCCTGTCATCTTTTTTATTGACTCTAACGCAGTTACATTGCCCCCCTTCTCTTCTTGACCTCTTCTTATCTATATAACTTCAAGAAGCAGCACTATTTTCTTTCTGCTTCCATCTTTCTAGAATCTTTATTTCTTACATAAAAGCCAGAACCATAAATAATTTACTCCGCCCCTCTAAACCCCCGACAAGATTAAAATTAAATGTAAATTCAGAAAAAATAAAAATAAATAATGCAACTCAAAATATTCTTGATTGTTTAAAATATACCATATAATTTTGTTTCTTTTACTCAAAATTTCGTATAAATCGATTAAAGAGTCTAGAACTTATATTGATTGTTCTATTTTTTTGAACCCCCTCCCCATCCCCCCAATTTTGGTCCCAAGAAAAAAAGTGATAATCTTTTAGTTATTAGAGGTTCATTGTTGTGCCTCGAGAATTTATTTCCTTAAATAAAGATATAATTATTCTTAAGGGCAATATTTTGGCGATCGGCTTCCCTTTTTGATCCTCGAATATGACTATTTCACAATAGGAAAGGGACTTTACAACTTCCTGGACCTAAATGTCAGATGGCTCTTAACGCGAGTCGTAAATAAATGTCAAATGGCTTTTAGTCCAGATGTGTATTATAAATTCATTGATTGTAAAAGTCATTTTAGCGTGGGAAATTCCGAGAGAGTAAACTTCCCGAAATGGGAGGAAAGATTTTAGGATACGCCCCGCTAATTAAGAATTTGGCCTATGAGAAGTAATCTTAAAATTTCGACAGAGCAGGCAGGTTTTGAGTCAGTCAGAGAGTTGGCAGTCGAGGCTGAAACCCACTAGGGGTCAGAGAGTTCAAAGCTGAAGCCCACTTGGGGTAGTCAGTTGTCAATTGGAGTTAAGAGATGAATTCAAGCTCTCCAGCCATCAGCTATGGAGAAATGTGTACTTATAATTAACCAATAAAAAACCAATATTAAATAATCTCTTCTTTTAAATACATCCTTCTCTCCTCTCATCAAACCAGCATCAGGGCTTAAACAGGTCGAATCGCTTGGACACGTTACCAGACCATTCCCGGGGAACTTCTTCGAGATAAATCAACAAATCGCCAACCTCTCTCTGGTCAAGAAGGGTTGCAACCAAAAACTTAAAGTGTTGTCGTAACATCATTTTATGCTACCTATATTTCATTTTTCTTTTGTTTTTTTGTTTTTTTTTTTGTTTTTTTTAGTTTGAAAATATTATAATTTAAATTTTTACCCCCGCCCCCCTTTCTTAATTTTTTGTTCGATTTCATCCAAAATCTAATCAGCTCTTAATCTCAATGCGCCAAAACCACATATGAAAATTTGTTTTGATACGCACACTAGTTTTTGAGCTAGTGTGTCCATGAAAATTTGGTAAAGCATGCACGTACTAACATTTTGACAAAATAATTAATATCTCGAAAAATGTTCACTTATAAAAGTTTTCTTGTAGACCGAAACGCCATAGTTTCGTCCAATTTTTTAAATCAAAATAGTTTTAGCTGTTTTTGAGATATTTAAAAAACGAAACAAAAAAAAAACACTTTTTTCATCTATGATTACAATATTTGACCATACCCTGTATGGTAAAGTAACAAAGTTTTTGTGAAAACAACTGATTAAAAAACTTTTTAATTGTGGTCTTGATGATGACTTAAATACAAGCCGAAACTGCAATTGAATGTGAATTAAATTTTATTTAATTTTTTAAAATCGCCCTAACCATTTAGCCATACTTCAAGTAACTACAAATTAAAATATATATAAAATGGTCTGACAGACATTGTGGCGACGCTAAATAGGGTCCCGTTTTACTTTTTAACGGAACTCAAAAAATTTTAAAAATTTTCTCGTGTTCAATATACTCTAGCTAACTGTGCCCGATGAGCCTTAAAAATGTTGTCAACTAACTTTATTAATTTGGTGGTCAAATAATAACGTATCGGTTTTAATTAAAGATCGTTGTTTATTAGTTTAGTTATTTATAAAAAAACTGTTAAAGATGATTCTTTCTTTTGTGGATCCATTCCTTTTTGGAACAAATCTCGTGTTAACGCTCTATATACGATCACAGCAGTTTGCGGATGAAAGTTATTTTTATTTATTTTTTAATCAGAAACAGACATAATTAATATCTATAAGAGAGGTTGAAATTAAATTTGAAAACTAATTAAATTCATTTCATTTTTTTATTTATTAGTAGAATAATTAAATATTTCGAGTAGAATCATTTGAAAATTGATTTTATATTAGAGAAATTATCGGAACTTTTGATAACGATATTTTAGTATAATTCAGGATTTGTTTTGTTTTTTTATAATCAGAAACAGGCATATCTACACTCTTATTAAACGAGTAAAAATTGTTTATGGGGGGTCAGATAGGCTAGGCGGTAGCGTGTCAGCGAGCTAACCAGGGAAGCCGGGTTCGAATCCGACTCGAGGCATCCAGCTAAAATCTGACCCCTGGGGGTAGAGACAAATTTTAAAAAATTATAATAACTAGTATCGTAATTAGGCTTATGGCTAGAAAGGCCGAAAAGCCAAAAAAAAAAAAAAATTGTTTATAAATTTCTTTGTATATATATTTATTTTATTTTGAAAACGGCTCTACCGATTTTGATGAACAAATTAACAAGTTTTGAGGATGAGAAAACGATCTGGCTAGGTCTGGACCTCGACAAATTTCATCTTAATTGATCTTTTCTTAATTCAATTAATTATAGATAGATGAAAATCTCAATAAAAAGTTTGTTTATATTGTTTTCAATTATGTTTTATTTTTAATTGGTTTTTTAATTTTAAAACCTACGAATACTTTATAGCAAATACTAATATATTATATTAAAATTAGGAATTTTTTGTTTGTTTTTAATTAACAGGTGTCTAAATCATAACATTACAGGTGTGTTTACAAATAAAGTGGTTGAAGTGACTTTTTTAATATAACTAGAGAGGCATGTATTATATATATTTGTAATTTTTTTAATTTGGTTACCGTGCATCGCTCGGTGGCTCCAGGTACTAATTAATATAAGAGAGATTGAAATTAAATTTGAAAACTAATTAAATTCATTTCCTTTTTTTATTTATTAGTAGAATAATTAAATATTTCGAGTAGAATTATTTGAAAATTGAAAGTATTTATAGTAGTAGTATTAGAGAAATTATCGGAATTTTTGTTAACGATGTTTTAGTATAAATTCAGGATTTTTTTTTTTTTGTTTTTTTTATAATCTGAAACAGGCATAATATTAATATATGAGAGATTTTGAAAAATAATTAAATTCAATTAATTTTTTTATTTATTAGTAGAATAATTAAATCCTTCAAGTAGAATCATTTAAAAATTGAAAGTATTAATAGTAGTAGTAGTATTAAAAGAATTGGGAACTTTATTTTAGATAATGATGTTTTGATATTTAATTCTCAATTTAATACTCAATTTAAATGAAATTATATAAATTAAAAAACATTTCATTCTGTTAAAATTCCGCAAACATTTCTCTATAAAAATAATTAAGACTAAAAAGTAAAAAAATAAATTATGGTTTAAAAAACTAAAAACACCCTAATGTACTAAACATAATAATTGAAGGGACAATAAAGAGTGTATTTCTGCTGGAATTATAAATTTTATTTATTTATAACGAGACTATAATATAGTATAAATTAATTCCTGTGAATCCATTGTAATAGACTGATGAAGAGGGCAAAGCCCTCGAAACTATAGTCTCGTTATAAATAAATAAAATTTATAATTCCAGCAGAAGACACACTCTTTTATTGTCTCCTTCAATATATAAAAATTCTGCTACTCTCGGCAAAAAAACTTTCAATTTAAACATAATAATGTAATAATCAAAAAGCGTGTCGAAATTAATTACAAGTACATGCTTCTGCGACCAATAATTTTTGATTATTACATTATTATGTACTTTTTAGTACATTAGCGTGTTTTTTAGTTTTTTTTAAACTATAATTTTTTTGCCATATAAGTTAAAACAAAAACATATGATACCCGCATGAGAAAGTGAGAAGCTAGATCAAATAATACTAATACTAATACTAATATATTCCATTTCATTTGTGACCTAAAATCAGCGACAAGAAAATTTCTTCATTAAATTTAATTAAATTCTTTTTGGAAGTTTTTTTACTTTATTTTTCGTTTCTCTTTCGCTAAATCCCCCCACACCCCCACAAGTTTGTCTGTCTACTTGAACCTCAAGCATTATTCCTTATTCCTTGTTGACTCTCTCGTCATTGAATTGGAAACCACGAGTGTCTGTTTGTACAAAACATTCCGTTCTCGGATCACTTTGCTATTCACCTGTTTAGTATTGTGTTGTATTTTTAATAAAAAAATTATTGTTCTCTATAGTCACATGGGATACTCAGAAATCCCATCTTTAATTAGTAATGAAGCTGTTGAAGCTTTTATTTTTGTGATTAATTTTATTAAAATTTGAATTTTTATTTAAATCGCACATAATTAATTATAATTATTTATTAAACACGAATAAATAATACAATAGTACCTGGAGCCACCGAGCGATGCACGGTAACACCTGACCCTCCCCCTCCCGAAACCACACACCTCGCCCCCACCAATGCACCCCCACTCCGCCCCACCCCACCCCAACCGCGCCTCCCACCCCCGGATCCTCCACAACTGCACCCCACCTCCTGCACATTCACCCCATCCCGCACCCAGTTTTTGCATTTCTAGCTTTCTAATGGTCTACATATTATGTGTATAATATTTGTTTACTCGTACACCAATTTACCTACATTCGTTCATATTGATAAACATTATAAAAAAATAAATAGTAAAATAATAATAAAAAAAATAATCGTATAGGGTCTGAAATAAAAACATAAAATTAAATAGATTTGTTTCCAAGTTATATAAAAAAAGCCACTTCAATCACTTTATTTGTAAACACACCTGTAATGTTATGATTTAGACACCTGTTAATTAAAAACAAACAAAAAATTCCTAATTTTAATATAATATATTAATATTTGCTATAACCCATTAGTGGGTTTTAAAATTAAAAATCCAATTAAAAATAAAAGATAATTGAAAAAAATGTAAACAAACTTTTTTATTGAGATTTTCATCTGTCAATAATTACTTTAATTAAGAAAAGATCAATTAAGATTAAATTTGTCGAGGTCCAGACCTAGCCAGATCGCTTTCTCATCCTCAAAACTTGTTAATAGATTTTGTTTCATCAAATTCGATAGAGCCGATTTCAAAATAAGAAAAACAGTTACAAACAAATATATAAATATATAAACAATTTTTGCTCGTTTAATAAGAGTAGATAATTACGACGTTTCGATCGACTTATTCTGCGATCGTTCTCAAGCAGATGAGCACCCACTCCGACTATTATAGGTGCCTGGGGGGTGTTCATTGCGTGCGCCACACGCAGTCGTTCAAATGGCCAGGGGGTTTTTATGATTAAAATATGAAATTTGTAAAAAAAATTCAAATCATTTACAGTTTTTTTTTTTGCAAATTTCATATTTTAATCTCATAAAAAATTCCTTGGCGATTTGAATGACTGCGTGTGGCGCAGGCAATGAACACCCGCCAGGCACGGGCCTACAGATAAGCCAACTGGTGGTAAAAGCTTGAACTCTCTCAATTGGGTCTTCTGATTTATTAGTGTTTAAATTACATATAAACAAAAACAAAACTTTATTTACTAAATAAATTTAAATAATTTTCTTTGATTATGCATATGACATTTGTGACAGCAACCCAATTGCGTTAGTTTCAATTTTTACCACATGGCGGCAACACCGTATTTACCATTTACTAATTAATTGGAGTGTTTTTGTTTAATTAATAAAGTAAATGGTGTGTAGTTTCACAGTGAATGAAATAAAACTCAAAGAGGTTTATACAAACTCAATGTATTTCGGATTATTTTAGTCCATCATCAGAAGTTTACAAGTTAAAACTAATAATACTTGAACATGCGATCACAATTTTTAACATCTAAATCATACGTACCAATATAACAAAATATAACATTCAAATCATACGTACCAATACCAATATAACACAAGAAAAACATCAATATTTAACAATAAATAAAATTAAAATTTTGTAATTTTTTTAATTTTAATTTTATTGATGTTTTTCTTGTGTTATATTGGTATGTATGAATTGAATGTTATATTTTGTTATATTGGTACATATGATTTAGATGTTAAAAATTGTGATCGCTCGTTCAATTATTATTAGTTTTAACCTGTAAACTCCTGATGATAGACTAATAATCCGAAATATATTGAGTTTGTATAAACCTCTTTGAGTTTTATTTCATTCACTGTGAAACTAGACACCCTTTACATTATTAATTAATATCATGTTTCACCTAAAACCTACACCACTTTCTCTAAGTAAAAAAAGTGTTTTTGTTGATTTGTTTGTTGAATATATTTTGTTTTGATTTTTCAGGGCAAGGACTTGTTGTCGTGGCTGGGCCTGGGTGACACCGATGAGGAGGAAGACCCTTACGTGGGAAGGGCGACCGCGAATTGTTTCTCAGGCGATTTGGCTGACTGTTTTAAATCGCGGGCCTTGCAATCGCTTTCGGAATTTTTCGACAAGCCTGTCTATCAGCTGAGTGAATTTGCTAGGATTATACGCACCCAGCAGTATAGGAATGTACTCAGCGAGCCTTTCGAGTTCTCCACTGCGCCCAGGTAAGCGCATTAAATAAATACCTACTCCAACATACTCGCATAATAAAATAGATAGTTAAATGAGCGTTTTAGAACTGAATAGTAATCCTTTGAGAAATAATTGATGATGCCACCCTCACCGACTCCCTCGACCATGGAAAAAATGTCTCTGCCCTTTCCCTTTTCTATAGATACTATCACGACAGGTGCTCTCATGAGATAAAATCAATAATTCCCCCCAAAGCATGCTTTGCACGTAGCACGCGTTTTGCCGACTCCGAACACTCTTTCGCGGTCAAATTAGAAAAGTGCCGGACCACTTCATATCCCCATGACTTCAAGGAACTGGAACTCTCTCCCAGCCTCCATCTTCCCCAGCACCTATAATCTTCAAACCTTCAAAACCCGAGTTCATAAACACCTACGTCTACACCCTCGCACTTAATCAACTTTCCCTTCTCTTCGGTAATGCAAGGGTCTTTCGAGATCCATAGAGGTTGCATCTTTACTGGTGCACCCCTTCTTGCATTCGATTGCATTAAATAAAAATCTGGAGATGGGCTCCCCTATTAAATAACTTATTCCGTCATTTCTAAAATATTCTAATTTAATCTTTTAGTTCTTTTTCTTGTTGGAAAATTATATTATTAATTTTTTAAACCGACTTCAAAAAAGGACGAGTTTCTCTATTCGACTGATTTTTTTTTGTGCCTATGTTACCTCATATCTCCACCAATTGTGAACCGATTTTGAAAAAAAATTTGCATTGGGTTCAGTCTAGCTTCCAATTGGTCCCATTGCTATTAGACCTTTTTTGTTAGGTTTGTTCAGGCCTAACTTCTTTGTTTATGAACCGATTTCGATGATTCTTTTTTTATTGGAAAGGGGTATCTTAGGGATGATGCCATATTAATTTGGTCAAGTTCAAATGATATGATCACTATTAATAACATCACTAAAAGAGAAAAATAATAAATTTTAAGAAAAAAATAAAACCGACTTCAAAAAATTAAATGCAACAAATAAAATACACTAAAAGGTATAAAATAATTATTATCTTATTTAGTTACAACTAAACGACGAAATATTAACATGAAATTACTTTTTGAAGTCGGTGCCAAACATATACCTTTTATGAATCGCATACTCGACGGATCTTACTTAGTACGATTTGTCGAGTGCGTATGCTCACTTATAGGTATAGTTTGTTTGGCACCGACTTCAAAAAGTAATTTCGTGTTAATATTTCGTCGTTTAGTTGTAACTAAATAAGATAATAATTATTTTATACCTTTTAGTGTATTTTATTTGTTACATTTAATTTTTGAAGTCGGTTTTATTATTTTCTTAAAAATTATTTTTTAATCAAGTAAAAAGACTGTTTAGATTAAGAATATGGCTTTGAATAATACGTCAAAAGTCAATTTGCTTATTGAGGTTGGGTGGACAATTCCAATGGCTTGTGTGTCGTGTCGTGCAGTGTCTTTGACCTTCCGGAAGGGCCCCTTGGTCTGAATGATGGAGCTAGCTAGTCACGTACGATACGCGACGGATTTACTTTTACCTCGATTAGCATTATTAGTAGTATTAGTGGCCTCCTAAAGAATGCAGGAAAGAAAAACTTTCTTTCGCTTTTACATATGGATATAGTATTATTATTATTATTATTAATATGAAAATATGAACTAGCAAGACCTTGGCCTAATAAATAACATTTCAAACATAGGGTTCCGTAAGGGTTTTTTCCCAAGTGGAAGGGTTAATTGAAGGAAGATAATTTTTTTGGTAGTTTTTATGGTTTTAATAACTTTGGTTACTTTATATTATTAGTACCTGGCCACCGAGCGATGCTCGGTAACTTTTTGCTCAGTTAAAAGCTATATATTAATCCCCACTCTCCCCCTGACCCCCACCTCCTGATCCTTCCACCCCAATTCCGCCCCCACCCACGAAACCACTTCCCTCGCCCAGGGACGTAACTAGGCCGTATTTCACCCGGGGCAAGAAATAAATTTGCGCCCCCCCCTAGGCAGGCGCGGATCCAGACCTCTGATTTGGGGGGGGGGGGGGCGGTCGCTGGTATATAAGATCTACTTTTGATCTCGGGAGTGTGTCGCGATCAAATTGTCCAAGCGGGGGGGGGGTCAGAGACTCCGCCCCCCCCTACATAGAACTTTATTTTTCTTCAATTTTAAAATTTAATGTTATAAAAAAAAAAATTAAATAAACATATAAAAAATGTTGATCTCCAATGCTTTGGGGGGGTGGGGGCGGTCAAACTTTTCTCCTCTCGAAAGTTCGTTTTTGGCGCCCCTCTGATTTTGGCGCCCGGGGATACCGCCCCGCCCGCCCCCCCCTGGTTACGTCCCTGCCCTCGCCCCCCGTACCCCTCCACCACTGCACCCCTCACATCTCCCCCACTGTCACCTCCACCCTCGCCCCCGCCCCCTCATCAGTTTTTGCATTTCTAGCCTTGTACTGGCCCACAGATTATGTGTATATATGTATAGGTATATAAATAAATACCGTATAATTTTTTTTAATTAAATAACAATTTTTGAGTTGATCAATTAAATTGCCAAATTCTAATATAGAAAAAATACGTTTGTGGGATTTAAAACTCGATTTTTAATCAATTATATTGGCTAACTTTTAATATATATAATAATATTTGTAATGATCTATTAGTGAAATTTAAAATTAAAAAACCAATTAATAATTAAAAGGAAATTGAATAAAAATGTAAATATACATTATTATCGAGACAACCACCTGTGAATAATTATTTTAATTAACAAAAAAACCTATCAAAAATAATTTAGCCGAATATGAGACCGTGACAGATCGAATCGCCAACACAAAACCCTCCTAACCCGTGAATTTCATCCAAATCGTTAGAGCCGTTTTCGAGAACCCGATTGGATATATATATATACAAGAATTGCTCGTTTAATATAATAAGATTTTCGAGTTGTGTTTGTAATTTTAGTGTACGTAAATGAGACTCCTAAGCTACCCCCAAAAGAGGACATTCTGTTGTTTGGGGAGGGTGTGGTTAGTGGGGTTAAACGCAACAGGACTAATTGGATGTTTAGTTATTATATGAATGTAGTCAAGGCTTTAAGTTAAGGAGAAACTTTTGGCCTTCAAAGCTTGGAATTAGATTTATAGCTTACCATTAGGGGCCGTCTATAAATTACGTCACACAGTAACGGGGTAGGGGGCATCTCATATTTGTTACAAAATAGGACAGGGGGCCCCCGAGAATCTAAAAAATGGTTATGTCACATTAAAATTTTTTCAAAATTTTCGAATATAAATAATAAATTAATGTAAAGATTTAAGCTTCTTTTTTTGAGTATATAAAAAGATGAAATTTTTCAAAAATCAACCCAGGTAATTTAACCAACAATTATATTAAAAAGAATTTATTTTATTTAGGGTCGATTCCTGAGGGGGCGAAGTAAAAAAATGTAAAAATAGTTTCTACTAAAATCCTAGATTCGACCCTAAAAATAAAATAAATTCTTTTTAATATAAATAATAAATATAAAAGTGATAGTGTGACGTCACAATACAGGGGAGGATCAATAAAAATGTGATAGAGTGTGACACAGGGGAGGGGTCAAAAAATCTATAAATTCATGTGAGGTAATTTATGGACGACCCCTTGGACGACCATAGGCAATCGCCTAGTAACTTAAGTGTTGTTTTTTGTTTTTTGTTTTTTACAACAAACATTAGATGGGACCCAAGGTCTTATGTTTGTTTACATTGCAAATAAATAAATAAATAAAATAATAATAATAACAATTTTTCATAAATATTTATATTTTTAACACGCTTTTATTAGCTTCACGTGTATGTATGTATGTATGTAGGTATTAATGTGACTTTTGTTCTGTTAAATTCCGCAAACATTTCTCGATAAAAATAATTGTTTACCTTACTCAATTTAAATGAAATTATATGATTAACTGGGATTGGATTGGACGGGAATATGGAATTGGAATAATTATCGGAAAAGAGGTTTTTTTCTTTAATTAGTTTTTCCTCTTATTAAAAACAAGGACTAAAAAGATGATCAAGGACAGTCGATGGTGGAGAAGTAATCTCCGGAGTCGAAGCTAAAATACAATGTATACATTAATTAATGTAAAATAATTGGTTTAATAATGAAATTATATAAAAATAAAAACATTTAATTCTGTTAAATTCCGCAAACTTTTCTTTATAAAAATAATTAAGACTAATTGCTTATTTTTATACAAGCTAATTTCATCTCCGGTACAATCTGTAACACAGAGGTTCCCAAACTGTGCGCCGCGGCCTCTTCACAGGTGCCCCGCGAAGCTTCATAATTAATTGAAGCAAGACATTTGGCCTAACTAGATAAATAACAAAGTGAGAAGCTAAAAATGTATTTATTATTCATTTTTATCTCTTACTTACGATTAGACATACATTAATCGAAAAATTTAACTTTGAAAAAATCTGAAATGAATATAAAGTGCCCCCCCCCCCCCCCCCCGTGGTCGGAATTTTAGATTCTTATAGAAAAATAAACTATTAACTCTGAAGATATTTTTATCGATTCTAGTACAATAATCATTAGAGAGACGAAATACAGTATTTGTTTTGATATAAGTAAATGGAAAAAATTTAACTTTGACACCCTCAAAAAAATCTGCAATTTTTTTGTTTGTTTGTGTATTTTTTTCATTATAGGCTTCACGGAAGAGCGCTTGATGAAAGTCATGATTTAAAAAAAACAATAAACAAACAAATAAATAGAATAAATAAATAAATAAATAAAATATTTAAATAAATAAAACAAGTATACAAGGTAATGTTGCCGAGAATATGTCAGAAATCAAGTCTAGACATGATCGTCGTCTAAAAAAAATGTTATGTAAATGTATACAAAGGGCCCCCCCCCTGTGGTCTAAATTTTTGATTTTTATAGAAAAATAAAATACTCATTAATTTTCAAGATATTTTTATTGATTCTAATACAAGAGAATTTAGAGAGACCAAATAGGGTATTTGTTTTGATATTATGTACATTTATTTAGGGTAGGGCGCCATGGAAAAATTTTAATTGAAAAAAGGCGCCGCGATTCGGAAAAGTTTGGGAATCCCTTGTGTAACAAATAGTTACTATTTTCAAAATATTTATTTGTTTATAGTTTCTTTATATTCTTTTCTGTGTGATTACGACCCAGGGTATAGAAAAAAATTATTTTCGACCTTAAGATACATAATTGATTGGTAGGCGTTTGAAAATATAACATTTAATAAATACAAATAAATATTTTAAATTTTTGAACAGGCCTCTAATACACATGACTAAATTCACTACGGTGCAAAAAATCGACCCACTAATAAAAACTTTATTAATAGCAAATTATTTTTAAAATATATTTCATTATTCGTGTCCATGATTAATAATTAAAGGAATCGTAGGGAGTTGGAGAAGACTTTAAATTAAATTAAATACAAGTTTTGATTAAATATGCCATACGTTTCGTTGCTGTTTTGCAACTTCTTCAGTGGCTCAATTATTAAACTTATTTGTCTGGATTTTTTAATAAGAGAAAAAACATTTCAAACAGTATTCTTTTTTCTATCACAATTCATTCAATTCATCAAATAACATAAAATATAAACCTTTTAAACAAAGTAATTGTTTTCTGTCAAAAAACTAAAAGAATCAAATTGAACAAAGAAATTTTATTTTATTTTATTATTATGTACTAAGATATCATTAAGAATTCTTATTTTATATTTTACTTATTAAGATATCTTAGTACATAATAATAAAATAAAATAAAATTTCTTTGTTCAATTTGATTCTTTTAGTTTTTTGACAGAAAACAATTACTTTGTTTAAAAGGTTTATATTTTATGTTATTTGATGAATTGAATGAATTGTGATAGAAAAAAGAATACTGTTTGAAATGTTTTTTCTCTTAGTTAAAAATCCAGACAAATAAGATTAATAAATGAGACACTGAAGAAGTTGCAAAACAGCAACGAAACGTATGGCATATTTAATCAAAACTTGTATTTAATTTAATTTAAAGTCTTGTTCAACTCCCTACGATTCCTTTAATTATTTTTAAAATTATTATAAATATTCATATAATTTGTTCTATTAATTCTTAAACTAACATATTCAATAAATGTTGTTGATAATTTTTGAATTTTATAAAAAAAATATAAGTAAAATTACTTAAATTAAAAGATACAATTACAAATTATCATACTTTTTTCAATATTACATTATTTTAAATAAAGTTTTAATAAAAGATCAAATTCCATTTGAAATATCAATAAAATAAATAATTTTGAATTAATGAATCATTGATAGAAAATATAAAATATACAAAATGGATATTTCTGAAGTTCAAGCAGTTCAAATTGTGTGCCTAATTAATCAAGGGCTAATTCATCGACAAGTGGCAAGTACACTTGAAATAAGTAATAATTTCAATAATGTATGGTTACTTGTAAAAAAATTAAAAATGATTTACTATTTAATAAGGTTTTTAGTGGGTCGATTTTTTTGCACTTCAGTGTATTTCTTAAGATAAAATTGAAGTTTGATCATTACCTTGAACTCAGGGGTTGAATAATTTGCACAGAGCAGAAAATATTTGGATGTTCACTCCATTAAATTCCCTTAACAACTGAATATTTATTTAAAAGCGCGTCTAGTAGAATAATTTCATAAATTGAGAACTTTCTTTTTTTGATAAAAATAAAATATATATATATATATATATATATATATCTTATCAAATTATTAATACACGCTAACTAAAATGCATACAAAATGCAAGATAATGGTAAACATAATATCACATTTTAGATTTAATTAAAAGTAACCTGATGTGTGACCATCCACATGACTTTACCATACACCTGGCCCCTCTCTTATATTTAATATTTAATAAAATAATTTATAATTATTAAAGTTCATAGCATCCATATTATTTAATTAACCCAGTACCTGGAGCACCGAGCGATGCACGGTAACCCCTGACCTCCCCCTCCCCTGAAACCACACACCTCACCCCCACCAGTGAATCACCACTCCGACCCAACCCACCTGCGGATCCCCCACAACTGCACCCCACCTCCTGCACCACCCACATTCACCCCACACCGCACCCAGTTTTTGCATTTTTAGCTTTCTAATGGTCCACATATATATTATGTGTATATTTGTTTGTATTTATGTGTATAAAAAAAGCCAATTAAACCACTTTATTTGTAAACACACCTGTTAATTAAAAACAAACAAAAAATTCCTAATTTTAATATATATATATATTATTATTCGCTATAACCTATTAGTGGGTTTTAAAATTAAAAAAACCAATTAAAAATAAAAGAAAATTGAAAAAAATGTAAACAAACTTTTTTATTAAGATTTTCATCTATCAATAATTACTTTAATTAAGAAAAGATCAATTAAGATTAAATTTGCCGAGGTCCGGACCTGGCCAGATCGCTTTCTCATCCTCAAAACTTGTTAATAGAATTTGTTTCATCAAAATCCGTAGAGTCGTTTTCAAAATAAACCATTTTTTCGATGTTCACTTATAAGGGCTTTTTTGTAGAGCGAAATGCCATGGTTTTGCTCAATTTTTTTAATCAAAATTGTTTCAGCCGTTTTTGAGATATTTAAAAAAAAAAGAAGGAAAAAAACACTTTTTTTTACTTTATTTATTCACGATTACAATACTTGACCATACCCCTGTATGGTAAAGTAAAAATAATAATAGGTATCGTAAATTGGCTTATGGCTAGAAAGGCCGAAAAGCCAAAAAAAAGACAAATTTGCAGGGAAGTTAACTATTTGAGCTCCTGAAGAAGTCAACAATGTTGACGAAACGTTTGCAATAAAATATAAATTATCTGCATAAAAAATATAGTCCTTATTTCGCTATAACAACTTTAATAATTAAATTCTGTTTGTGCAGAATATTTTTTATTGGCCGACCACCATGGTTGTATCGGTCTGCTAAGAGACTATTGTCAAGGCCTGAAAATACTAGCGATACAGTATAATTACATTGATTTAATCTCATATAATAAGGTTAATTATTTAAAACATTATTACCTCAATTCCGAATTTGTTTTCAAACTTATTTTCTTGGCAACGACTTAACTTTGGCAAGTAAACTTTCATAAACCCTTGTATATTTAATAAATCTTCCCCCTGATTTCCTTTAGAACTATTAAAATTATTAATATCTCATAAAATATAATTGAAGTGAAACTTCTTTATTGATTTTTTTTGTTACAATAAAGGGGAAATGATTCAATAGAGGGTAAATATGTTTTATAAAACCCACTGATATTTCATTACAAATAAAATTTAAATTATTTAAAAAAGTTTCACTTCCCCCGTGTGTTTATGTGGATGAGGCACACACATATTTATTTTTAATTTATGGTCAAGTATATTAATCGTGCATGAAAAAAAGTAGTTTTTTACCTTCTTTTTTTCGAAATATCTCAAAAACGGCTGAAACTATTTTGATTAAAAAAATTGGGCGCAGCCATGGCGTTTCGCTCTACATAAAATCTCTAATAAGTAAACATCAAAAAAATTATATTTTTCGAGATAATAATTGTTTTGTCAAAATGTCTGTAAGTCTGTGCGTTATCAAATTTTTGTGGACGAGCTAGCTCAAAAACTAGTGTGAATATCGAAACCAAATTTCACACGTAGTTTTGGTCCATTGAGATTAAGAGCTGATTAGATTTTGGTACATATCGACCGAAAATTAAGGGGGTTGGATGGGGGGGGGTAAAAATTAAAAATCTAGGCCATTTGAGCAAACTCAACCAAATTTTGTATACATAATCAGTGGAACCCGAGAAGACTAAAAATGCAAAAACTAACCACCCAAAATTGGGGTGTATGGTCAAAAAATGAAAATCTAGGCCCATAGACCAAACTCAACCAAATTTTGTATACATAATCAATGGGACCCCAGAAGACTAAAAATGCAAAAACTAACCACCCAAAATAGGGGGAGGGGTCAAACAATTAAAAAACTAGACCCTTGTACCAAACTCAACTAAACTTTGTATACATAATCAGAGGACCCCAGAACTCTAAAAATTTAAAAACTATCCCCCCCTACATGATTATAAGTGAGGGACCAAGTTGTATGGTAAAGTCAAGTGGATGGCCACATCAGAACATGTCTGTTTGTTTTTCGATGTTCACTGATTAGGGTTTTTTAAAGACCAAAACGCCATGGTTTCGATCACTTTTTTTTATCAAAATAGTTTCAGCCGAGGGGTGATCCGCGATTGGAAGTAGGTGTACACCCCTTTGGAAGTATTTTGGAAGTACTTTGGAATATTTTGAAGTACTTGGAAATATTTGGAAGTTCAAGTGGAAGTAGGTGTACAGCATATTAGGTCGCGGTTCACCCCTCGGTTTCAGCCGTTTTTGAGATATTTCGAAAAAAAGACTTCCCTTGCACGATTCCAATACTTTCCCATACCCTGAATGGTACCGTGACATTTCAGCCCCCGACAAAACATCCCCCGACATAATATCTTCTGGCAAAATATTCCCCACTATAAGGGAGAATACAAAAGAGATTAAGTGAGAAGCTTATAATCATAGTTTTGAATAATATAAACAGACTTTCATATTTTGGCGGCTCATTAGCCGTTTGAAAGTGCTGTTGTTAGATTTTTACTATCTATAATATAGTATTTATCATCTATATTTACTTATTTATCGTCTATGTTTACATTACGCAATTATTGATTGTTTGTTAAAAGTGTTATTAATCATTATCGTTATTAATTATTATTATAATATTGGGCGAAAATATAGGGCCCCAAACACACCCCGCCCGACGATTGGCTGGTTCGGTTTTCAATGTGATTAGAATAAAAAAATAATTATTAAGAAAAAAATAAAAACCGACTTCAAAAAATTAAATGCAACAAATAAAATACACTAAAAGGTATAAAATAATTATTAACTTATTTAGTTACAACTAAACGACGAAATATTAACATGAAATTACTTTTTGAAGTCGGTACCAAACAAACAATACCTATAAGCGAGCGTACCCGCCAAACGTACGTAAGTAAGATCCGTCGAGTGCGATTCATAAAAGGTATATGTTTGGCACCGACTTCAAAAAGTAATTTCATGTTAATATTTCGTCGTTTAGTTGTAACTAAATAAGATAATAATTATTTTATACCTTTTAGTGTATTTTATTTGTTGCATTTAATTTTTTGAAGTCGGTTTTTATTTTTTCTTAAAAATTATTTTTATTTTTTCTTTTTAGTGATGTTATTAATAGTGATCATATCATCAGAACTTGACCAAATTAATATGACACTCATCCCTAAGACACCCCCTTTCGGATAAAAAAAGAACCATCGAAATCGGTTCATAAACAAAGAGGTTAGGTCTAAACAAACCTAATCAAAAAAGGTCTAATACCTATGAAAAAAAACGAAAAAAAATGGGACCAATCGGAAGCTAGACTGGACCCAATGCAAATAAAAATTTTCAAAATCGGTTGACAATTGGCGGAGTTACGAGGTAACATAGGCACAAAAAAAAAAAAAAAATTCAGTCGAATAGAGAACCTCCTCCTTTTTTGAAGTCGGTTAAAAAATGGGAGCCCGAGACACACCCCGCCCGGACTAAATTTTCGGAGGTTCGGTTAATATAGATTAACCGAACCGGAGTCGATTTCCATTACTCATAAGATCCACGAGGGGGATTTTGTCGAGATATTTTGTTGGGGGATGTTTTGTCAGGGGCTCAAATGTCGCGGAATCCTGAATGATCAAGTAATATTAATTATTTCTTTATTTTATTTCAACTCTTAATTTTTCAAAATTGAATTTGAATTTTCCAGACAGCTCTCTCTTCGGTCTCACTGCTATGATTACATCTCGTCTGCTAATCATTATTTAATTACAGCTTAAAGTAATTCTAACAGTTACATTCTGATTTGCATAAAAGTGACCGGTTAATTTTACTTGCCTTTTTTAAACTTCTATTTCTATAATAAAATATTGACGTAGGATTAATAGAGAGTCTTCTTCTCTTAGTTTATAGGAAAACATATACGTTATTTATTTATTATTTTGGAATTTGAAATTATAAAAACATTATCCAATATTAAACTGGATAAAGCTAAGCCTGTAAATAAAATTAATTGAAAAAAATTAAATTAAATTAAATTAAAAATAAAAAAATTAGTTTAAAAGAAATCAATGAGGTTGTCTTCTGCTTGATGCAAATAAACACATATACGATAAATATATAACTAGTATATAAATATGTACCATATACCGGGTGAGTTTTTTTATCTTGAGACAGTCTTATAATTCAAAAACATTGCATTATATGAAAAAAAGTTTCAAATAAAAGTTTATTTATATCAGGCGGGAAATTAAACTACGCTATTGTTTGTCGACCTAGAACAAGCTTTCAAGGGTATTTCGAGGTCAAGTTCTGTTTTTTAAATAGAAAGCTATATGTTTCTGTACATATTCTGAATCTACAAAAAAAATTGAACAACTTTTATTAGAACTATTTTTTTATAAGACATCAAATAAAAAAAATATTAAATCAATTAGATCTCAAAGAAAAAATCTTAATAATTATTTTTAATAATCATTCAACTTAATTATCAAATAATAATGATCAAATATTTAATTATTAAATAAATAATTTAATAATAATTAATAATTTAATAATTTTGCGACAATGTTCTGTGACGTATTCCAGAGTGTATCTCAAAGTCTTCTGGATGAATTCCAGTTCCAATTTCGTTATTTTGACCTTTTTAAGTTTCTTCATAGCCTTTAAATTTCTTGTTTTTTTAACAAATTTACAACACGATGAAATGAAGCTTGTGAGGGTGTATCCCTGTCAGGAAAACGCTCGGCATCCATTTCAATGACAGCCCCACATAACACTTCTTCCACATTCACCGCATAAATTAAGACCATTTCAATTCTGTCTTGAACAAAAAATGCTCCATTTTTATTATGGTAATACAATAATATAACTATCTACTGGATTGATACGAGAAATAAACCTTTTTAAACTCAAGACTTTTAAATAGTTCTATTAAGTAGAAAATAATCTCTTAAATCTGAGTATAACGAAGTTTTAATATCATTATAAACACTTATTTTCATTGTTGTGACTTTTCGATTTAATAAATATTTATTTAATAATTAATTATTTGATTATTATTATTTGATAATTAAGTTGAATAATTGTTAAAAATAATTATTGAAATTTTTTTGAGATCTAATTAATTTCGTTATAAATAAATTAAAAAATGTATTTTTCCAGCAGAAGACACACTCTTTTATTGTCTCCTTTAATTTATAAAACTTCTACTACTCTCGGCAAAAAGAAACTTTCAATTTAATATTAAATAAAGTAAAGAAAATTTTTAAAAAAATTTTAAGAAACTTTTAAAATTTAAAAATATAAAATACTAGGTAGGCTTCATAACCTTTTTGTGAAACCTACTTACACTAGTATTTTATATTTTTAAATTTTAAAAAGTTTCTAAAAAAATTTGGTGAAACCTACGTAGTCTATATATATAAAATGGAAAAGTATGTATATATGTTTGTATAATCCAAACTGATTGGCCAGTGCAAAGCCAATGGCAAAGCGTTAAAATTATTAGAACGATTCTGATTGGTCAGATAGTGATCGTTCTTAGCCAATGCGTTAAATAAATATTTAAAAAAACTTTTCTCCTTCTCGAGACGCTGCCCGCCAGGGCAACCCGTCCCAAGAGCACGCCTGGAGCAGCTAGTATTTTATATTATTAAATTTTAAAAGTTTATAAAAAATTTCAAATTTTCTTTACTTTATTAAAATACATTTCACCAAAAACCCAGACCATTCTCCCTTAACAAAATTTAATATTACATATGCTTATTTCCGTCAAGCATAGAACAACCACTTATTGATTTCTTTTTATGAATAGATAATTTTATTTATTTCCAATACTTACTTAGAGATATGAAAACTATTCCATAGAGATATGAGATGGCAATAGGAAGAGAAATAATCGGGCATTATTAAAATTAAAATGTGAGTCGCCAACGGAGAAGACAGACCAGCTAAAACTGCAAACAAACGCCCGTATGGTGGTTGGGAAACATTCGGTGATATACCCGTAGAGTAGGTAGATGGTGCTAATTGACATCAAAACGGATAGCGAGATTGTCACCAAATTGCCAGGCAGGTAAATAGCCAGCAGAATTAAAATGGCATTGCAGAAATTGAACAGAGCTAAAACAGAAGGTGAACTCACAAAATTGAATCTTAGTAGAAACAAAGCAGCGCAGGTGTTTTGTTTAGTCAAATCATGGGATTGGTTTTTGACCCACCCCATGCATGGACAACAGGGAGATAGGGAGAGAGCATATGGCTAGAAAAGTGTCGACTGCCTACGTCATCGCTGACTGGCAGTCCGCCATCTTGGATCTTTCAAAACATTGAGATTTCCATATGGTCCTATACTAAAATATATATATCATTTTACCCATGCGCGAATCCAGGGGGGGGGGCGACGGCGACCCGCCCCCCCCCAAAGCATTGGAGATCAACATTTTTATATGTTTATTTAATTATTTTTTTTTATAACATTAAATTTTAAAATTGAATAAAAGTAAAGTTCTATGTGTGTGTATGTGGGGAGGGAGGCGTCTCTGACCCCCGCCCTTGGACAATTCGATCGCGACACACTTTTAAGATCAAAAGTAGGATCTTATACAGCGGCTACCCCCAAATCAGATGGGACTGATCACGCGCCTGATTTTACCAGTTAGATTTTCAAAATTATGCGGGTCACCTAAATAAAAAAAAAAGACTAATAAAAGAACTATTTAAATTATGGCTTTTTGATTTTTACAGATATCTAGAGAAAATTGAAATTAATTAAAATTATTAATTATTAAAATTATTTCACATTAAAATAAGATGAATATACACAAAATAGTCATAGGAACATATACTGTACTTTATATTAAAGAAAAGCGTGCTTATATGAGAGTATTAGCCCTTTGTTAAACATGTACTTTATTTCTCATTTGATAACGTTATGCATAGATAAAAGAAAAATAGATAGGTGACTCGGCCGCCATTTTGTTTTTTGTTTTTTGTTTTGCACTCAGACCACAAAGGGCTAGCGCTAAGGTCGAGGTAGGCAGAAGCGCGCTCAATTTGATTTTGTTGTAAACGGGAATATTAAAAATAAATAAGTGGATGAATTTAAAAAAAATCGGGCTTGGTGAATTTTTTTTTTTTTGGCTTTATCGGATTCAACCATTAGCGATACTATATATTTTAGTTTATTTTCAAATATGTAGGGATCAGACTAAAATAGGATTGCCGAGAGTGGGGCTTGAACCCGGGCTAGCTTGATTACGAGGCATGTACTTTACCCACTCGACTATTAGTGAAATATCAATAAATATATGAAATTTGATAATAACATCTAATACGTCTTCGGATGCCTCAAGAAATACTTTATATAACACAAAATTATTTACAATTGCTATAATACTTATATTGAAATGAAAATTTAATATTCAATTCAATTAAGTTTGATTTTTCTAAACATGAGATGAAAAACTTAATTATATCTATCTATCTACACTTATCTTCTCTTATTAAACAACCACAAATTGTATATAAATTTATATATTTGTTTGTATATATATTTAGTACTTGGCCACCGAGCGATGCTCATTTAATAATATAAGATTTATATATTTGTATTTTTGTTCTATTTTCAAAACGGCTCCACCGATTTTGATGGAACAAACTCTATTAACAAGTTTTGAGGATGAGAAAGCGATCTGGCTAGGTGTGGACCTCGACAAATCTCATCTTAATTGATATTTTTTTATTTAAATTAATTATTGATAGATGAAAATCTCAATAAAAAAGTTTGTTTACATTTTTTTCAATTATCTTTTATTTATTAATTGGTTTTTTAATTTTAAAATTAAATTATTATTTATTTAATTTATTAAAAAATTCGATAGATTGTTATTTAATTATATTTCTATATACCCATAATCTGCAGAGTGGTAAAAAAAAACATTTATTTATTTTTTAAATTTTAAAATTGAAAATAAAAGTTTTATATATGTGTGTGTAGTGGGGGGGGGCGCGTCTCTGCCCCCCCCCCCCCCGCCGCTTGGACAATTCGATCGCGACACACTTTCGAGATAAAAAGTATATCTTATATACATCGGGCACCTTATATACATTCTCCCTCCCCCCCCCCCCCCCATAAAAAATTCCTGGAGCCGCGTTGCCTGGGTTAACGGATAATTATTATGAGGGGACTTTTGGGAAAAATTTCAAGATTAAGCGAATAAATCCCAAAGAACTCATATTAAAGTTAAATCGATAAAAAAGAAGAAAACAAGTGAAATAGCAAATAGTGTTTAAGCTGGTTAGTAAAAGTCATGCACAAACACAACTGAAAATGGACTAGAGATTTGATGAAAATAGAATAGAAAGGAAATAATAACCAAGAGAATCAATATTGAAAAGTAAATTTTAATAAAAGTGTACCTACTTATCAGAAATAAGCTTGTGTGTTCACGGATTATTTATTATTAACCGACTTCAAAAAAGGAGGAGGTTCTCTATTCGATTGAATTTTTTTTTTTTTTTTTTTTTTTTTTTTGTGCCTATGTTACCTCATATCTCCGCCAATTGTCAACCGATTTTGAAAATTTTTTTTGCATTGGGTCCAGCCTAGCTTCCGATTGGTCCCATTTTTTTTCGATTTTTTTTCATAGGTATTAGACCTTTTTTATTAGGTTTGTTTAGGTTTGTTTAGACCTAACCTCTTTGTTTATGAACCGATTTCGATGGTTCTTTTTTTATTCGAAAGGGGGTGTCTTAGGGATGGTGTCATATTAATTTGGTCAAGTTCTGATGATATAATCACTATTAATAACATCACTAAAAAGAGAAAAATAAAAATTTTTAAGAAAAAAATAAAAACCGACTTCAAAAAATTAAGTGCAACAAATATAAAAATACACTAAAAGGTATAAAATAATTATTATCTTATTTAGTTACAACTAAACGACGAAATATTAACACGAAATTACTTTTTGAAGTTGGTGCCAAACATATACCTTTTATGAATCGCACTCGACTGATCTTACTTAGTACGTTTGGCGGGTACGGTCGCTTATAGGTATAGTTTGTTTGGCACCGACTTTAAAAGTAATTTCGTGTTAATATTTCGTCGTTTAGTTGTAACTAAATAAGATAATAATTATTTTATACCTTTTAGTGTATTTTTATATTTGTTGCACTTAATTTTTTGAAGTCGGTTTTTATTTTTTTCTTAAAAATTTTTATTTTCATCATCGTAAACGAATATTTTTATAAAAATATTTTAAAGAAATCTGAGGATTATAATTTATCCAAGATTAGAGAATGAAAACTTATTTCATCAAATTTGTAATCGGTGTTTAAATTCGATAGCTATTCACAATTTTTAACCGACTTCAAAAAAGGAGGAGGTTCACTATTCGACTGATTTTTTTTTTTTTTTGTGCCTATGTTACCTCATATCTCCGCCAATTGTCAACCGATTTTGAAAAATTTTTTTGCATTGGGTCCAGTCTAGCTTCCGATTGGTCCCATTTTTTTTTCGTTTTTTTTTCATAGGTATTAGACCTTTTTTATTAGGTTTGTTTAGACCTAACCTCTTTGTTTATGAACCGATTTCGATGGTTCTTTTTTTATCCGAAAGGGGGTGTCTTAGGGATGGTGTCATATTAATTTGGTCAAGTTCTGATGATATGATCACTATTAATAACATCACTAAAAAAGAAAAATAAAAATAATTTTTAAGAAAAAATAAAAACCGACTTCAAAAAATTAAATGCAACAAATAAAATACACTAAAAAGGTATAAAATAATTATTAACTTATTTAGTTACAACTAAACGACGAAATATTAACATGAAATTACTTTTTGAAGTCGGTGCCAAACATATACCTTTTATGAATCGCACTCGACAGATCTTACTTAATACGTTTGGCGGGTACGCTCGCTTATAAGTATAGTTTGTTTGGCACCGACTTCAAAAAGTAATTTCATGTTAATATTTCGTCGCTTAGTTGTAACTAAATAAGATAATAATTATTTTATACCTTTTAGTGTATTTTATTTGTTGCATTTAATATTTTGAAGTCGGTTTTATTTTTTCTTAAAAATTATTTTTACATAATAATTTTTACTTTACCATACAGGGTATTAATTCTCACTTCAGTCAGGGAAAGGCAACGGAAAACCACCCCTGTGTAAGAATTCCCCCAGGAAAATTACTATACATTTACATTTCTTTCTATAGTAATCGCCTAAGCTCAGAAGAAATCAAGAAATATTTACCAAATTGTGATCTTGCTGTAAATATTTTATCCAATTTAATCTGAATCAGAATTATCAATGATATGGCTGCGCCTAAAATTACCGAATTGTAAAATCTTGTTGACGTCAGGTGTTTCTAAAATAAATAAATAAATAAATGATATAATAAATAATAAACTTGATAGATAAGAGATAGATCGATAGTACACTGAAAAAACAATTTATTTATAATAAATATATTGATAGAGTTGAGCATTTTTAATTAACTTTTTATTTATTTCAAATATATTTTATTAATAATCAAGATATATCGAAATCATTCCAAATATGACCAAATTTTTAGCTATTTAATCCATATATATTATATACTTGAGTGTATAGTATATAATATCTCTTAATATTAAATGAATGTCTTGTTTATACTTGTAATGAAACCTCTTATTATATCTAAACGAATGTTTTTTTTATCATAAAACGAGTTAGATTTTTTGCAAATAGTGATATCTTAATAATTAAGATATTTAAAAAAAAAATTAACAAAAATTTTGTTTAGATTATTAATTTTTTTTTTTTTTTATTTTAAAACGGTCTATAAGATTATAAGAAATATTAATATAAATTAAAATTAGATTACCTTATATCTTATATGAGACGATATGGAGAATTGAATTGTTTTTGATTTTATGTTTACAAACACGCGAAATTTTTTTCCTTTGTTCGTTATTATTTATTTTCGTTTTCCTTTGTTGTGACTATTAAATTTAATTGTTCCACTATTTTATTCAAATAACAATATTTTCATAATTTACTTATTGGTACTTGGTTCAAATAGCGGCGTATTAACTATTAATATACTAGAGTTGCTCCAAAAATATGAGAATACTTAAAATACGTATATCATTTATTCATATTGAACAGATATCGATTTCGCTATAATTAACTCCACCATCTATTCATATCAAATATAATTTCTTAACTATAAATATATCGTTTTTTTCAGTGTACATAGTTACTTGCCTCTAAACAAAAGTCACTCTTCCCTTTATTATCAATACTAATGCTATTAAAACTCATTTTTTCAATTATTGGACAGATTAACTCGTTGCTTGAGTTATCGTAGAGAATCTCATAATCACTCAGCAATGTGTACACTTGAGGAAGCGAAATAAATAGAGAATCTCTCCTGAAATTAAAAACAATTATACAGAGTGGGCCAAAAAGACGAGAGGTTTACAAAAAATTCTTTCAAAAAAAAAAAAAATTATAAATCTTTTTGATTTTTTTTTTTTTTTTAATTTAAAACATTGCACAGAAGTAATATCCTCTCCAAATTTCACGTTTCTATTTTTGGACTACCAGATGGGCGAAGGACATTTCTTTAATTTTTCTGGAAACTTTTCTATAAATTGAAAGAGACAATAAAAGAGTGTGTCTTGTTTTAATTTTTAATTTATTTATATAGATGAGACTATAGTTTTGAGGGCTTTGCCATCTTCATCAGTCTATTACAATTGATTCCCAGGAATTAATGCGTGAATTAATTGTAATTGACTGATGAAGAGATCAAAGCCCTCGAAACTATAGTCTCATTTATATAAATAAATATGTACTGTTACACTTGAAGCAAGGGCGGATCCAGGGGGGCGGAGGGGGCGACCGCCCCCTCCCCCATAGAGGCCCGTGCCTGGCGGGAGTGCAACACGTGCGTCGTACGCAGAGGCTCAAAAAACGGCGGCCAAATCGACAGGGAATTTAT
This sequence comes from Forficula auricularia, assembly GCA_024734495.1. Classification (NCBI taxonomy): domain Eukaryota; kingdom Metazoa; phylum Arthropoda; class Insecta; order Dermaptera; family Forficulidae; genus Forficula; species Forficula auricularia. The sequence goes on from JALMQS010000128.1 coordinate 695,267, forward strand.
AATAATTTTTTTATTTTTATTTTAATGAAGTTAAAATATGAGATATGAAATTTGTAAAAAAAATTTGAAAAAAATTTTAAAATTGAAAATAAAGTTCTATGTGTGGGGGACGGCGTCTCTGACACCCCCGCTTGGACAATTCGATCGCGACATACTTTCGAGATAAAAAGTAGATCTTATTTACATCGGGCACCTTATATTCTCCCCCCCGCCCCCCAGAAAAAATTCCTGGATCCGTCCTTGCGCTTAAGTGATACATTGAAGGATCTCCGAAAGTTCTTCACCGATTTCTTTGAAATTTTCACACAACATTCCATTCAAATACACATTCATATACAATATATATAGTTTTTTTTAATAGATATCACACCTATGGCATGTAAAAAATATTTTTTTTTTCGAGGAAACAACGCCAGCGCCTCTCTGGGGGTAAAAGCAAACAAACAAGATGGCCGATAATAGCTTTTTGGAAATCTTTCAATTGTCAATATTATTTTTTGTAAAGGGAACAATTTTGACAAGTAATATATAATTCATTTACTGTTTTAATACCTATTCTATAATTATTTTCATTTTCAATTTTAAAAAAATAATAATAGTTTTGAAATAAATTTTAACCATACAACGGACGCTCCCCGCCAGGGGCTAGGTGAGGCCCGAGCGTCAGCTAGTTATAAATAAATTAAAAATTAAAAAAGACCCACTCTTTTATTATCTCCTTCAATTTATAAAAATTCTGCTACTCTCGCCAAAAAAGAAACTTTCAATATAACTTTTCTATAAGCTCAAAATGATTTTTTTTTTTATGATTTGATTTCTACTTACATTCCATCGATGAACAGGAGAATTGTAAGAATCAGAAATGGCTTGAGGTAGGGTGGCGTAAACGTCGGCTTCATTTGTGTGTAATAAGATTTCAAATAGAGCCAAAAATTGCCCTGGGGCTTTTTTATTGCAGAAGAAGAATTCGATCGTTCGATTTGAAATTTCTAAAATTATAATTAAATTATATAAAAAAAAAGAGATTTCGCCTTCTATTTACAATATATTTATTATAATCGGCTTATACACTGAAAAAACAATTGCTTTATAGTAAACTAGCTGCAAGGCCCGCCTTCGGCGGCCCTCTTACTAACCAGGGGGCACGCCCCCTGAACCCCCAACTCACGAGCCCCACCCTCATAGGTTCTAGCCTTCTAGTGACCCACATATTATGTATACAAAATTTGGTTAAGTTGGCTCTAAGGGTAAGAATTTTCATTCACAGACATACATAGTGATATCTTAATTATTAAGATATTAAAAAAAAATTTAACAAAAATTTTGTTTACATTATTAATTGTTTTTTTTTTCAATTTTAAAACCCACAATAAGATTATAAGAAATATTAATATATATTAAAATTAGATTACCTTGTAACTTAAATAAAATAATTGAAATTTTTATCTAACTAATTCAACCAAATTAATAATTAAAATAAATATTTATATAATTCATTTGATAGATTGAATATAGATTCTACATCAAATGAATATATGTACTCATCTTCTAGTCAGAAATAATATATTTATTATAAATAAAAAATATTCAAGTTTATATCATTTCTTTTCATAATTACGTATTATTCCATTTAAACCCAACTATTAAATTTAACTATTCCACTATTTTACTAAAATAACAATATTTTCATAATTTACTTATTGGTACTTGGTTCAAATAGCGGCGTATTAACTATTAATATATCTAGAATTGCTCCAAAAATATGAGAATAATTAAAATACGTATATCATTTATTCATATTGAACAGAGATCAATTTCGCCATAATTAACTTCACCATCTATTCATATCAAATATCATTTCTTAACTATAAATATATCGTTTTTTTCAGTGTAGGACGACGCCGACGTGATGTTTTTAATTTTTTAAAACCCACTAATAGTTCATGACAAATAAAATTTATGAAAATTAGGAAATTTAAATTATTATTCTAAAACCCACTGTGGAGCCCAGGAAGGGCATAGCCCTGGCTAGCAAGATGTTCGCCTAAGGCGGTGGTTAATTGGAAAATAAATATTTTTTTTTATTTAATTCTATTTTTTTTTACCGGAAACTCGCCAATTCTTTTTCTATTATTCCAAGCGGAGATCTTTTTGATAATGTCATAAGCCTTTTCGGGTCCTGAAGTCACTAGTACATATTTTGGACTTTCATAGCAAAAATATAAAAATGCAATATTTAAAAACAAACAGCCGAGTAGGGAAACTAGTATATATAATCTCCAGGAGGTGAATTTGAATTCTGGCCCGAGATTTAGTGAAAATTCTAATGGAATTATTGCAGCGGCCATGCCTGAAACAGAAATTGTACCCTTTTAGCTGACAGAGCACTTCATAAACAATTCGTAACAAATAATATATTAAAATAAATATATAATCATTATCAGAGACTAGAAGATAGCGCTAAAAGTGCTATCTATTTATATGCCTTTTCATTGGCTAATTAATAATAATAATGATAATAAAACATAATGATAAAAAAACGATAATATAAAGAGAAATAAAAACAAGTAAGGTAGTTGTTTCGCGACAAAACTAGCAAAAAGCTAATGCTATGGTATATAGAATAAGGATTTCTAATTCATAAGCCCAAAACTTTTTGCTGTTTATGTACCACTACTAGCCAATCCCATGCTCGAGGAAAAACTGCGATTTTTTTCAAAATTTCAACCTCATGTTACCATTATCCAATTAAGATGAAATTTTATCTAAATTGTAGCAAATTTAATATAGTTTAAAAATGTATAGAGTGGTCTTTGTCGAAAACGTGCTCCTTTATGGTCAAAATGGGGAAAAATCGAAAAAAGTACGAGTTTTAGGCATATTCAAAAGTGATCCCGGGGACTGTTTTTTGACAGGCGCTAGTACATGTTCCACTTAACCTAAAAGATGAAACTTTATCTAAATTGTCGCAAATTTAATATAGTTTAAAAATGTATAGACTCGTCTTTGTCGAAAACGTGCTCCTTTATGGTCAAAATGGGGAAAAATCGAAAAAAGTACGAGTTTTAGGGATATTCAAAAGTGATCCCGGGGACTGTTTTTTGACAGGCGCTAGTACATGTTCCACTTAACCTAAAAGATGAAACTTTATCTAAATTGTAGCAAATTTAATATAGTTTAAAAATGTATAGACTCGTCTTTGTCGAAAACGTGCTCCTTTATGGTCAAAATGGGGAAAAATCGAAAAAAGTACGAGTTTTAGGGATATTCAAAAGTGATCCCGGAGACTGTTTTTTGACAGGCGCTAGTACCGGTTCTACTTAACCTAAATAAATGAAATTTTTATCATTTTATGCATAATTTAAAGAGCTTTAATTTATCTAATAAAGAACCTTTTGATTTGATAAGCCCTTTTAGAGTTATTCAAGAAAAACTGAAAAAACTCCAAAATGTTCTCATTTTGAGGCGCGTAAAAAAATTTCCACAACACAGATTTGGAGGGAAACTTAAGGTAGTAATATTGGAGTACCAATAAAATCTTTACCTAGAATTATTTCCTGTTAAAATCGTAATTTACCTGGACTAAAGAAGTTGAAACTAATTTTTTTTTTAATTTTAAAAAATATCTATTTTACATTAGTAGTCTCAACCAATTTATTAAATATAGAGAAGTCAATTAGCGAACTATAGTCCAAGTATATTATAATATACATTTAATAGGAAGGTAAACCTGTAAATTTTCCCCTTCTTCATGCGCTATTTTTGGTTTGTTTTTAATTTTACAGAGGGTCAAAATCGCCTCTAAAAACTACTTTTGAAGCCCAAAATTTTAAAATCCCCCCCCCGCAGGAGGTGGGGGTGTGCCGGTAGATTATCCCACCAAAATGAAAGTCTGGTACTGCCCCTGGTATAAGTGTAATATTTCTTTAGAATGTAAGCGTATTTCTTGTAGATAAACATTAATTAATAGAATTTCTTACTAAAATAAAAATATTGTTATATTCTTATATTTTTTTTAATATCCCCCCCCCCCCCCCCACACACACACACATAAAAAATTCCTGGATCCGCCCTTGTATAGTGCAATGTATAAGAGTCTGAAAAACTCTATCTTTGGAATTTAATTCTCCGGAACTACACTACGGTGCAAAAAATCGATTTACCAATAAAGTCTTTATTAAATAGCATATTATTTTTAAAAAATTTGCAAATAACTATATAATTTGTTCTATTAACTCGTAAACTAACATATTCAATAAATATTGTTGATTATTTTTGATTTTAAGTTAAATTAAAAGATACAATTACAAATTATCCTACTTTCTCAATATCACTTTACATTTAAATAAAATTTTAATAAAAGATCAAATTCCATTTAAAATATCAATAAAATGAATAATTTTGAATTAAGCATCATTGATAGAAAGATAAAATATACAAAATGGATATTTCTGAAGTTCAAGCAGTTCAAATTGGGTGTGCCTAATTAATCAAGGGCTAATTCAACAACAAGTGGCAAGTACACTTGAAATAAGAAATAATTTCAATAATGTATGGTTACTTGTAAAAAAAATTAAAAATGATTTACTATTTAATAAAGTTTTTATTGGTGAATCGATTTTTTTGCACTTCAGTGTATATTGTTCATAAATTTCGTTTTGCCACCAATCGATATAGAAGTATTTAAATAATAATCTGCCTAAATTTCAAAAAAATCCTAAGAAACCCCATATGGTGAAACAACTACCTTAATATATAGTAAAAAATATATCTTGTGTGTGACAAATTATCCTTGAAATTTAAAGAATATTAAAAATTATTTATTAATCATTTTTGGATCAAGGGTACTGGAGATAAGGGCGCATTGTCAAATTAAACAATTCTATAAAAAAAAACAATTTTTTACTATTGAAATTGCGCCCTCTTCCTCAGTATATAGCAAAACTTTTCTCGTTATTTCAGGCTTGATATAACGCCTTTATTCAAAAATGAAACTATAGATTAATAGTTTCATTTAAATGCTTCTAGATGGCATGAAAATCACATTTTTATTTATTAATTTTACTTAGGGAAAATGGTGTCGATTTTAGGTGAAACATGATATTAATTAATAACCCGCATGGAAATAAATAGATTTTCGAAATATATTTTTTATATATTTTTAGAAAATATATTAAAAATATAAAATTTGTGTGTTCAATTTACTTATATAAAGTTTATGTTTTCTATATATTCTTAAAACATAAAAATAATTATATTTTAAGAATATATAGAAAACATAAACTTTATATCAATTGAACACAAAAATTTTATATTTTTATTATATTTTCTAAAAATATATAAAAAACATATTTCGAAAATCTATTTATTTCTATACGGGAAAGTAAAGGGTGTGTAGTTTCACAGTGAATGAAATAAAACTCAAAGAGGTTTATACAAACTCAATATGTTTCGGATTATTAGTCCATCATCAGGAGTTTACAGATTAAAAACAGTTTTTATTATTAGTCCATCATCATGAGTTTACAGATTAAAAACAGTTTTTATTATTAGTCCATCATCAGGAGTTTAAAGATTAAAAACAGTTTTTATTATTAGTCCATCATCATGAGTTTACAGATTAAAAACAGTTTTTATTATTAGTCCATCATCAGGAGTTTAAAGATTAAAAACAGTTTTTATTATTAGTCCATCATCATGAGTTTACAGATTAAAAACAGTTTTTATTATTAGTCCATCATCATGAGTTTACAGATTAAAAACAGTTTTTATTATTAGTCCATCATCATGAGTTTAAAGATTAAAAACAGTTTTTATTATTAGTCCATTATCATGAGTTTAAAGATTAAAAACTGTTTTTAATTTGTAAACTCCTGATGATGGACTAATAATCCGAAACATATTGAGTTTGTATAAAGCTCTTTGAGAATTATTTTATTCACTGTGAAACTATACACCCTTTACTTTATTAATTAAATTTCATTTATTATTAGATGAAAATCGATAGCTATTTTTGATTTTAAGTCGATTCCTCCATGTCTTCAGCACTGGTTACCAATAATAACCGAAGCTATTGGATAAAAAATACTTGGTAGGTTTCACATTAAGATATTAAAATAAAACGAATTTATTTTTTGAAGAGACTTTAATCTCGATATATATATATAGGAAATGATTAAGATGATGGATCATTTTATTATGTTTGGCTCGAAGGGTTAGTTGGAAGGATATGAGCCGGGTTTGGATGGGAGATAATCTTCAGAGATTAGAATCTCTCATGTCGGCGTAAAGCCAGAAAAATGCTATTCCGAAATATGAATTTGCCATAGGCAATTGGAAACATGCTTTAGACAAAATAATGGCCTGCATTTATTGCTTCTTTATTACAGAACGTGTATACTTCTTCGCTTCATAACATAGACACAAACCGTCTCTTTAACAAATCGTTTCCAGGTGATCAGTGTCACCTCGGAGAGCTGTCTCATTCAATGAGTTTTGACAACTCACACATGACAACTGAATGACAACTGAGCTCGCGTCGAGGAGCGAGCTGCTTTATAACCTGGCTCTAATTAGCAATTAAGCTGATTGGTTAATTATTCCCGCCTTTAGGATGACGTGTGCATAACTTTTGGCGCGCTTGCTTCTTTATAAAAGGGGCGTGTCCTTGCTGTTCACCTGTCATTTTATCGAAGGATTCTGACCGGCAAACAGCAAGCAAACGTCTTTTTCATGGCGAAAACAAATCTTTATTTTCAAAAGCATTTTACATTGAAAGGAGCGGAGAATAAAATCCTACATATATTTCGGGTGACTAACCCATCGTCAGAAGCAACAGAGAGTAACGTAATATCTTAATGTGAAACCTACCAAGTATTTTTTATCCAATAATTTTAAAAAATGTTTCACCAAGTACCAACACAAATTTCCTTAAAAACTAATAACCGAAACGTCTAAAATCCAATGTAGAATGGTTATTCCTTGAGTATTAGATGAGAATCGATCACTATTTTTGAATTTAAGTCAACATGGACTTCAAATAGCAAGTGATATCTGATTAATAATATAGGAATAAACATATTAATTCAAAAGAATTTTGCTGGCTTGATGTGTACTGGATATATTGATTTTTATTGCTAAGGTAGTTGTTCCGCCAAATGCGTTTTCTTAGGATTTTTTTGAAATTTATAAAGATTATTATTTAAATACTTCTGCATCGATTGGTGGCAAAAGGAAATTTATGAACAATACAGTTCCGGAGATATTAAATTTCAAAAATCGAGTTTTTCAGGCTCTTTAACATTGCACTATACGGGATATCGGAAAATTTACATACATATTTAATTATAATTAAGAAACTCTTCTTACCATTTTTATAAAAAACTAAATTAACATTAAACAATAACCAATACATATTTTAAGACAATCTTGATTCATAGTTACAACACAGTTTCTGAGATAATAAGGAATAAATAATGAAAAATGTAAAAAAAATTTAGACTACAAACAATTTGGCAACAGCGCATTTATTTAACCAGCGAAAAATTTCATAAGGTGTAACGTAAGCGTTGATTACATTTGTTAAAAAATAACAAAACTATTTTTATAGAAATTTAAAATGTATTTTATCTGTCATTTTAATATAAAAATATTCAATCTCTTACAATGGTGCCAAATTTGTCAAACCAGCACGGGATTGGCTAGAATTGATACATAAACAGCAAAAAGTTTTGGGCTTATGAACTATGAATCCTTATTGTCTGTTCTATATACTCTAGCATTAACTTTTTGCTAGTATTGTCGCGAAACAACCACCTTAAAGGATAAATAAATTGAATTGCTTCTTTCCAGTAATTTATTTTATTATTCAAATGGTTAATCCAAATATTTCGAGAGCGCTTTCGGCATCTCTTCCTCAGTGGAAACCACTCCCCCACCAATGGGCCGACCCTATCAGTTTGTAGCTATTATCAATGTTCTGTACAAACTGATGGGGTTGGCACATTGTTGGGCGAGTGGTTTCCACTGAGAGAGATGCCGAAAGCGCTCTCGAAATATTTGGATTAACCATTTGAATAATAAAATAAATTTATTTATCCTTTAACAATAAAAAACATATTAATATTTCAAATGACTTTGGATAAAGTTTAGCAACGATCCGTTGCAGTTTATTTTTTAATTAATCTATAAAATTTTTGACACACACAGACGTAGGGTTATTTCTACTTGTTAGATAAAATTAAAAAAAAAAAAAAATAGAATCTTGTTCAGTTCTACTTTACTAGATGAAAATATAAGGGAACTCCCTTCGCAGACGCCAACAAACAACGATAAACTCGTACTATATTTACTAGCGTGTGATTCCGATATAAAAGTTACGATCAACGGAATATTGCTCGAGTGACTGTGAACAAACAGACAAGCGAGAAAGGATTAAATTTGAAAAATAAATAAAAAAAATAATAAAAAAAAAACGTTCTTACAATAATCCCAGCAAAAAGTTCATTATCACAAGTACTAAGGAATTAGGCGCGAAGGCAATTGCGATGACGATAAAAATTGATATGACGAAGCTGACGAATAAAACTTGTTTACGACCGAAACGGTCGGCGATCAGACCAGTGAACAGAGAAATGATGGCGCCGCCTGAAAATGAAAAAAAAAATGGTGGAAAAATAAAAATATGGTGGGACTTGAATCACGTGACTCTCTTTATTATACACACCGATCTTAACGTAGGTTATATATTATTAATTTGTTTGTATCATATAAACTATAGGTTTGTAATAACTGAAATAAGACACGTAAATTTGTGATTTAATATTTTGTGAATATCTTGAAAAAACTGCATCAATGGTGGTTCCTTATTTAGTTGTAGATGTTTTCATTTTCTCCATAAATGTGGCCCAACTAAGCGGGTTCTAATCGGTTTATAAATTGGTGTACACAACAGGTGGCAATTGTCGCAAATCTCACTTTCAGTGCCTGTCATCTCTTTGGCCATCCCAGTGGCCCCATTTACCATCTACCGTTTGTTAGTGATAAAAAGCATTTACATTGCGACATACAGCCGGCACTAAGAGCTGTGTGAACGGCTGTGCCATCAATAGCTACTGCAGCTTTACCTCTGGCCTCACCCTTCACCCGCCCTCTCTCACTTCCCCTACCAGCAGCCCAGAATCGTAGCGGAATGGGAATTTTACAGGGTCGCTTTTTCCAAATACTGTATATACCAATACAGGACAGTCTGTCAAAATACAATAGAAAAGCAAACCGTTTTTTGTCTCATGAATTTGAGCGCCACCATGCGAGCAAAATGGAAATCTTGCAGTCAAATCCGACTTTCGGCTACCGGCAAAATTAAAAAAAAAACTTGAGCGTCATGGAAAAAATATATATTGTGTCCGTTTAATGTTATATATGATTTAATAAGATCGATTTTAAATAATTTACGCATTTTAATATTATGCGCTTTATGTAGTTTACTTTTTTCTCGATAGAGTGTGACTGTTTTCAGGGTACCATATTTTTGACAGGCTGTCCTGTATTGTTATATACAGTATTTGCTTTTTCCCATTTAGACCCTGCCCAGCGCGCTTAAAGAAGCAAAGCTTCAAAAATGTGAAAACTTTTTTACGCTATCCTCACTCTTATGAGTAATTAATAATAATAAACTTAAATATAAAATAAATTGTTCATTTATGCCTATATTATAACAATCTTTTAAAATTTCAATAAAATCATTTAAATAATTATGTTTTCTGCATGTTTGAATTAGAAGTTTCAAAATTAAAAACTCCGAAAATCTAATTAGTTTTCCACATTGGAAATACAAACATTTTAGTACGAGAATACAAACTCTCTACGACTTATCGTTTTTAAATTATCTGAAACTAAACACATAGACAGGAAAATATAAGGGTTGAAAATGATTTTGCTCTACGTTTCAGACATTTTTCAACATTATGAGCAAAAAAATTTGAAGAATTTAACACTAGGCTAGAGCATACCACGAGCAATAAGATTAATTAATATGATTAAAAAAGTGTAAATGTAATCACTACCTAGAATGCCCATTGAAGAGACAGCGCCCTGAGTTATTTTGTCCATTTTGAATTCACAAGTGGCATATGGGAGGGCGTAGTTGATGGCGAATACACAGGCGTTGCTGAAACAAGAGGTGGTACATGTCAGAGCCACCAACAGCCAAGAATACCAGCCAAAGCCTACGGGGAACAAACAAAACAAATATTTGAGCATTATTCTTACTACTTATATGTACTTTTATTTCATAACGAGCTTTTCGTTCGTGCCTTCGGCACGCCCTCGAAGCTCGGCCCTCCGGGCTGGTGCACTGGCGGGCAGCGTCTCGGTCCAAAAATTTTATTCCTCTTAAAAAACCACACTCCAAATTTATACCCGTAAACTACCGAAAATACATCGTCTCTTAAAAGTTTCGCCTCTTTAATTTTTGAGTGGCGAGGGGGGAGGAGGAATAATGATCAATAAATTTAATGTTTCTTAATTTAAAATGAATTGGAGTCTTTCATTTCAAAATTCGAGTCCAAATTAGAAATTAGAATTTCAAATTTGCCTGGTTAATGAAAATCGATTGGAGCCATCAGTTTAAAATTCGCGCTGACAATTATATTTCAAATTTGCCTCGTTAATTAATATATATTTAATGTTTCTTAATTTAAAATCTATTGGTGTTTTTTCATTTTCATTCGAGTTCAAATGAATACAATATTATCTCGTCACAAAGTCCAAATCAAAAATATCTAGTTTTAGTAACAGAAATCAACATACAGATATTAATGTTGCAATGGTGTGATCGCTAGAGCTAATGGCCATAGTTCAAGAGTTCGTCGGTTCGATTCTAGGCAAGAGCGCAATTTTTTTAGAGAAATTTCTCTAAGCGTTGTTACAAATTAATCTAGACAAATATATATAGTATAATAATAATTTTTCTATAAGTAGTCCAGCCCCTTGTTAGTCTGCCTGAGTCAATTCAATTTTTCATCACCGGCCATATTTCAGTTTCACATTTATATTCTACTAGCTGACGACCGGGCCTTCGGCCCGGCGTCACCTAGCCCCTGGCGGGGAGCGTCTCGTTCATACCAATTTAATAATTGAAATTTAAAATCTTACTGTAAGTATCGAAAGAATGTGCTGAATGAAATTGATTCAAAAATAAGGAAGAATAAGGAAAGATTTATTTAACACATTGCCTAAGCACGATCACTATCTGACCAATCAGAATCGTTCTAATAATTTAACGCTTTGGCATTGGCTATGCACTGGCCAATCAGATCGTTTCCACATACATATCCACATACTTTTCTATTTTATATATATAGATAGATAGATAGAATACAATGGGGAAGTACACTACTGTGCAAAAAAATCGAGCCACCAATAAAAACTTGATTAAAAAGCAAATTATTTTTTAAAATTTTTATAAATAACCATATAATTTGTTCTATTAACTCTTAAAATAACATATTCAATAAATATCGTTGATAATAAAAAAATAAGTAAAATTAAATTAAAAGATACAATTACAAATTATCCTACTTTCTCAATATCATTTTACATTTAAATAAAGTTTTAATAAAAGATCAAATTCCATTTGAAATATCAAGAAAATGAATAATTTTGAATTAATGAATCATTGATAGAAAGATAAAATATACAAAATGGATATTTCTGAAGTTCAAGCAGTTCAAATTGTGTGTGCCTAATTAATAAAGGGCTAAGTCAACAATAAGTGGCAAGTACACTTGCAATAAGTAATAATTTCAATAATGTATGTTTCTTTGTAAAAAAATTTAAAATAATTTACTATTAATTTAATAAAGTTTTTATTGGTGGCTCGATTTTTTTGCACTTCAGTGTATTATGATAGCCAGTCTGGGTTCTGACTCTTTGAGAGCTTGTATCTCAGAGATGAAAAAAGTTCATTTTAATTGACCCAGATTTGTATTTATAAGAGTTCATTAAAATATTTCAAGAATTTCAAAAAATTATAATAAACTTAACGTAAAGGTAACATGTAGGTATATAGGTTTATAGTGAAACATATTTAAAAAAAATATAAAAAGGGTTGGAATTAGTGGTGTTTCACAAAATAAAATTTGAAATAAAGTTTGAGCTTAATGGATAAATAGTATATATATTAGGGTAGGTCAAAAAAATCCATTATTTTTTTTACAAGTGACACGGAAAAATGGGTTGCTAGACACCTTAAAAACATTCTTTCTAAATATGAGCTCTTAATTTTAATAAGATCCTCCCCATCGCAGTTTTTTTTTTCTCAGTCCAATAGAAAAAAATTCATACCTCATCATTAATTGATTGTACAGAATAATGTTATTGAAGAATTTCGTAGGAAATTTAATGCTCTACAAAAAAGGTATCTTATATTTTTTCCGTAGACCTCACCATTTGAAAGATATTGAAGATTTAAGTTTGTACTGAAGTTTGATGATGAATATCTTTTGAACGCTTAACTTAATCGCCAAAACATGACACCCTTTTTATAGAGCAATTAATTTGCTACAAAAATTTGTATTGCGAATTTTATAATAGCCATTTATTGTCGAGTTATGAAATTCATAAACAAAAATGAAATTTGTTTTAAAATAATCAAACTTAAATCTTCAATATCTTTCAAATGGTGAGGTCTACGGAAAAAATATAAGATACCTTTTTTGTAGAGCATTAAATTTCCTACGAAATTCTTCAAGAACATTTTTCTGTACAATCAATTAATGATGAGGTATGAATTTTTTTCTATTGGACTGAGAAAAAAATAAAAAATTGCTATGCGGAGGATCTTCTTATTAAAATTAAGAGCTCATATTTAGAAAGAATTTTTTAAGGTGTCTAGCAACGCATTTTTCCGTGTTACTTGTAAAAAAAAAAATTGATTTTTTTGACCCACCCTAATATATATAGTATTTCGGGTTTTTAGTCCATCATCAGGAGCTTATACAAAAGTTTGTCCATTAAATTGAAACATTATTTCAATTTTTATTTTGTGAAACACCACTAATTCCAACCCTTTATAATTTTTTAACGTGTTTTTGCATTTTTGAACAGGAAATTTTAAAGTTAGTCCTTCCTTCTAAACGTAGTACTTGAATCACCATATTTAAGTCAATTTTTGTATCAGTCTTTTTTGAATTTGTGCAACAGGTGGATTTAATTCAGTTGCATCTATATTTTTTAAAAACCCTTGAAAGTACTACAGAAGTAGTAGTTTCTTTATGATTCGAATTCGAATTTCGTCTAACTCGGAAAAAACCTTGCAGATTAGTGGATGCCATACTACTCATTAGAATACCAAATGAATGCATAGATATTAACATTTTCAATGTAAATGGATTCTCCTCGGGGGCTTATTATTCAGTTTACTCCTCCAGGGTGAGCAAGCGAGTCTCTCTAATCAGGAAAGATATGAAAACCACAGGTGATCCTCTATTCTCTCTGGTGCATGTTTAGAATTTATAATATAGGGAAGTTATTACATTTGAAATTTTATTTTTAAAGTTTTGTTAGAACCTAGGAACCTTTATACTATTCAAATACATATGGGGCATTCCACACCAAATCGGACAAATATTAAACGAGCAAAGTTTGTATATATATATATATATATCCGGTCGGGTTCTCGAAAACGGCTCTAACAATTTGGATGAAATTCACTGGTTAGGAGGGTTTTGTGTTGGACATTCGAACTGTCTCGGTCTCATCTTCGGCTAAGTTGTTTTTGATGGGTTTTTTGTTAATTGAAATAATTATTCACAGGTGGTTGTCTCGATAAAAATGTTTATTTACATTTTTATTCAATTTCCTTTTAATAAATAATTGGTTTTTTAATTTTATATCCCACAATAAGATTATTACAATTATTATTATATATTAAAAATTGGGCAATTTTATTGATTAAAAATCGAGCTTTAAATCCCACAAGTATTAATTTTACAATTTAATTGATGAACTCAAAAATTGTTATTTAATTTAAAAAAAATAATTATACCGCATTTATTTATATATACTATACCTAGTACCTGGAGCCACCGAGCGATGCACGGTAACACCTGACCCCCCCCTCTCTCCCGAAACCACACACCTCGCCCCCACCAATGCACCCCCACTCCGCCCCAACCCACCCCAACCGCGCCTTCCACCCCCGGATCCTCCACAACTGCACCCCACCTCCTGCACCTCCTGCACATTCACCCCATCCCGAACCCAGTTTTTGCATTTCTAGCTTTCTAATGGTCTACATATTATGTGTATAATATTTGTTTATTGTACACCAATTTACCTACATTCGTTCATATTGATAAACATTATAAAAAAATAAATAGTAAAATAATAATAAAAAAAATAATCGTATAGGGTCTGAAATAAAAACATAAATAAGATTTGTTTCCAAGTTATATAAAAAAAAGCTATTTCAATCACTTTATTTGTAAACACACCTGTAATGTTATGATTTAGACACCTGTTAATTAAAAACAAACAAAAAATTCCTAATTTTATTATAATATATTAATATTTGCTATAACCCATTAGTGGGTTTAAAATTAAAAATCCAATTAAAAATAAAAGATAATTGTAAAAAATATAAACAAAATTTTTTATTCAGATTTTCATCTGTCAATAATTACTTTAATTAAGAAAAGATCAATTAAGATTAAATTTGTAGAGGTCCAGGCCTAGCCAGATCGTTTTCTCATCCTCAAAACTTATTAATAGAATTTGTTTCATCAAAATCCGTAGAGTCGTTTTCAAAATAGAACCAAGATACAAACATATATATATTGTGACAAACCTGGACTTGTAAAATAATTTATTGTTTATTTTACTTCGCCCAGTTTGCGCTCTGACCAAGCTACCCCTGCACTTCTCCTCAATATTGAAGATGAGACAATATTGAGTAGGTTGCAACAATAAAATGGTTTACGAGCAGGGTGTACTTAGGGAGATAATCTGCTATGCTTAGACGCTCTATAAATTATATTAAAAGGCGCAATGCTGAATTTAAAGGTGTTATTGTATCTTATCTGCTTCGCTGGGTTGCGCCCTTGTCGGTCTAAAGGATGTTATTGTGATTAGCCCTCTGTTGATTAAGTAAATATTGATGAGGCTAAAGATGCTGCACAGGGAAGTACCTTTTGGAACAGATACTGAAAAAATAAACCAAAATCAACCTGGTAGAAAATTTTCCTTTTAATTAAGGGTAAAACGGACTGGGGTGATCAGTTACCTGGAATTGGAAGCTGAAAAGAAGAAAAAATCTTATTGTCTATAGACGGATTGATAATAGAACCAGGTAAATTAATTCAATTCAAATAACTGGAATTTGTTTATATTAAAAATATTGTTTATTTATAATAATTGAAATTGTGACTTTACTAAGTTTACCTTGTAAACAAAAGTTATCAATTATAAGTTTGTCGGTAATTTAAGGTAAGTAATTATAATTAACAATAACAATAATGAAATAATTTATCACGATATTTTAATTGTGAACAATTAATTCTTCACTTGAGAAAAATCAAGAATTGAAGTTAAAATGTTATTGTAAACAATCTATTCAAAATTGGTTCTAATAATACATTAATTAAATGTAAACAATGAATTATCGATTGGTACAACCCAATTGACTGGAAATTTAAATTTTATATAAAATAATTTATTCAAATTAATTATCACTATTAAATTAATCAAAACTGTACAGAATTGATTGTTCACTTGAGAAAATAATTAATTGGGAAGTCAGTATTAATAAAAATTAATATTCAAAAGCCCTAATTCCTTCAGTCAAATTTTGACAGGTGAGTTATAATATTTAGTTTTATTTAATTTTTTAAATTTGGTATAAATAGTTTTATTATCTAATTATATGCAATTAGCAGTCTTTATCAGTTAATTTAATCTATATGTAATTATTTAGTTTTGGTTTATTTGATTTAACCATTCATTAATGTTAATGACATGGTTTGTTTATTTACATGTTTTTTGACAGTTGTCAAATACTATTTGTTTTGACAGATGTCACTCGCTTCCCTGATTCATTTGACGTCAAATATACTTCCTGATTACAATTCGATCAGGTGTTTAACTCTTTCAAATTTTCACACAAATCTTAATTTAATTAATTAAATTGAACAATTTCAATCTTTGGTCATAATCATGTATTTCTTATAATATTATTAATTTTAATTTAAAATAAGTTTTCTCAATAAAGGTTATTATTATATTTTGGTAATTTGCTGCAATAACACATCCGCTAAATAATAATTGCGATTATTTAATTTAAACGTTTTATGAATAACTGGTATTGGAATACGCTTCAATGCATATTCAATTGATTTAATGATTTATTGTGAAGAGTGGATCGGAATTCTGTCTGTGATTTGTGTCATTATTCTCTTGACCACTAGGTAGGTTTTATTGAAATGGAGTTGTCAACTGCTTCGGATACTACCGACCCATTTGGGAACTATACATTTACTATAAGTTAAACTTGTTTTGTTTACTTTTTTTTTCTAATAGTGCAGTGACAATTCCCAGAATTGCTTTCCTCCCGCGGTTTCAATGTTTTGATCACATGACACAGCGTGGGTCCGCCATCTTTCTTTTCGTAATTTTCAATTACCAGCTAATTTAATTTTAATATTTAAAAAATTATTGCATTTAATTCAAGGTTTTTTTTTTTTCGAATGTTTTATTGCAATCAGATTACTTTGATTTAGTATTTGATTCTAATTTAATTGGATTAATTCCTTATTAAGGTGACCGGGATGATTGAAAGTGTTTGCCTTAATTAATTATTCAAACTTAAAGTTAAATATAATTCTATACAAATTTTATAAATTTTTATTCTTAAATTGTTAATTTTAAATATTTTTAAGTGTTTGAGTTCAATAGTTTTTACGAAATTGAATGGAACCTCAAAAATTCAATATGACGCCATGCGTTGCTTTAGCCCGCGTTAGTTATTAATTCGAACCGGTGGCTAATTATGCTCAATTGTATATTGAAAAAAGTACGTAGGGAGTTTGATAATTCAATTGAATGCACTTCAATGTTTTACTTAGCTGTTGGCTTCCACAGGTAATTGAACTCGTGTCCAAGGACACCCGCCGACAACGCAGGTGTGAGCCGATGTCCGCGATCTGCCGATATCTTCTGGCAAATATCCTTTTCCCTCTGTAGAATCACACGTAACAGGTTCACAGTCACATTCATAAATCCAAAATGTAATGAGATTAGTTGGATTCACAAAGATTTTTGCTAACAGATGTAATTCACTGGGGCTAATACGACTTAGGTGTTATCACTTTGAAGGTCAATATACAAGAGGTCGGTCTTTCTGCTCCGGGTCAAGGCGTCGGCCTTGCCACGTGGCCTTAATTACCTACTTACCCATTGAGGGCGACACAAATCAATGATTAATTCATATTAATCAGTTCATCACCACTAGAGGTCCTTTGCTTACTATACACGGCTATAAATTTGCCAATTATGAATTCCATTCATCTTAAAAGTAACTTACAATTTTAATTATACATTGTTATGATTAATTCAGATATTGAGATTACAAAACCAAAAAAATAAAATTAGACGCTGTATCGTCACATTCCCCCCTTCAGAAATCAAATAAACTTCTATTGGATTTCTGAACTTGACTGAAGTTATTTGGACTCTGATTTTATTGGTTCACTTTTTGGTGTTACCAGTTTACTTAAAGCTAAATTGGCTTTTCCGCCTTAATTATATAAATAAACAAAATTTTATATCCAGGGTGATTTTCCCTTTATACCCGCAATGATATTACCCCCAACCCCTTTCTATTTTGTTCCTAACCCAATTATTCATTAATAAATTTATCCCCAATCTTCCATTTCCAGGTCCGATCGCTCACTGTCACTCCCAATCATGATCCGTCAGGTTGTTTTAATTCTGTATCTAACCAACACACTACCATTCCTTACGTGAAACCTACCAGCACTATCCCAGTTCAAACGGCGTTAGCCTATTACACAAAATAACCATTCAGGCTGGTCATCTCGGCCAATCCCACACTAACACAGAATCGTTACTGCTACTTTTTTGGATTGATCATTCAGTTTAGGGTCGTAACCCAGTATTTCCTTAGAAACCACAACATTTAATTCCTTTTCTCTTTTCAATTCGTTTTCATTTCTCTGCTACTAGCTAGTGGCACTGAATGTCACCTACTGCTTCACTATTCCCTATCAATGCTGGACCAGGGTACCGCGCACTAAACAGATCATTTCATATCTTCAGCCTCCACAATTCACACTAAAGACAATTCGGAGATTCTCACTAGCGACACCAAACCATGGATAATCTATTTGGTATTTGTAGATGATGGTCTATATCCTAGGTGGTACTGTTACGACTTGGCGATCTGTGACACAATTTATCATTAGGTGTTTGGATCCTACTGAGCTTTTCAAGTTGTTAATTTTAAGACCTGTGTTTTTGGGTTTTTAATAAAAACCCCCCCAATTATTATTAATTGTTTCATGGCAAAACCTTTTTCCCCCCAATCCCAATTAATGCAATGTTTGCTAATGATTCTACTTTTTGTTTCCCCCAAATAATTCGAACTTTTGTCCGAAGGTCATTTCGTCTGTCGTTCTGGTCCGGTGTAACATTAAGGGCTTCCTTTTCTAATAGATGGAGTTATTAGTTGCTTAGTACCTAGATTAGTATGAACGCGCTTATTCTATGTTATCTTATAACTAAGGTTAGTAATAATAACGCATTTGACAAGTTTTAGTAGTTAGTAACTTAGGTCTAAGAATTAGTACGAACGAACTTAGGCTAAATTAAGGGTAAGTACTTAATCTAGTGTTAGTACGAACGTATTTACAAATTTCTTCACCTTTGTTACACTTTCACAGAACATGTCCGTTTGTCGTTTTTAGGTCAAATTTAGTCATTCAATAGGGACGATCGTCTGTCACGTCTCGTTCTAATAAGGTGTTATTTATTATGATACTCAAAGGAATGTGAAGTTGGGGCTGAGCCTCCCCTTTAATCTAAAGACCACATTCAACTATCAATTTAATTCAGTTATTGGTGAATGATATGGTTTTAAGCTTCTAACATTGAACGTCCCTATTTGTCTCCCACTCTCATGTTCTAGTCGATAGGCGTTTTGGTAACACCTCGACTATTCGATATGGCCCCCGATATTGTCTGAAAAATTCTCCCGCTAGTTCCCCGGGTTTTGGGGATTCGAGGGTCTCGGTCGATACAACATCACTGGAATTGGATCGGGTCCGTTTCCGAGTGGTATGTAATTCTCGCCTGTTTACCATTTTGTCTTTCTTTCGGTTTAAATAGTGTCCATTCTGAATTTTCATTTTGAATTTAAAAACCCCTTTTATTTTGTTTGGGTTTTCTCCTTTTCTTTTTATTCATTATTTCATTAGTTTTGATAGTTTCCGTCACTTTCTTGTCTGATTCGAGGTTAATGCCTCCCATTCTATGATGTGTTGTTATTGGATTTGGACTCAATGTTTCTATTACCGAGGTAGCAGTAGATGTCTGCGTGACTGTTATTGTTTTGTTAACTTCTGACAGCGGTTCTGTCACTATGCTAGCTGTTACTACTTCATATTCAAATGTAGGTAACATTTCTACCTCTTCCATTTCATCTTCTATAGTTGAGGTAACGGCATAGTTTGGCACTACCGTTCTCCTTTCATCATATTCTAACGGAACCAAACGTTCGACCGTAGTTTCCATTTCGTTCATGGCTTGAAAATTCATTTCGCTTATTTTATCGTTGTGTTGTTGAAACATCTCTTCCAATTTCTTGTTATGTTGTTCAAATTTCACCTCCAAGTTATTTTTAATTGTGTTCATTGTTTGAGTTTGTTGTTGAACTATCTCCTCTTTCATGTTATTATTCATTTGTTGTATCTGTTGTAATAATTGTTGAATTAATTCTGGCGTCATTTGTTCCATCTCTCCTTCGTTGCCTGACATTTCGTTCTTTGTTA
The DNA here is from genome assembly GCA_024734495.1 of Forficula auricularia. Classification (NCBI taxonomy): domain Eukaryota; kingdom Metazoa; phylum Arthropoda; class Insecta; order Dermaptera; family Forficulidae; genus Forficula; species Forficula auricularia. The sequence continues at coordinate 715,330 of JALMQS010000128.1, forward strand.
TTTGCTAGTTTTAATTTGCCTAGTATGCAATTTCTTGCCTGCTGGCTTAATCCCAGCTATCCTACACCAAATGTGACAAACCTGGACTTGTAAAATAATTTATTGTTTATTTTACTTCGCCCAGTTTGCGCTCTGACCAAGCTACCCCTGCACTTCTCCTCAATATTGAAGATGAGACAATATTGAGTAGGTTGCAAGAATAAAATGGTTTACGAGCAGGGTGTACTTAGGGAGATAATCTGCTATGCTTAGACGCTCTATAAATTATATTAAAAGGCGCAATGCTGAATTTAAAGGTGTTATTGTATCTTATCTGCTTCGCTGGGTTGCGCCCTTGTCGGTCTAAAGGATGTTATTGTGATTAGCCCTCTGTTGATTAAGTAAATATTGATGAGGCTAAAGATGCTGCACAGGGAAGTACCTTTTGGAACAGATACTGAAAAAATAAACCAAAATCAACCTGGTAGAAAATTTTCCTTTTAATTAAGGGTAAAACGGACTGGGGTGATCAGTTACCTGGAATTGGAAGCTGAAAAGAAGAAAAAATCTTATTGTCTATAGACGGATTGATAATAGAACCAGGTAAATTAATTCAATTCAAATAACTGGAATTTGTTTATATTAAAAATATTGTTTATTTATAATAATTGAAATTGTGACTTTACTAAGTTTACCTTGTAAACAAAAGTTATCAATTATAAGTTTGTCGGTAATTTAAGGTAAGTAATTATAATTAACAATAACAATAATGAAATAATTTATCACGATATTTTAATTGTGAACAATTAATTCTTCACTTGAGAAAAATCAAGAATTGAAGTTAAAATGTTATTGTAAACAATCTATTCAAAATTGGTTCTAATAATACATTAATTAAATGTAAACAATGAATTATCGATTGGTACAACCCAATTGACTGGAAATTTAAATTTTATATAAAATAATTTATTCAAATTAATTATCACTATTAAATTAATCAAAACTGTACAGAATTGATTGTTCACTTGAGAAAATAATTAATTGGGAAGTCAGTATTAATAAAAATTAATATTCAAAAGCCCTAATTCCTTCAGTCAAATTTTGACAGGTGAGTTATAATATTTAGTTTTATTTAATTTTTTAAATTTGGTATAAATAGTTTTATTATCTAATTATATGCAATTAGCAGTCTTTATCAGTTAATTTAATCTATATGTAATTATTTAGTTTTGGTTTATTTGATTTAACCATTCATTAATGTTAATGACATGGTTTGTTTATTTACATGTTTTTTGACAGTTGTCAAATACTATTTGTTTTGACAGATGTCACTCGCTTCCCTGATTCATTTGACGTCAAATATACTTCCTGATTACAATTCGATCAGGTGTTTAACTCTTTCCAATTTTCACACAAATTTTAATTTAATTAATTAAATTAAACAATCTCAATCTTTGGTCGTAATCATGTATTTCTTATAATATTATTAATTTTAATTTAAAATAAATTTTCTCAATAAAGGTTATTATTATATTTTGGTAATTTGCTGCAATAACACATCCGCTAAATAATAATTGCGATTATTTAATTTAAACGTTTTATGAATAACTGGTATTGGAATACGCTTCAATGCATATTCAATTGATTTAATGATTTATTGTGAAGAGTGGATCGGAATTCTGTCTGTGATTTGTGTCATTATTCTCTTGACCACTAGGTAGGTTTTATGGAAATGGAGTTGTCAACTGCTTCGGATACTACCGACCCATTTGGGAACTATACATTTACTATAAGTTAAACTTGTTTTGTTTACTTTTTTTTCTAATAGTGCAGTGACAATTCCCAGAATTGCTTTCCTCCCGCGGTTTCAATGTTTTGATCACATGACACAGCGTGGGTCCGCCATCTTTCTTTTCGTAATTTTCAATTACCAGCTAATTTAATTTTAATATTTAAAAAATTATTGCATTTAATTCAAGGTTTTTTTTTTTCGAATGTTTTATTGCAATCAAATTACTTTGATTTAGTATTTGATTTTAATTTAATTGGATTAATTCCTTATTAAGGTGACCGGGATGATTGAAAGTGTTTGCCTTAATTAATTATTCAAACTTAAAGTTAAATATAATTCTATACAAATTTTATAAATTTTTATTCTTAAATTGTTAATTTTAAATATTTTTAAGTGTTTGAGTTCAATAGTTTTTACGAAATTGAATGGAACCTCAAAAATTCAATATGACGCCATGCGTTGCTTTAGCCCGCGTTAGTTATTAATTCGAACCGGTGGCTAATTATGCTCAATTGTATATTGAAAAAAAGTACGTAGGGAGTTTGATAATTCAATTGAATGCACTTCAATGTTTTACTTAGCTGTTGGCTTCCACAGGTAATTGAACTCGTGTCCAAGGACACCCGCCGACAACGCAGGTGTGAGCCGATGTCCGCGATCTGCCGATATTTTCTGGCAAATATCCTTTTCCCTCTGTAGAATCACACGTAACAGGTTCACAGTCACATTCATAAATCCAAAATGTAATGAGATTAGTTGGATTCACAAAGATTTTTGCTAACAGATGTAATTCACTGGGGCTAATACGACTTAGGTGTTATCACTTTGAAGGTCAATATACAAGAGGTCGGTCTTTCTGCTCCGGGTCAAGGCGTCGGCCTTGCCACGTGGCCTTAATTACCTACTTACCCATTGAGGGCGACACAAATCAATGATTAATTCATATTAATCAGTTCATCACCACTAGAGGTCCTTTGCTTACTATACACGGCTATAAATTTGCCAATTATGAATTCCATTCATCTTAAAAGTAACTTACAATTTTAATTATACATTGTTATGATTAATTCAGATATTGAGATTACAAAACCAAAAAAATAAAATTAGACGCTGTATCGTCAACTTTGAAGGTCAATATACAAGAGGTCGGTCTTTTCTGCTCCGGGTCAAGGCGTCGGCCTTGCCACGTGGCCTTAATTACCTACTTACCCATTGAGGGCGACACAAATCAATGATTAATTCATATTAATCAGTTCATCACCACTAGAGGTCCTTTGCTTACTATACACGGCTATAAATTTGCCAATTATGAATTTATCTATCTTAAAAAGTAATCTACAATTTTAATTATACATTGTTATGATTAATTCAGATATTGAGATTACAAAACCAAAAAATAAAATTAGACGCTGTATCGTCACAATATATATATACAAACAATTTTTGCTCGTTTAATAAGAGTATATATACACATAATCTGTGGGCCACTGAAAGCTTGAAATGCAAAAACTGGATGCGTGGGTGGGGGTAGATGTGGGGGTGCAGGAGGTGGGGGTCCGGGGGTGAGGGTTTCCGGGGGCGAGGGGGCTTCGGGGATTAATATATAGCTATTGACTGAAGCAAAAATTTACCGAGCATCGCTCGGTGGCCAAGTACTTATATAATTATAGGAGCCAATAATACTATTAATAGTATTATAATATTAATAGTACTAATAATATAACGTTGGAATACAATTGCATACGGATCATTTTATTACAAAATTTTCAGAATTTATTTCGAACGATCAAGAACTAAGTACATTAACTGAAATTAATTTAATAAAAAAATTTCTTAAACAAGAATGTGTACTTGGATTCGACAATCCTCCATACTCTAGTTCGTTTTTGACCAACAGGCGGCCAAATTTTAAACCACGCCTTTCCCAAGATTCACAATAAGTAATCTGACAATGATTAACAATATTTCATATATAAATAATCACATACACACACACACACAAAAAAAATAATAAAATTAAACCCTCTATAAAAATATTCTTGATTCGAGGGCTAAATTTGATAAAAAAAATTAAAAAATAAACAGAGAAACCAGAAAAACATAATGTACTTAAATCAAATTAAAAATGAAAAATCAAAAGGATAATTTTTTTTTCCTTTAGAAATTATAGAAATTACAAAAATCAGAGATCAAAAACAATAATAAAAGAACAAAACAAAAAAGAAATTAAAATTTCTCACGAAATCACAATTTAAGAAAATCAGAATCAATTATATCTACTCTTATTAAACGAGCAAAAATTGTATATATATATTTATTTATTTGTATCTTAGTTCTATTTTGAAAACGGCTCTACCGATTTTGATGAAACAAATTCTATTAACAAGTTTTGAGGATGAGAAAGCGATCTGGCTAGCAAAAAAATCGACCCAAAATGGTAAATCATTTTTAATTTTTTCCACAAATATCCATACATTATTGAAATTATTACATATTGAAATTGTACTTGGCACTTGTCGTTGACTTAGCCCTTGATTAAATAGGGATACACAATTTAAACTGCTTGAACTTAAGAAATATCCATTTTGTATATTTGATCTTTCTATCAATGATGCTTAATTCAAAATTATTCATTTTCTTGATATTTCAAATGGAATTTGATCTTTTATTAAAACTTTATTTAATTGTAAAGTGATATTGAGAAAGTCTGATAATTTGTTATTGTATCTTTTAATTTAATTTTACTTATTTTTACTATGAAATTTAAAAATTATCACCCATATTTATTGAATATCTATCTACTCTTATTTAAACGAGCAAAAATTGTATATATATATATTTGTTTGTATATTTGTATCATTGTTCTATTTTGAAAACGGCTCTACCGATTTTGATGAAATTCACGAGTTAGGGGGTTTTGAGGTTTATAATTCGATCTGTCACGGCCTCATCTTTGACAAAATTGTTTTTGATGGGTTTTTTTTCGTAATCAAATTAATTATTCTCATGTAGAAAAATTCAAATCTTAGGATTTTACTTTTGTACCCAAACAGACAATGGGTTGGGTTAATTCATTGTTCTCAAAGGCCTTGAAGAAGTATTGTGATTTTGGGTTGATGTTCTCCCTAAACGTTAGAATTATTAATAAACGTTTTTCGGGTAGGGGGGGGGTACAGTGGGCGAATACTATATATATTTGTATTTTTTTTTTTAATTTGAAAACGGCTCTCAAATAAAAATCAATATTTTTATCAGAATTTTAAATTAAAAATAATATTAAAATAGAGTTTTTAACTGAAAAAGTTACCGAGCATCGCTCGGTGCCTCAGAGTACTAGTGTATTTTAACGAAAGACATGGGCTTTCTAGCTTTAAAACATTTCGCTCAAAAATGCAGAAAAGATTATTTTTTTTTAATGATTTTTTTGAAATTTTAAGTCGGGGGGGGGGGGGGTATTAATTAATATACTAATGTGGACTACCTGCATATTCAAGTGCTTGTTCTATGGTGACCATTTCAACTCCCATCTCAAATACCATTAAGCGATTGTAAAACCTAGACACAACTGAACACTTTTACCACACTGAACATTAAAAATAACAATTTTTTTTTTAGATTATAAATACGTAAATGCAAGAGATAACAATAATTACGTATATGATTATTATTATTATTTCTTCTTAAAGTGCCATACACGATTCCGAGCGTCGGCGATTACTATGGAGATAAGATTGTAATTTTCCTGGGGAAATTTTCACATGGGAGGTTTCCCATTGCCTTCCCCCGAAGGAATCAGATTATAGCAGGTCAAATATTTGCAGCGAGTCGGGCTTGAACCCACGCTTGCTTGATTAGAAGGCATGATCTTTACAAGGGCGTATCCATTAATTTTTTATGGTGGGGGGGGGGGGGGGGAGAAGAATGTATATAAGGTGGCCGATGTATGTATGATCTACTTTTTTTTTAAATTTAAAAAAAAAATGATTTTTTTTTTACAAATTTTTTTTACAAATTTCAAATCTCATATTTTAAGTTCATTAAAATAAAAAAAAATGAAAAAAAAATTGTTATAAAGTCGATTTGTCCGCCGTTTTTTGGCCTCTGCGTGCGACGCACGTGTTGCACTCTCGCCAGGCACGGGCCTCTATGGGGGGGGGGGGGGGCGATCCACCCTAGGCTCTTTAATCACTCGGCCAACCTGACTCCTAATACTAGTATTATTATAATCTACTAGCTGACGCCCGGGCCTTCGGCCCCTGGCGGCGGAGCGTCTCTTTATGATTCAAATTTATATAGCTGACCCCCGGGTGCTTACCTGTCAAAATTGATTTGATCAAAAATTTAAATATATTTAAAAAATAATAATAGTTTTGAAAATGCAAATAATTATAGAATAATTATTAAAACAGTAAATGAATTATATATTACTTGTCAAAATTGTTCCCTTAACCAAAAATAATATTGACAGTTGAAAGATTTCCAAAAAGCTATTATCGGCCATCTTGTTTGTTTGCTTTTACCCCCCAGAGAGGCGCTGGCGTTGTTTTCTCGAAAAAAATAGATGTGTGGCACTCGGGGACTGCCGCGGTAAAGCTATTGCATAGCATTTTTTTATCAACTTATGCAATTATAATATTTATACAATATTTTTTTCTTTGATATTAATTCAAGTTACACTTTTTGAGCGTGGTGACCGATAAGAAAACAATGTTTTGTTCTTTTTCCTTTATTGAATAAATGAGAAGTTAATATTGTTTAAAATATTTTTATTATCTTACAATATAGCAGTAATAATAAAATGTATGTATATAGAGTACTCACTCATTTTCTTTCACTATTTTTTCATCACTTTCTTCATTAATAAATGCACTTTGTTTATTCATATTTAAAACACTTTATACACAAATTTTACGCGTACAGCTATTCACTGTTGTACATAGATGATAGATACCTATACACCTATATACTTTCTCACAAACAGCTGCGCATACGTCTAGTCGCACGCACACAAACACCGTGCTGAAGTCTGCCGAACTGAAACCCCGTTAGACGATGCACGGCTTTCAACGCCGCACCGCTGTGCCGGTCGGAGTGGGGGGTGTTAGGTTTATTTTCGTTACGGAATTTCTTGATTCGGTCGCCGCGCTCAAAGCCCGCGATAAAAGCTATTCAATAGCTTAAAAAATATTTTTTACACGCCATAGGTGTGATATCTATTAAAAAAAAACTATATATAAAAACACTCGTGTATTTGAATGGAATGTTGTGTGAAAATTTCAAAGAAATCGTTGAAGAACTTTCGGAGATCCTTTAACGTATCACTTAAGCGTAAGAGTACATTTTTATTTATATAGATTAAAATATGTAATAGTATAAGATCCTGACTTAGGTCGACCTTCACCTATCGAGTTTCATAATGACATTAATATTTTGATAATATAATGTATTAATATAAACAAAACTTGATAGGGTCGACATCCAATTTCCCTGCATAACTATTTTATCGAATTTATTCGATTTATTTATTATTTACTTATTTATTAATTTATTTTATTTTATTTTGGTATATGTGTGTATGTTTATTTGCATCAAGCAGAGGACAACCTCCTTGTTTGTTTTTTATGAATTAACAACTCAACAAATAGTTCTTATGAATGTTGTTCAGTTTTTTTTTTTTTTTGTAGATTAAATGGACGTATAGAAAAATATAGGGTGCTATTTAAAAAACAGAACTTGACATTGAAATACTCTAGAAAGCTTGTTCTAGGTCAACAAACAATAGCGTAGTTTAGTTTCCCCTCGATATAAGCAAACTTTTTATTTGAAACTTTTTTCATATAAAATGCACTGTTTTTGAGTTATAAGACTGTCTCAAGATAAAAAAACTCACTCGGTATAATTAAACTTATAGAACCTATTTATTAGAAATTATAAGGAAAGAGAGAATTTTCCCTTTTGCCTTTGAATGACGCAATTGCCAATCAAAAGTGCTAATTCCCTTGTGTTTGTTTTCTCTTTCAAGGGCCGACGAGTCTGAATGGGATCAATTGGTCAAATTCCTATTACGCAGAGCAGAGCGTTTTATGAAATCAACAGCCATCGAAGTACAATTCCCTGAAGAAGTCACAGAACAAGGTCGATACTCGCCGAGATTTATCGATGAAATCGCTACGGAAATGGATCTCCTCGACGATAAATCCGAAAGTCCATTCTGTGAGTAAACATTTAAACAAATGGTCATCTTTTTATACATACTATATAGATTAGTCCAGATTAATTTGCCGCAACGCTGACGTAATGCCGTCGACAGGGAGCGCCGTTGGCATATTTGCGGCAAATTTGAAATATAATTGTAATTTGGACTCGAATTTTGAAATGAAACACTCCAATTGATTTTAAATTAAGAAACATTAAATATATTGATAATTATTCCTCCTCCCCGCCCCCTAGTCTAGTTTTAGTGCATTGAGATTAAGAGCTGATTAGATTTTGGTTGAAATCGAACTAAAAATTCAGGAGGGGGAGGGAGTTTAAAAATTATAATTATAATATTTTCAAACTAAAATAAGCTGACGTGTTCTGATGTGGCCATCCACTTGACTGTACGATACAACCTTGCCCCTCACTTATATTTAATATTTAATAAAATTATTTATAATCATGCAGGGGTGGGGGGGGTTAGTTTTTGCATTTTTAAGCTCCTGGGGGCTCACTGATTATGTATACAAAATTTAGTTGAGTTTGGTCAAATGGCCAAGATTTTAATTTTTGGCCATGCCCCCCCCCCGTTTTGGGCGGTTAGTTTTTGCATTTTTAGACTTCTGGGGGTCCACTGATTATGTATACAAAATTTGGTTGAGTTTGCTCAAACGGCCTAGATTTTTAATTTTTACCTCCCCCCCGTTTTGGGCGGTTAGTTATTGCATTTTTAGACTTCTGGGGTCCCACTGACTATGTATACAAAATTTGGTTGAGTTTGGTCAAATTGCTAAGATTTTTAACATTTAACCCCCCTCCACCCCCCTTAATTTTGGGTCGATATGCACCAAAATCGAATCAGCTCTTAATCTCAATGGACCAAAACTACGTGTGAAATTTGGTTTCGATATTCACACTAGTTTTTGAGCTAACTCGTCCACACTCATCCAAATTTTGTATACATACTCAGTGGGCTCCTAGGAGGATAAAAATTTCAAAACTAACTACCCAAAATTGGGGGAGGTCAAAAAATGAAAATCTAGGCTTTTGGGGCAAACTTAACGAAATATTGTATACATAATCAGTGAGGCCCCAGAAGTCTATAAATGCAAAAACTTATGGTTCAGTTTGGTCCAAAGGCCTATATTTTTAAATGTATTATAGTTAGGGCTTGTATTTATTTATAATAAAGATACAAAATTTTCAACATCCGTAGCTAGATAGTCAAAAATGTATGTAAGTAGATGCTGTATCTAGTTACTTAACACCGCGACCTAATATCGTGTACACCTACTTCCACCTCCACTTTTATTTCCAAGTAGATGAAGGGGCATTTTATCTAATGAATTCCAAAATAATTCCACATAATTCCAAAGTGGGTGTACACCTAATTCCAATCGCGGTTTAACACCATATCTATCTAGTTATCTACGAGCAGTACCTGGCAGGCAGCGTCTCGAGATGTGATTATTAGCTGTCCGTAATTATATGTTATTGAAAAATATTTTTTGAATAATGAATATTGATCAAAGAAAGATGAAAAAATATCCTTAAATGCTTTATAAATACTTTATTAGAGCATGCAACCATTTCTCTCGAAATTCCCGATCGATTGGAAACCTATTTCTTTTTTAATAATACATTTCAATATTTAAATTTATCTAAAAAGTGTCTCTAAATTAATTATATATAATAATTTTAAAATTAATTTATCTACTAAAATTTCAAATGACCCGCGCAGTAATAAATTAAGAATTAATCTCATTATCCCATTAAATCATATCTCATTAAAACTTATATTATAAATTAAATATATATAATATATATATATATATATATATATATATATTTTAAAATTAATTTGTCTACTAAAATTTTAAGAATTTATATTTTTCTTAAATTCTAAATAAAAAATAATTAATTTTCGCGGTATGAATTATTTCCAAAAATTAAATATATATTAATATATAATATATGTAAAATTAATAAATTTGTCTACTAAAATTTCAAATGAGACACGCCGTAAATCTAATATTCTAAGCTATATAGAGGAATATATTAATATATAGAGATATTATAGATATATAATATAGAGAATAGATATGTTTTATTTGTAAAATTTGACAATTTAACAACTGTCATTGAATATTAGTTGCTTTTTCTCCCACATATTCCTTGCTGCGCCACGGGTACTGTCTGAAAATGGCTTTTATATATATAGATACTTGTTATTATAATTCGGCTTGCGCGACGACACCGACGTGAATTATTTTTAATTTTAAAACCCACTAATAGTTTATGATAAAATTTATTTATTAAAATTAGGAAATTTAAATTGTTATTTTAAAACCCACTAATAGTTCATGACAAATAAAATTTAGTAGTCTGCTGTCCAGCAAGATGCCCGGCAAAGACGGACTTCGCAGTTGGTCTTTTTATATTGTAATCCCTCAAAAAAAATATATATATATATTTTTAAAAAGAAATTTAAAAGGCTTGGTGCGTACTGGATATGTTAATTTTTTAAAGGAGGATGAATGAAATTCAATTGCTTCATTCAAATAATTTTTATTTCTACAAGTGGTTTATCTAAATATTTACTATATTTCGAGAGCACTAGTCAGTGGAAACCCCCACTCACTCACCAATAAACCGACCCCATCAGCATACACACAAATTTTTTCGTTGATTTGTATATGCTGATGGGGTCGGTTTATGTCGAGTGGGTGGGTGGTTTCCACCGACTATTGCTCGAAATATAGTAAATATTTAGATAAACCACTTGTAATAATAATAAATTATATTTAAAAAAAACAACTAAAAAACATGCTTCTAAAAAATACAAAATAATGTAATACTTAATCAAAAAGTGTGGGGCGCAGAAACATGTACTTTTAATTAATTTCGACAAAGTCCCCCACGCTTTTTAATTTAGTAAAGATTATTTTGTACTTTTAGATATAATTTATTTTTTTACCTTTTAGTATTAATTATTTTTATAGAGAAAAGTTTGCGGAATTTAACAGCATGAAATGTAATTATTTTTATATAATTACATTTTTTTTTTTTTAATTTTATTGAACCAATTATTTTACATGAATTTATGCATACATTGTTTATGAGCTTCAACTTCGGAGATTATTTCCCCACCATCGACTGTCCTTGATCATCTTTTTAGTCCTTGTATTTAATAAGAGGAAAAAACTAATTAAATAAAAAAAAACTCTTTTCCGATAATTATTCCAATTCCATATTATTCCATTTCTATTCGATATATAATTTCATTTAAATTGAGTAGATAAATAATTATTTAGAAATGTTTGCGGAATATAACAGAACAAAAGTCACATTGATAGATATACATACATACATACATACAGATGAAGCTAATATAAAGCGTGTAAAAATTACTGGAAAAAAGCAATTGAATTTCATTCATCCTTCTTTAAAAAATTAGTACTTGGAACACCAAGAGATGCTCGGTAATTTTTTAATTAGTTAAAAGCGATATATTAATATTAATTTTAATTTTAAATTCAGATAAAAAGGTCGATTTTTATTCACAGACAAAATAAAATAAAATTGAAATAAAACTTAGTTTATATTTTTACCAACGCTATAACCCGCTATGGCCATCATCAAGATGTATCACTGAACACAAAGTTTTGAATGTAATTGCAATTAAAAATAATATTAATATACACGGAGGTTCTTTCGTTGATTCTTTTAAATCCTGAAGAAGGGGTAGGATCCTTCGAATTGTCGGATTTTTAAGAGAATGAAATTGTTATTCTAATAAATTATTTTATAGAAAAATACCTTAATTAATTAAATTGGCAAATTCTAATATATAATAATATTTGTAATGATATTTTTGTGGGATTTAAAATTAAAAAACCAATTAATTATTAAAAGTAAGTTGAATAAAAATGTAATTATAAATTTTTATTCAAATAACCTACCTGTGAATAGTTAATTCAATTAACAAAAAACTCATCAAAAACAACTTAGCCGAAGATGAGACCGTGACAGATCGAATTGTCATCCCAAAAACCCCTTAACCCGTGAATTTCATCCAAATCGTTAGAGCCGTTTTCGAGAAACCGATTATATATATATATATATATATACAAGAATTGCTCGTTTAATATAATAAGATTTTTGTTTATTTTAATTGAACTGAAAGTAAATTGTGTTTATTTTGTTTTCTTTTCAGCCCGAACCCGCCTGAAGAAATTGTTCATCCCTTTGTTGGTGATTTTGAAACTGTTCAAACTGAAATTGCTTTTATTCTTGCCATTGATTTTGGGTTTGGCCTCGTTCAAAAAACTGCTAGGCTTTTTAGCTCTGGTCATTCCGGGACTTATCGGTTTCTTTAAAATATGCAAACCGGATTTGCATCATAATTACGGAAGCTACGGGCATAGCAACTACTACCACCTGCCGCCCAGGGATCAGCTCCATTTCCAGCAATATTCTCCAGGCGGAATTGCCAATCATTATCCACACGGGTGAGTGCAAAGATAACAATTCAATTAATATTAATGCCCAATTTATCTCCAATTCAAAGCTAGGATTTTCTTTTCAATGTGAAATAAAGTAAAAAGAGGACAATCTAAGAAAAAATAAATTAAGGATTCGATCAGAAAAAAGATTATTTAAATTTACCCTCTTTAAATTATCTATGGAAAATTCTCATTAACGGGTATAAAATAAAATAGAAATAAACTGCAACGGATCGTTGCTAAACTTTATCCAAATTCATTTGAAATATTAATATGTTCTTGAGTAAAGTACTTTAAAATATAATTTTACTAAAAACTTTACTTAACCTTGTTTGTGGTCCCCAAGGTACTTAATTAGGATATTAAATTTCATCAAAATTGGTTAAGTAATTTTCAAGATATTTAGAAAAAAGTACTGAAATAAAGTACTAATGTTTGTGGACCGATAATGTACCAAAAACTAATCAGCGCTTCATTTTGTTAAACTAATGGTAGTTTTTCAATTTCATTTCAATCGGTGCAACGGTGTGGAAAAAATCGTGGACGAAAAAAACGATAATACACACACATACATCCATCCATCCATCCATCCCCACGCACTTCCAAAAAATGGCACTTTTTGGCCTCTCGACGAGATTCCAGGTAATTTTTGGCAAAACCGTCACGTGCTAAAATTCAATCTCATTGAATACTTCAATTTGTGACCTTAATTGAGTCCATGGGTTCCGTAGTCTTTACCTGAGGACCCTTTGAAGTCGCGCTTGCCGCGAGACCCATTACAATACTTTCTCCCATGCTTCGCATTGGATAAAGTAAAAAGTTGCATCACTCGCATGCATAGTAGATAACAATTAAACGGGAATAGTAGGGAATTGGACAATAAATAAAAAACAGAGTTTTTATTAAATGGGCCAGACGTTTCGTCGATTTATTTCGACTTCCTCAGTGGCCCATTTTATCACTCTTTATCAAATTAAGACAATTCCACTATGCGACGAAACATCTTTAATCTTTTTTTATTATTTCTACATTACATTCTTGGCATCAATAATTACTCAACAATCTTGAATTTTTTCACCCTTTTAACAATCAAAAAAGGGGTCATGTTGGTTGAGTGGGTAAAGTACATGCCTCGTAATCAAGCTAGCCCGGGTCCAAGCCCGACTCCCGCCAATCCGACTTTAATCTGATCCTTACATATTTGAGAATAAATTAAAATATATAGTATCGTAAAATGGCTAATGGTTGTATCCGAGAAAGCTAAAAAAACAATAGAAAAATAAAATAAACTGCAACTGATCGTTGCTAAACTTTATCCAAATTCATTTGAAATATTGATATTTATATTCCTTTATTATTAATCAGATACAATTCTACATTGGATTTTTGACATTTCGGTTATTATTGGTAACCATTGCTGAAAAAGCTTATCTATTCTGACTTAAATGAACTATAATAAACCGATAAATGAATAAATTTTAATGAATTTTAAATAAAGAATTTAAAAAAGTACTATCTTACTCTAGAGTAAAGTACTTTAAAATATAATTTTACTAAAAACTTTATTTAACCTTTTTTGTGGTCCCCAAAGTACTTAATTAGGATATTAAATTTCATCAAAATTGGTGAAGTTATTTTCAAGATATTTAGAAAAAACTAAAAAAGTACTGAAATAAAGTACTAATGTTTGTGGACCGATATGTACCAAAAACTAATCAGCGCTTCATTTTGTTAAAATAATGGTAGGTTTTCAATTTCAATTCATTCGGTGCAACGGTGTGGAAAAATTCGTGGACGAAAAAAACGATAACACACACACACACACACATACATCCATCCATCCACCCGCACGCACTTCCAAAAAAAATGGCACTTTTTGGCCTCTCGGCGAGATCCCGGGTAATTTTTGGCAAAACCGTCACGTGCTAAAATTCAATCTCATTGAATACTTCAATTTATGACCTTAATTGAATCTATGGGTTCCGTAGTCTTTACCTGAGGACCCTTTGAAGTCGCGCTTGCCTCGAAAGCGATTCCAATACTTTCTCCCATAGTTCGCATTGGATAAAGTAAAAAAGAGATCGACAATTATATATTCAATTATTTTATTCAAAAACCGACGTTTCGAAGGCCTTCTCCAGGGCATGACCGAGCCGACTATAGCGAATGTGTGAAAAACACACGGGCGGCCAAGTCAAAGGGCGGCAAAACAGCTAGACTTACACTTGACTAACCGTGTATCTAGCTAGAGTCTAACCGAGTGATTTTCAACATTTTTACTGCCCCATTAAGGAAAATTTTTCAGCACCCCCGTTCGTGAATGTATATGTATAATGTCAAAATTAAATATAATTATTATAATTTATTTCAATTTTATTTTAAATTGAAAGTTTTTGCCGAGAGTAGCAGAATTTTTATATATTGAAGGAGACAATAAAGGGGGTTCAGGGCATAGTGCATTTGCAGACCATTTAATCTCCGAGAAACATTGTTTTCCAGATGAATCAAATATTAAATTAATTAGATCAGAATTAGATCCCTTAAAAATTAGTATTTTCGAATCGTTAGAAATTTTAAAATCATACAATAATTCACCAAAAAATTCTTAAATCGGAAAATAGAAATTCCCGAAAGCTTTATTTTAAAAATAGCCGCTAAAATATAAACTTCACGAACGCCACCTACAGCCAAAATAATAAAACAAGTATAAATTTCAATTCTTAACTTGCCTACACTGTATATTTTTTAACCTAACCACATGAAAAATTTTAACCTATCATTCACAAATTAATTCCTGTGAATACATTGTAATAGACTGATGAAGAGGGCAAAGCCCTCGAGACTATAGTCGTTATAAATAAATAAAATTTATAATTCCAGCAGAAGACACACTCTTTTATTGTCTCCTTCAATTTTATTTATTATATGTACCACTATGTATCAATTTTTAGCTAGAAGGGGTAAGGAGTGATAATTTTTTATGTGTTAAATTTTAGTTACAATTTTAGAAGGGGCGCAAAATTATAGTTTGCACACGGGCGGCCAAATGGCTTGGCGCGGCCCTGCTTCAGGGTTTTGAAAGGTCAGTAAAGGAAATACAATGTCTCCTCACTCAGAATTCACTGAGAATGAAATACTTAATAATATTGTTCCTGCCACTGAAAGAGGAGACAGAGGGTAATTCCATATTGTATATCCATCACTTACTTTTCAAAATTCTGAAGAAGGAAAGAATAAGCCTCCGAAACGCCGGTTTTTGAATAAAAAAGATAGTTATAATTATCGCTCTCTTTTTTTGAAATTTGGACTGCCTTATCAAAATGCACTCAATTCACTTATCAGTCCTTCACCAAAAACTACCTCAAAATTCATTTTTCTACCATTTTGGAAATCTTGATTGACCTCTTAAATTGTTTTTAACCGACTTCAAAAAAGGAGGAGGTTCTCTATTCGACTGAATTTTTTTTTTTTTTTTTTTTTTTTGTGCCTATGTTACCTCATATCTCCGCCAATTGTCAACCGATTTTGAAATTTTTTTTGCATTGGGTCCAGTCTAGCTTCCGATTGGTCCCATTTTTTTTTCGTTTTTTTCATAGGTATTAGACCTTTTTTATTAGGTTTGTTTAGAACTAACCTCTTTGTTTATGAACCGATTTCGATGGTTCTTTTTTTATCCGAAAGGGGGTGTCTTAGGGATGGTGTCATATTAATTTGGTCAAGTTCTGATGATATAATCACTATTAATAACATCACTAAAAGGAAAAATAAAAATTTTTAAGAAAAAAATAAAAACCGACTTCAAAAAATTAAATGCAACAAATAAAATACACTAAAAGGTATAAAATAATTATTATCTTATTTAGTTACAACTAAACGACGAAATATTAACACGAAATTACTTTTTGAAGTTGGTGCCAAACATATACCTTTTATGAATCGCACTCGACGGATCTTACTTAGTACGTTTGGCTGGTACGCTCCCTTATAGGTATAGTTTGTTTGGCACCGACTTTAAAAAGTAATTTCGTGTTAATATTTCGTCGTTTAGTTGTAACTAAATAAGATAATAATTATTTTATACCTTTTAGTGTATTTTATTTGTTGCATTTAATTTTTTGAAGTCGGTTTTTATTTTTTCTTAAAAATTTTTATAATCGAGCTGATTTTTGGTGAGCATTTAAAAAAATGTATAATTAACATATAATATTTTCATGAGAGATCAAAAATAAAAAAAAAATCGTTATTTTTGGGGGTGGGTACCATAATGTGTATGTTTATTTGTACTGAGCAGAGGGATAATCTCTTTTTACTTTACCATATAGGTAGGATACAGGTCAAATATTGTAATCGTGCAATGAAAAAACTGATTTTTTCGCTTCGTTTTTTTCGAAATATCTCAAAAATGGCTGAAACTATTTTGATTAATAAAAATTGAGTGAAACCATAGCATTTCGGTCTACAAAAAAGCCCTGATAAGTGAACATCGAAAAAATTATATTTTTCGAGATATTAACTGTTTTGTCAAAATGTCTGTTAGTTAGTCTGTGCGTTACCAAATTTTTGTGGACGTTCTAACTCAAAAACTAGTCTAAATATCAAAACGAATTTTACATGTAGTTCTGGTGCATTGAGATTAAGAGCTCATTAGATTTTGGTTGAAATCGAACTCAAAATTAAGGGGATGCGGGGGAATAAAAATTAAAATTATAAGATTTTCAAACTAAAAGAAAAACAAGAAAAAGGAAATATACCTACTATAAAATGAACTTATAATGACGAAAAGATTATTATTTTTTTTTGGGCCAAAATTGGTGGGGGGGGGGGGTATAGAGTCAAAAAATGAACTTTTAGTCTTCTGGGGGCCCACTGATTATGTATACAATATTTGGTTGAGTTTGGTCCAAGGGCCTAGATTTTCATTTTTTGACCTTCCTCCCTTAAATGATATAAATTATTTTATTAACCGACTTCAAAAAAGGAGGAGGTTCTCTATTCGACTGATTTTTTTTTTTTTTTTTTTTTGTGCCTATATTACCTCATATCTCCGCCAATTGTCAACCGATTTTGAAAATTTTTTTTGCATTGGGTCCAGTCTAGCTTCCGATTGGTCCCATTTTTTTCGATTTTTTTCATAGGTATTAGACCTTTTTTATTAGGTTTGTTTAGACCTAACCTCTTTGTTTATGAACCGATTTCGATGGTTCTTTTTTTATCGAAAGGGGTGTCTTAGGGATGGTGTCATATTAATTTGGTCAAGTTCTGATGATATAATCACTATTAATAACATCACTAAAAAGAGAAAAATAAAAATAATTTTTAAGAAAAAAATAAAAACCGACTTCAATAAATTCAATGCAACAAATAAAATACACTAAAAGGTATAAAATAATTATTATCTTATTTAGTTACAACTAAACGACGAAATATTAACACGAAATTACTTTTTGAATTCGGTACCAAACAAACTATACCTATAAGCGAGCATACCCTCCAAACGTACTAAGTAAGATCCGTCGAGTGCGATTCATAAAAGGTATATGTTTGGCACCGACTTCAAAAGTAATTTCGTGTTAATATTTCGTCGTTTAGTTGTAACTAAATAAGATAATAATTATTTTATACCTTTTTAGTGTATTTTATTTGTTGCATTTAATTTTTGAAGTCGGTTTTTATTTTTTTCTTAAAAATTTTTATTAAATATTAAATATATGTGAGGACCTAAGCGTATGGTAAAGTCATGTGGATGGCCACATCAGTTTATTTCAGTTCATTTTCTCTTTTGTACTTTGTCAACCTTAAAACGTAAAGATCTGTAAAAATCTTAAATTCGAATTTTATTGCCAATAACTCTATTACTATTAATAGTCCCCAATTCTATTTGTCGACTACCAAAAATGAATTCGGTATAACTAAACTTCTATCTTTAGAAAACTGTTGATAAATCAATCGAAAACAAGACAATATTTGAAAAGGGGAGGAGTGGGGAAGAATAAAATAAAATAAATACTATTCTTCCTTCTGTAATACATAATTGGATTGTATCAGATTTGTTCAACGGGCAAATATTTGCTCTATTACAATTTGAACTTTGGCAGAGTTTAACTGGGACTCCAACCGGATCAATAATATAATATGAGCCGGGGGCGGAGCCTCTCCTGCCTCCGGGAATCCCTCAGACCCCCCATCCTCTGCAATTATCATATAAACACCTCCCATCCACCCAGGGGTTGCAAACCTCCCCCCCCCCCCCCCGTTACACACAAACACTCCAATTATCCACCCAGCTCTTTCGGGATTTTGTCACTCGTAAGCGAAATTTATTAAATTCAATGAACGCGCTGAGTAATTTCGTTACAAAATAATAAATAAATAAATCCGACAAATAGGGAGGAGTAGTAGGCTGAGGCGCTTAGAGGCATCGCCTCTCATGCTCCATTTCCATCATTAAGGACCTGTTGAATGTGCTCTGCTGGTGCCGACGAACAACTACCAGAATTCACTCGAGCAATATTCAAATTAGAATCCATCGAAAACCACCCTCTGGGAGTGGGCTAGTTTCAAAATATTAACATTAACAATCCAGTGTAAAACCGGGTTCATTTTAGTATTAGGCTGACCTCCATTTTGACTGGGTGTACTTACTTTATCCATTCGAAGCAGATAAAGTATTGCAATCGGTCTGGTGCAGGGGTCGGGAACCTGCGGCTCAGGAGCCGCATGGGGCTCTTTGCTGAAAAATGTGCGGCTCTTGAATTTTTAACAAAAATCTACTGTGGCAACCGTCTGTAAATGGGTATATTTAATATTTTCTTAGATAAGGCTAGAACCAAATTGAACGAATCCACCTCCACGCGGTGTACACGAGCAATGCCTTTGAGGATTAATTAATCGTCAAAAGTAGCTAAGTGATTCTTAATAAACCTCCAATGTTAGTTAAATTCAATTCAGAGACAGGGGTAAGGGGTGGGGTGATTGTGGGAGGTGCAGTTGTGGGGGATCCAGGGGTGGCGGTGGGGGCGAGGTGGGTGGTTTCGGGGGGGGGGTCCAGGGGGTGTGTATTTTATATATTTGTATTTTTTTAATTTGCTTACCATGCATCGCTCGGTGGATCCAGGTACTATAAATAAAGATAACGGAGACTTCTTCTATGAATGTGGTGATGAAAGCTCAAGAGAGATGGTTGTTTTACCTTCGAAGTGAATAAAACAAAATTTTTATTGACAATTTAATTCATACACTAAAAGTCCCATAAGCAACGGTGTTTTTGTCACTATGACAGCGAAAAAGTTTACCCTAACTTTTCCAGCGACAAAACTGAACCTAGCTTTAAGATTCTAGTAGGCCTGCATCATCGGTGTCTAGCAACACTGACATGACAACCAACATTGTAAACAATTTTATGTCAAACTTGCATTGTATGAAAATGTCGAGATTTTGAGAGTCTTCGACTGGAGAAATTGAAAAAGCTATCAACAAAAATGTGCCTCAGAATACTGTGAATTCAACTACATCAATATAGAGACAGTTTACGCTGTTTTGCGTGGAAAAAAAATATGAACTCGTTGAAGAAACGTCCACTGAAGAGTTAGCTTCTATTTAATTTAATTTAATTTAATTAAATTTAGTTAATTTTGTGATTTACGTATTGATTCATCAAATTGTCTTACCGAATTACACTCAAGGGTTGGGACTAGAAGTATAGGTGTTGAAACCAGTGGTGGTATTTTTATTATGAGAATGATTCAGATGGTTATATAGATTATAAGGATATAGGGAAGAATGGTATTAATTTAAATAGGTCTAGTTCTTACAAGTTAGTTAAATCAGATATTAATATATAGGTTTGCATTCATTTGTTGGATCCAGCATTGATTTGGGGAAGTCCGTCTATTTATTACTACTTGGGATTATACTCCTCTGTCCCCTATGATTAAATCAATTATAAATTATGGCAAGTGCTAAAGTCCTAGAGTTGTGCAAAATTTTATTTAGTTCTCACAAGCAGAGATTAGGTGAGGTAGAGAGAGGTCATACCATCCTTGTTAAGGTTTTGACCAGGTTTCCTTAACAACTTATGGCAAATGCCGGGATGGCTAATGCGTCGCTTGCTCCTGGTATCGGGTTTTTGCGCGGAATTTTTAAATTACTTTTTTCTTTTGATGGAAATCTATGGTCATGTTATTTGTTAATAAGCATACATTTCTATTTTTTTCTTTTTTTTTTTTTACTTGTTTATTATTTGTTAAATTGTTGTAATTAATTTGTATTGATGTTTGTTAATGTATTGTAGCTGGATTGTATTGATGTTTGGAGGACCTAGCCACCGAGGACTTGTGCCTCTAAGCAGGTCGAGGAATAAAGATTTATTTATTATTTATTTATTTATTTAAAAAAGCTTATTTTTGGGTCGAAGTAAACTTGATATTTTATAATTCGAATTTTGTTGCCTTTGGGCAACAAAATTCTCATTAAAATGTCAAGTTTACTTCGGCAAAAAAAGCTCTCGTGTAATTATAAGTGAAAAAAATTCATTTAACAATCACGTAATATGTTTCGGTTGTAATTCACAACCATATTTTTATTCACTTCGAGAGTAGAACAACCATCTCTCTATTCATGGAAGAAATATCCGTTTAAGTATATTTCCATTTTTCAAGCTTTTTATATATTAATAAAGATGATAAATCGACCGAGATATGTAATAAAAATTCGAGGTGGAGGGTTTCGGGATGGGGGGGGTCAGGGGTTACCGTGCATCGCTCGGTGGCTCCAGGTACTCAATTATTAAAATGCCATCTTTGGCTATATATTTTACTTTATCCAATGCAAAGCATGGGTAAAGTATTGTAATCGCTCTCGGGGCAAGCGTGGCTTCAAAGGGTCCTCAGGTAAAAACTACGGAACCCATGGACTCAATTAAAGTCACAAATTGTAGTATTCAATTAGGTTGAATTTTAGCACGTGACGGTTTTGCCAAAAATTACAAGGGGTCTCGTCGAGAGGCCAAAAAGTGCGATTTTTTCATTTAGTGCGTGCGGATGGATGGATGGATGTATGGATGGATGGATGGATGTTATCGTTTTTTTGGCCCACGATTTTTTCCACACCGTTGCACCGATTGAAATGAAATTAAAAACCTAGCATTATTTTAACAAAATGAAGCGCTGATTAGTTTTTGGTACATATCGGTCCACAAACATTAGTACTTTATTTCAGTACTTTTTTAGTTTTTTCTAAATATCTTGAAAATGACTTAACCAATTTTGATGAAATTTAATATCCTAATTAAGTACCTTGGGGACCACAAAAAAGGTTAAATAAAGTTTTTAGTAAAATTATATTTTAAAGTACTTTACTCTAGAACATATTAATATTTCAAATGAATTTGGATAAAGTTTAGCAACGATCCGTTGCAGTTTATTTGTTTTTGATTAAGTAAGTAATAGAAAAAATTAATATCACCAAAAACTAACTTTCTACAACTTTCCATTCTTGAGTTTTGTGTGGGAATCTATAGTGAATGATAGATAATAAAATCATGGTTGAAATTGTTTTTTCAGTGTACGTTTCCAACATTTCTGATCACGAGAAAAGTCTATCGATTAATCGCAATTTAATAGATTATTTTTCCATTCCATTCAAACAAAAGTGTTTAAAATACTTCACCCAGAAAGTGGACAATGTATTTCTATATTGTGGAATGTTCTAGAATATAAATATAAGTATACGATAAAACTTGAAGTTATCCTGAATCACGCGTGTATAGCTAGATAGCCCTGCCATTCATTATTCTTATCAATTTTACTTGGAAACTACTTTATTTTGTCATTTCATCAAGATAAAAAAACATTATTAATAAATGCCTGGTCATTTAGCAGAACTCAAGGTTCGTTTTTATTTGGGTTCCGTATATTCGTATAATTTTTAGAAAAAAATAAAATCGACTTTAAAAAAATTAAATTCAACAAATAAAATAATAATAAATTCAAAAATCAAATAAAATCCACTGAAAGGTATAAAATAATTATTATCTTATTTAGTTACAACTAAACGATGAAATTTTTACATGAAATTACTTTTTGAAGTCGATGCCAAACATAAACATTTTATAAATCGCACTCGACGGATCTTATTTAGTACGTTTGGCGCGGGTAGTGAAGACAACATCGCGTAGGCTCGCTTATAATTGATTTCATCTAATAATTTCATCGTTTAGTTGTAACTAAATTAGATAATAATTATTTGATTTTTGAATTCTTATTATTTTAGTTCTTGCAATTTTTTTGAAGTCGGTTTATTTTTTCTAAAAATTATTTTTTATTATTCTAATTTTTGTTACGCAATCCTGAATAATCCTGCTATTGAACAGAATTCAAAATAAAACATTAAGCGGGCGTCCCCAAATTACGTGAGGCCATTTTGGTAATTTTTCGCGCCTCCACCCCCCCCCCCCCCATAATCTCACGTGAGATTTTTCAAAATTCGGATTTTTTTGGAAAAATTAGCTAATTTAATATCATATTTTGATAGTGTTTATTTATTTAATATGTTAATCAATTATGTCGCATCTTAATTGAACTAATCTTTGGCTATTATTGACATTATTATAAGCTATTATAGTATTAATGTAATACATTCTAATCTCCCAAGAGGAAACATGAAGAAAAAGACAATATATATTTTTCAAAATTTTCAATGTATAAATCTTAATTTGTAGCTAATTTGTAACTAAATACTGAAATATTTGTGATAGACTGATGATGAAGGCAATGCCTTCGAAACTATAGTCTCTAGAAATAATTAAAAATTATTTTATTTTAAAAACTCTCTCATTTTATTTTAACCTAAAAAAATAGAATCATAAAATATGTAAATTTGTAGCAACAGCATCTTTATATTTAGGCAGGGTAGCGATTATCACCATTTTCAAAAAAATGTCTATAACTCGAAAACTATAAGACTTCTATTTTTTTAATTTATGTTCAGGACCCGTCTTAAATTGCCCTATCGCCTATTCATTTATCTTTGTGATAAGGGATACCCTATATAATGCAAATTTTGATGTATTTCTGGGTCATTTTTCATTAAAGCTTATTGTTATGGTAATGTTTAAATTCTCCTCTGGTTTTAGCTTCCAATGACTTTCCCAATGTAATACTTTGCCAAATACATTCTCGAATGTTCTTTGCTCCCTTTAGATATTCTCTAGAATGTGTTTCACCGAATTGTTAAGTTGTTTTAATCGGATTACTACTGATGGTTCATGTTGAGCCAATCTTCTTGATAAGTTTTATCGACTTTAGAAACTTTTGTAGCATTCACAAGTGATCTTATTTTCCACGCGTTTACTTATTCAACTTCCCTGACCAAGAGAGACAATATTTAATGGAATTAAACCAATCTTTATGAATTAAATTATCTGACTTTGCGCTTTTTGTATAGGCTTTTATTTAATCTGTCTCTGATGTTTGGGTAAAATCTTGTAATTAAATTTCGACCCACTTCTATCAAGTTAATTTTCTTGATATTTCAATAATCATATCACTAATTTTTCAATTATTTTTATTAATTAAATAGTTTATAGTACCTGGAGCCACCGAGCGATGAACGGTAACTCCTGACCACCCCCCTCCCGAAACCCCATACCTCTGGATCCCACATATATTTTTTGTATTTTTATTTTATAAAAAATACATTTAAAAACAAAAATTTGAAAAAAAAACTTCCTTATAACTCAATTTTTGAAAAAGTTACGGCTATTTGAAAAAAAGAGCTATTTTTGAAAAATTCACAACTTTTTTTTGGGCTGGGTGAAAAAAATTTGGAAAAATTCTGAGACACGTTTTTAGTGGGATAGAAAAAAGATAAAAATGTTTCAGTGGTCGATTTGGCGTGAAAAATCCCAAATATATAAAATGTATTTGTTAGAGGCTATAGTTTCGAAGTTTCACCTTCATCATCAGTCTTTTTAACCGACTTCAAAAAAGGAGGAGGGAGGTTCTCTATTCGATTGAATTTTTTTTTTTTTTTTTTTTTGTGCCTATGTTACCTCATATCTCCGCCAATTGTCAACCGATTTTGAAAAATTTTTTTGCATTGGGTCCAGTTTAGCTTCCGATTGGTCCCATTTTTTTTCGATTTTTTTTCATAGGTATTAGACCTTTTTTATTAGGTTTGTTTAGGTTTGTTTAGACCTAACCTCTTTGTTTATGAACCGATTTCGATGGTTCTTTTTTTATCCGAAAGGGGGTGTCTTAGGGATGGTGTCATATTAATTTGGTCAAGTTCTGATGATATAATCACTATTAATAACATCACTAAAAAGAGAAAAATAAAAATTTTTAAGAAAAAAATAAAAACCGACTTCAAAAAATTAAGCGCAACAAATATAAAAATACACTAAAAGGTATAAAATAATTATTATCTTATTTAGTTACAACTAAACGACGAAATATTAACACGAAATCACTTTTGAAGTTGGTGCCAAACATATACCTTTTATGAATCGCACTCGAGCGGATCTTACTTAGTACGTTTGGCGGGTACGCTCGCTTATAGGTATAGTTTGTTTGGCACCGACTTTAAAAAGTAATTTCGTGTTAATATTTCGTCGTTTTTAGTTGCAACTAAATAAGATAATAATTATTTTATACCTTTTAGTGTATTTTTATATTTGTTGCACTTAATTTTTTTGAAGTCGGTTTTTAATTTTTTCTTAAAAATTTTTTTATTAGAAATATTTTATCTGTTATTTATCAATTACCCGATTAAAGAAACGGGTGATCTGATGGCTAAAAAAGGCCAGGGATGAATCAATAAAAAAAAAAAAAAAAACGGGTGTCCGCTTAATAAACAATTCAACAACTGTATTATCAAATCTAAAAGAATTAAGCTATTAGAGTGTATTGGTATTGTAGGGAGATGCTGATTTTGTTTGTCTTCTGTTTCAGAGGGGATCATCCGGGTCCTGGTCCTGGCTACGGCAGCAGCCCTGGTCTGTATGGCCATGGCGATGTCTACGCCAGAGACGCCGCCAACGTCAAGCAACCTGTTGCTTTCCGCGATGACTCGGAAGACCAGGCGCAGAAGCTCGCCTATCGGGGTTACCAGGCCAAGTCAGCTGACAACGCTTAACGCACCCCTTTAAATTAAAAGACCCAGATGTTTGTGATTGGAATTTTATTGTGTAAATTTAAACATTGAACAGAAGAAGTTGCTCTCTCAACAAGTATTAATCATCCATGTCATTAATTTGTAGGTTTAATTTATCTCTGTACTAGTCTGTAATTGAGTTTTCATTCATACATGTACATACACGGAAATCATTGTTTGTAAATAAAAACAAATACATACAATTCATTAATATAAATATTTAATCACTTTTTTAATGAGCGCATGCGCGCTACCCTTCTCTGAATACCAGGATTCCTTTATTCTAGATTCTTTTAAGTTACTCTTTTTTACTTTACCATACAGGACATGGTCAAGTATTATATTTCTGCATGAAAAAAGTGTATTTTCACTTCGTTTTTGACTTCTTTAGCGACTGTTTGATTTTTATTTTTAACCGACTTCAAAAAGGAGGAGGTTCTCTATTCGACTGAATTTTTTTTTTTTTTTTTTTTGTGCCTATGTTACCTCATATCTCCGCCAATTGTCAACCGATTTTGAAAATTTTTTTTGCATTGGGTCCAGTCTAGCTTCCGATTGGTCCCATTTTTTTCGATTTTTTTCATAGGTATTAGACCTTTTTTATTAGGTTTGTTTAGACCTAACCTCTTTGTTTATGAACCGATTTCGATGGTTCTTTTTTTATCCGAAAGGGGGTGTCTTAGGGATGGTGTCATATTAATTTGGTCAAGTTCTGATGATATAATCACTATTAATAACATCACTAAAGAGAAAAATAAAAATTTTTTAAGAAAAAATAAAAAACCGACTTCAAAAAATTAAATGCAACAAATATAAAAATACACTAAAAGGTATAAAATAATTATTATCTTATTTAGTTACAACTAAACGACGAAATATTAACACGAAATTACTTTTTGAAGTCGGTGCCAAACATATACCTTTTATGAATCGCACTCGACGGATCTTACTTAGTACGTTTGGCGGGTACGCTCGCTTATAGGTATAGTTTGTTTGGTACCGACTTTAAAAGTAATTTCGTGTTAATATTTCGTCGTTTAGTTGTAACTAAATAAGATAATAATTATTTTATACCTTTTAGTGTATTTTATTTGTTGCATTTAATTTTTGAAGTCGGTTTTTATTTTTTTCTTAAAAATTATTTTTATTATTACAATAAAGGGAAATGACTCAAAAGAAGGGATATAATTTTTTTTTAAACTCACTAATATTTCATGATAAATAAAATTTATTAAAATTAGGAAATTTAAATTTTTAATATTTTAATAAGGTTGAGTTAAAAAAGGACCTCGGTAAAAAAGATGTAGAAATTTTTTGTGTAAATAAAAAACCTCCCTTCACAGGTAAGAGATATCTTTATTTATATGTATTAAAAATAGAAAAACCGAAACAGTTTTGGCCACAACTCGTTGCCATCATCAGTCTGCAACCAACAAAAGTAATGATCAACATCTCCATACACAAATGAAAATAATAAAACTTTTAACAAAAAATCATTATTGTTAAGAGGTTAAACGATATTTTTTACCTCGCTGTTACAATTCAAAGTATATAAGATACTAGATGTACCCGGCGTGCCTCCCGCACGCCTGTCCCAGCTAGGCCCTCCGGGCAAGATGCCCTGGCGGGCGGCGTCTCGAGATTGAAGTATTAGCTGTCCAAAATTGATGTGGATGAGGATCACACATATTTTCTTTCCAAAATATATAAAAAACGGCTAGAACTATTTTGATAATAAAAATTGAGCGTAACCATGGCATTTAGGACTACGAAAAAAGACCTAATGAGTGTACATCGAAAAATTATATTTTACGAGATATTAATTATTTCGTCAAAATGTTTTTTGAATTTTTAAAAATTAATTCAGTTGTTTCATGTCCATTTTTTATTTAAATAAAAATTAATAGGTTTTTTGGACAATTTTATATTTTATTAACGTATTTTATTAATTTTTGCACAACGTTTCGTCCGTTTCCGGACTTTATCAAGTGCTCAATCAGTTAACACATTAAACGTCTATAAAATAGTGAGACCATCGAGAAAACAATCAGTGTACTATAATATTAGCCAACACATATATTCAACGAGCAATCAATTGAAAACTTAGATCATAAAAGAAAAGAAACGGACGAAACGTTGTGCAAAAATTAATAAAATACGTTAATAAAATATAAAATTGTCCAAAAAACCTATTAATTTTTTATTTAAAAATTAATCTGAATAAATAAATAAACACAATAAAATAAAAGGGGTTTTAGAATCGAGTTGCATATTTTAAACAATAAATAGAAAAATAAAAATATAATAAAATTAAACGGGTTAGCCTCCAAACTGGACCTTATTGTTTTTTAGAGCATCAAATCTAAATTCTTAGTTGATTTATTTATTAGTTCCTTCAATTATTGAAAATTCGGCCATCGTTGTCTTTGAAATTAATTCTTCAGATTTTTAAAATAATGTTTTTTTATTGAAAAACAGGTTTGTCGAATTTTAAAAATTGAAAAACTTATTTCAATCTTCCCATTGGTATTAAATAATAGTTAAATAGTTGTTTAAAAAAATCTCTATAAAAATTCTTAAAGATAAACACTGCAGTGCAAAACATCGATTCCCCCAAAAAAATTGTATTAAATAGTAAATTATTTTTATTTTTTTCACAAATAACCATACATTATTAAAACTATTGCTTATTGCAAGTGTACTTGCCATTTCACGTTGACTTAGCCCTTGATTAATTAGGAGGCACCCAATTTGAACTGCTTGAAATTCAGAAATATCCATTTTGTATATTTTATCTTTCTATCAATGATTCATTAATTCAAAATTATTCATTTTATTGATATTTCAAAATCGAATTTGATCTTTTATTAAAACTATATTTAAATTTAAAGTGATATTGAGAAAGTATGATAATTCGTAAATGTATATTTTAATTTAATTTTACTTATTTTTTTTTATAAAATTCAAAAATTATCAACAATATTTATTGAATATGTTAGTTTAAGAGTTAATGGAACAAATTATATGGTTATTTGTAAAAATTTTAAAAATAATTTGCCATTTAATAAAGATTTTTATTGGTGGGTCGATTTTTTTGCACTGTAGTGTATTTATTAAGTATTTTGTAAATCAAAGTAATAACAATTTGTCTTAAAAATTTGTCTTAAAACTTAACAGATTAGATTTTTTTTTTTTTTTTTTTTTGGCTTTTCGGCCTTTCTAACCATAAGCCTAATTACGATACTATATATTTTTTTTAAATATGTCTCTACCCCCGGGAGTCAGATTTTAGCTGGATGCCTCGAGTCGGATTCGAACCCGGGTCCCCTGGTTAGCTCGCTGTCACGCTACCGCCTAGCCTATCTGACCCCCCCCCCCCCACAGATTAGATGAAAATAAAAATAATAAAAAATGAATTCATTTTTGAGGTCGTTTCTAAGAGACAATTGCAATATTTTCTTTTTTTTTATTTAAAATGGAGGCATTTCGGAAATGGATTCAGAACAAATTCACTAACAACATAAATGTTTGTCCTAAAGGTAGAAATAATTATTACCTGTTTAATAATTTAATATTTCGAAGAAAAATTGAATTTTTTAAGAATTGTTACGTTTTTTTTATAAATTTGGGAATTTGATATTTTGAAATATGTTGGGGCTTAAAGATATTTCGATTAATCTGAGAGCCCTGGAGCAAACTGAGTCATTAGCCCTAGTAGACTTACTTATCTACGTATACGTAAAATTATAGGAGGAAGTTCCTGCAAAGTAAGGGATAAATCTCCTTCTAATTAACTAAAGAACCGATATCACCGGCTCAGATTAATATGATGAACTCTATGTCAGATTACCACCAAATTTCGGACAGTTTGCCTTTAAAGTCTTAGAGAATTATCAATGCAAAAATTACCCTACCAAAATAACCGAAAGATTAGGGGCATGTGTAGTATGATAAATTCATGAAATGGCTACATCCTATTTATATACGAGCTTTTCGTGCGTGCCTTCGGCACGCCCTCAACTCAGCCCTCGGGCTGGTGCCCTGGCGGGTAGCGTCTCGGTCCAAAAATGTTATTCCTCTTAAAAAAACACACTCCAAATGTATACCCGTAAACTACCGAAAATACATCGTCTCTTAAAAGTTTCGCCTCTTTAATTTTTGAGTGGCCTGGGGGGGGGGGAGGAACAATTATCAATATATTTAAGGTTTCTTAATTAATTTAATTTAATTTTTAATTTTTTTGAAGAAATTTCTCTAAGCGTTGTTACAAATTAATCTAGACAAATATATATAGTATTTTTTAAATTATTTTACATTTTTTAGATAATCCTAATAGAGCCATCAAGGATATGGTTTTGGAAAAAATGGATTTTTTAACAAATTCCCAGCAAGAGGTAAGAAATAAAAAATAAAATAAAGAAATCTTATTAAAACATGTTATTATATTAAATATACAGTACCTGGAAGCACCGAGCGATGGTCCTTCAGTTAAAAGCTTTATTTTAATATTATTTTTAATTTAAAATTCTGATAAAAATGTTGATTTTTATTTGAGGGCCGCTTTCAAATTAAAAAAAATACAAATATATATAATATTCACCCACTGTACCCCCCCCACCATCCCCCCACCTCCATCCCGATCGACGGCTCGAAACGTTTATTAATAGTTCTAACGTTTAGGGAGAACAAAATATATTAAAATCCACAATCACAATAGTTCTTCAAGGCCTTTGTGAACAAAAAGGATTAACCCGACCATTGTCTGTCTGTCTGTAGGTACAAAAGTAAACAAAAAGAGAAACCTTTTTTAAACTCCAAGATTTGGATCTGTCTACCTGAGAATAATTAATTTGATTACGAAAAAACCCATCAAAAACAATTTTGTCGAAGATGAGACCGTGACAGATCGAATTGTCATCCAAAAACCCCTAACCCGTGAATTTCATCAAAATCGGTAGAATCGTTTTCAAAATAGAACCAAGATACAAATATATATATATAATCAATAAATTCTTTGCCCGATGCACTCACTCACTCACTCACTCACTCACTCATCATCAAAACAGCCAGATCCACTGGTCATAGAAAAGATGAAATTTGGAGAGGATATTACATCTATGACATAGGGCAGTGGTTCTTAACCTTTTTAAGCTGCGACCCAAATTTGAGAAATTTGTTCATGTCGCGACCCCCATCATCTCCCGTCAAAAAAAATATAATTGCTTTTTTTAGACGATACTTGAGAAATTTTCTTTAATTTTCAATGATGACTTTTTTAACTCACATATAATAATATAATTTTGTAACTATTAAGGTAATTGTTTCGCGACAATACTAGCAAAAAGTTAATGCTAGAGTATATAGAACAGACAATAAGGATTCATAATTCATAAGCCCAAAACTTTTTGCTGTTTATGTACCAATTCTAGCCAATCCTGTGCTCGTTTGACAAATCTGGCACCATTGTAAGAGATTGAATATTTTTATATTAAAATGACAGATAAAATACATTTTAAATTTCTATAAAAATCGTTTTGTTATTTTTTAACAATTGTAATCAACGCCTACGTTACACCTTATGAAAATTATAATTTTGAAAAATTCTAGCGCATGCGCGCTTTATACATCTTTCGCTGGTTAAATAAATGCGCTGTTGCCAAATTGTTTTTAGTGTAAATTTTTTTATACATTTTTCATTATTTATTCATTATTATCTCAGAAACTGTGTTGTAACTATGAATCAAAATTGTCTTAAAATATGTATTGGTTATTGTTTAATGTTGGTTTAGTTTTTTATAAAAATGGTAAGAAGGGTTTCTTAATTATAATTAAATATGTATGTAAATTTTCCGATATCCCGTATAGTGCAATGTATAAGAGTCTGAAAAACTCCATTTTTGAAATTTAATATCTCCGGTACTATATTGTTCATAAATTTCGTTTTGCCACCAATCGATGCAGAAGTATTTAAATAATAATCTGTCTAAATTTCAAAAAAAAATACTAAGAAAACATATTTGGCGGAACAACTACCTTAAGATAACCAAAGGTACTTTTCGATCTAAGGGAAATTTAATGAAAAAGAGCAAGTTTTTCATATTTTCATTTTTTATAGTATTGAATAAATCAAAATATATGTTTCAACTTATAATAATAAGTAAAATATTTGATTAACAACTCTGCGCGACCCAAAGAATATGTTTTGCGACCCAATTTTGGGTCGCGACCCATAGGTTAAGAACCACTGACATAGGGGATCACTAAGAAAGGATTTTTCGAAATTCGACCCCGAAGGGTCAAAGTGTGTTTTCACTGATTTTCGATATCTCTTAAGGACGATAAAATATCTATTTGCTTTTTACTTATAAAAATACTAAATTAAAATATCTAAAAACATATTTCAGGATTTTTTGAAATTCGACCACTTAAGGGGTCAAAAGGGGCAAAATATCTTTGCAATGTGTTTACACTAATTATGCATTTTCAATTAAGAACGATAAGATATCTACTTGATTTTTACTTAATAAAATTCTAAATACAAATATCTAAAAAGTATTTTCAGGATTTTTTGAAATTCGACTCACAACTATTCAAAATGTGAGTGGGGGCAAAAATTAAAACTCTCTTCGATCTTGATCAAATTTTGTAGAGATATTCTTTTTTTTTTTTTTTTTATGCAATCGAATGCAAGAAGGGGTGCACCAGTAAAGATGTAGCCCCTATGGATCTCGAAAGACCCTTGCATTACCGAAGAGAAGGGAAAGTTGTTTAAGTGAGAGGGTGTAGACGTAGGTGTCTATGCACCCTGGTTTTGAAGGTTTGAAGATCATAGGTGCTGGGAAAGATAGAGGCTGGGAGAGAGTTCCAGTTCCTTGAAGTCATGGGGATATATGAATTCGCGAATGAAGTGGTCCGGCACTTTTCTAATTTGACCGCGAAAGAGTGTTGGGAGTCGGCAAAACGTGTGCTGCGTGCAAAGCATGCTTTGGGGGAATTATTGATTTTATCTCATCAGAGCACCTGCCGTGATAGTATCTATAGAAAAGGGAAAGGGCGGAGACATCTCTTCGATGAGCCAGCGAGTCGAGGGAGTCGGTGAGGGTAGAATCGTCAATTAGCCTGACGGCTCGTTTCTGAATTGCATCAAGGGTAGCAAGAGAATATTTTGAGGCTCCTCTCCACAGATGAGAGCCGTATTCGAGACAGGGGCGGATTTGGGCCTTGTAGATGGTGAGAAGTTGTGGGGGTTTGTAAAATCGCTTGGACCTGAATAAGAAGCCAATCTTCCTTGCTGCAGATTTCGCCACAGAGGAGATGTGTTCATTCCAAGACAGGTCAGATGCGACAGAGACGCCCAACATGGATAGGCTGTCACACATTTTCAGGGTATTCGAATCGAAGTGAATATCAGGGAAATCTCTATTTTCGCGCCTAGAAATTAGACAACATTGAGTCTTGTTTGAATTAGAAGTTAACTAAATTTTGAGAGCCCCATTTATTCAGTTTGTCTAGGTCGAGAGTAATTGAGGAGGCAATATTGATTCGATTATTCGGGAGAGAGGGTTTGCCGTGTAGAGTGCTATCGTCGGCGTAACAATGAGTGGGGTTTGCCGTTTGATCAATAAGGTCGTTTATATAAATAAGGATTTTATTACTTACTTTATTACGTGGATATTGATGAGGCAGTCCAAAAAAGAAGAAGATAATTTACACTATCTTTTTATTCATAAAACCGACGTTTCGGAGGCTATTCCCTCCTTCTTCAGGGTTTTGAAAAGTCAGTGAAGGAAATCCAATGCGGCATTCCCCTCTGTCTCCTCTTTCAGTGGCAGTAACAATAATATCTTGTATTTCATTCTCAGCAGAATTATAATGTAATAAAAACCCTGAAGAAGGAGGGAATAGCCTCCGAAACGTCGGTTTTATGAATAAAAAGATTAGTAGTATAAATTATCTTCTTCTTTTTTGGACTGCCTCATCAATATCCACTTAATTCACTTATCAGTCCGTCTCCAAAAATTACTCCAATCTTAATTCTTTATTACTTTAATAAACTATTCCTGTAAAAATCAACTATCAAAATTGACCGTATGGGGGCGAAGGAGGGGGGGCAAAATATAGAAATTTTTAACTTTTTTGTACATTTACTCTTTAGAAAACTGAGAGTTATTTATTTGCAAATATCTAAAAAATAATTTCAACCTCCCAAAATGTGAGTGGGGGCAAAAAATTAATACTCTATCCGATATAGATCAAATTTTGTAATAATAGTTTTTAAGACTATATAAAATATATGCTGTAAAAATCAATAGCCAAAATGACTGTGTGGAGGCAAAAGAGGGGGCAAAATATTCAAAATATATATTACAGACCTAATAATCACATGACGAGACGCCGCCCGCCAGGGCTGGGCTGCAGAGGGCGTGCCGAAGTCACGCCTGGAGCAGCTCATATATGTATAGTATATACGAGCTGCTCCAGGCGTGCCTTCGGCAAATAAATAATCCACAGTTTTCTAAAAGAGTAAATGTACTAAAAAGCTAAAAATTTCTATATTTTGCCCCCCCCCCCTTTCGCCCCCATACAGTCAATTTTGATAGTTGATTTTTACAGGAATAGTTTCTTAAAGTAATAAAGAATAACTCTACAAAATTTGATCAAGATAGGAGAGAGTTTTAATTTTTGCCCCTACTCACATTTTGGATAGTTGGGAGTCGAATTTCAAAAAATCCTGAAATTACTTTTTAGATATTTGTATTTAGAATTTTATTAAGTAAAAATCAAGTAGATATCTTATCGTTCTTAATTGAAAATACATAATTAGTGTAAATACATTGCAAAGATATTTTGCCCCTTTTGGCCCCTTTAGGGGTCGAATTTCAAAAATCCTGAAATTATTTTTTAGATATTTTAATTTAGTATTTTTATAAGTAAAAAGCAAGTAGATATTTTATCGTCCTTAAGAGATATCGCATAATCAGTGAAAACACACTTTTGCCCCTTTGACCCCTTGAGAGGTCGAATTTCGAAAAATCCTTTCTTAGTGAGCCCCTATCTCATAGATATAATATCCTCTCCAAATTTCATGTTTCTATGTCCAGTGGTTCTGGCTGTTTTGATGATGAGTGAGTTGAGTGAGTGAGTGTATGGGGCAAAGAATTTTATATATATAGATAAACGTCTCATAGAATTTTGATAAAAATCACCCGTTCAGGGGGTTTTGGTTTCACTGGTGGTTCAATAAAAATGATTCATGTGGTTGAATAAAAACAAAACGACTGGTTGATTAAATAAACAATAATTAAAAACAAACAAATTACAGATGGAAGCTCTGTTTTTCAGGTACTACTACTACTAATAATAATAATGCGCGCAAGCTTGATCTCCTATTTAGGTCTAGACGCTATTTTTACTCCCAGTCGGAGGATCCATGTCAACGAAACTAAATCGACTCACATAACTTTTACAAACAAAAAAATTACTTGTCCGCCTGTCTCCCTCAACTCCAAAACCATTCCTAATAGCAACTCCGTAAAATACCTCGGAATGCACTTAGACACAAGACTCACCTGGAAAACCCACTTACAAAAAACATACCGAAATTAACTTAAAATACAAAAAATGTACTGGCTAATTGGAAGAAAATCCCAACTGTCCCTAAAAACCAAAACAATCCTATACCAAGCCATCCTAAAACCAATCTGGCACTACGCTTGCCAAATATGGGCAACGGCAAGCGAGTCAAACATAAGTAAAATCCAGAGAATTCAATCCAAAATCCTCAGATCCATCTCCAACGCTCCATGGTTTATGACCAACGAAGCTCTGCACGATGACCTCTTTGTCCCTTCGGTCAGAGAGGTGATCTTCAATGCCCACGAGAAACACATCAAGAAACTGGAAAACCATACAAACACCTCGGCCATCACTCTTCTGGACAATAGCCAAACGACCCGCAGGCTCAAGAAAAAACCACATCCTGGACACCCAAGAACGCTTCCAGACCAAAACTGGAAAAATAAATTCAATTAGGAAGCCATCAATGGATGACTTCCCCTCATGTGACTTCTTTTCTTTTTATTCTACTCAATTGTTAACAGATTTACTTATAGCTAAATGTATTTTTTATTATAAGCTGATTGTAAATAAGCATACCAAATAAAAAAAAAAAAAAAAAAAAAACTCCCAATCAACTTCTTATACTGTATAAGGCTCAAATTCGTCCCTGTCTCGAATATGGCTCTCATCGGTGGAGGGGTGCCTACAAGCATTCTCTTTCTACACTTTTTTTTATGATAATGATGAGAGAAGGAGTTACACCAAAAGGTGCAACCCCTAAAGGCCTGGGTTGGCCCCTCCATCGTGAAAAAGAAGAAGAAATAATTTTATGGGCTGGGCAGGGGTCGAAGGTATCTGTGGATACGGGTCTTAAATAGCTG
Organism: Forficula auricularia; assembly: GCA_024734495.1. Taxonomy (NCBI): domain Eukaryota; kingdom Metazoa; phylum Arthropoda; class Insecta; order Dermaptera; family Forficulidae; genus Forficula; species Forficula auricularia. Next base: position 751,395 of record JALMQS010000128.1, read on the forward strand.
AAGGTTATAAGTCGCGGGAAAGGTGGTGGCAGGGAGCGAGTTCCAGTCTCTGCAGGCCATAGGGATAAAAGAGTTGGCGAAAGCGCTTGTTCGACTTTTTCCAATTTGACAGCGAAGGGGTGCTGAGCGTTCGAAAACCGCGCGTTTCTCGTAGAGGGCATTAGGTACTGGATGCAATTAAATTAATAGGAGACCATGCCCCTAACTAACTCACTCGAGTCCCTGGCCGTTTCTGCCCTTTCTCTGTACTACAGACACTACTATCATGGTGTCTGTTCAGTAGAGACTAAATTCAATTATCCCCACTAAAACCCTCTTTAGGAGAAACACGCGGTTTTCGAACACTCAACACCCCATCGTTGTCAAATTGGATAAAAATCGAACCACTGCTTTCGCCAACTCTTTAATCCCTATGGCCACCAGAGACTGGAACTCGATTCCAGCCACCGTCTTCCCCGAGACTTATAACCTTCAGCTGTTTAAGACCCGCTTCTACAGATACCTTCGATCCCTACCCTATAAAATCCTTCTTCTTTTTCAAGATGAAGGGGCCAACCAGGCCCTTAGGGGATGCACCTTTTTGGTGTAACTCCTTCTTACATCCATTTCATTAAAAATAATAAGCGTGTACAACAGTCCAGAGGTTACTGAACCTTCTCTCATCAAATATATAGAAGCTATCATCTGCTATTTATAGCCGATGTATAGTATAGTATAAATCTCCTTCAAGGAGACAAAAGAATAAAAATAATAATAATAAACTAGAAAAATTTTCCAAGGGTAGACAATTCATGATGAAATTATAAATTTAGATTTTCTAGATGATTCACATTTCAATAAATACTGACACTTTGTGTCGTTTTCTGCGCGCCTGTAGGATAGGCAACCGTTAGTGAAACAGTGTGCAATGTTTGCGTCCACAGGCGAGAAGGAAAAAGCCATTTGGCTTAACCAAGAATACTTGAACCTCCCCCCCCCCCCCCAAAAAAAATTATTTTTTTAACGGTAGATCACTCGTATCCATAATAAGCATTAATTAACAGGAATAGCAGGAATTGATAAAAATAAAAACAGAGTTTTTATTAAATAAGCCAGACGTTTCGTCGATTAATTTCGACTTTTCAGTGGCTCATTCTATCACTTTGTCAAAAGACAATCCACTACGCGACGAAACATCCTTTAATCCTTTATTTAAACTACAATACAATAATGGATCATGCCCAATTGCTCAAGAATCTTGAACTTTTACACACTTGAACAATCAAAATTTATATCACAAAAAATAAATAAATATATGTTTCTTTTAACAGACAAAGAAAGGATTTTTCTTTGTCTGTTTAAAGAGTAGAAACATATATTTATTTATTTTTTTGTGATATAAATTTTGATTGTTCAAGTGTGTAAAAGTTCAAGATTCTTGAGCAATTGGGGCATGATCCATTATTGTATTGTAGTTTAAATAAAAAGGATTAAAGGATGTTTCGTCGCGTAGTGGAATTGTCTTTTGACAAAGAGTGATAGAATGAGCCACTGAGGAAGTCGAAATTAATCGACGAAACGTCTGGCCCATTTAATAAAAACTCTGTTTTTTATTTTTATCCAATTCCCTGCTATTCTGTTAACAATTATTTTTATTTTTTTATTTAAATTTGTATTTTATATGGTGATTATTTTTATTATTAAAATTGACCCTGTCCGTTAGAACATTTGGTCAGCGACACTATATAAAATAAATGGTGGTTATCACATTAATTTTATATGATAATTATACGCTCGCGGACAAATAAATCGACCCTCACCTACTATCTTTGTTTTTAACTCCACTTTTTCCGGTTCTAGACCTCGGATTAGAACAAAAAAAAAATGGATTCATTTGTCGAGAAATTCATTAACCACCTTTAAAATTATATCTATACTGGAAAACCGAGTTTCGCTCGGTAATTTGTTTGTTTTTAATTACTGTTTATTTAATCAACCACTTTTGTTTTATTTTGATTCAACTACATGATTCATTTTTATTCACATTCCCTTTAATTACAATTTATATAATGTTTCGCTACAAAGCAACACCGGATTCCCTTTATTTAAATGGATATTGAAAAAAATAGAAAATTTTTTGCCGAGGGTACCAGGATTTTTATATATTGAAGGAGACAATAAATAAGTTTATTATAAAACATTAAATTATTTAGACATAGAAATCCAAATTTCAAATAAAAAATATACTTTTGGAATATTTAGAAAAACCCACAACCAAAGACATAGCTATACATAATAATTCCTGCGGACCTATCGCGCACAAACTGGGTTCCGTAGTCTTTACCTGAGGACCCTTTTGAAGTTGCGCTTGACGCGAAAGACCGATTACAATACTTTCCCCCATGCTTCGCATTGGATAAAGTAAAAAATGAAACAAGAATAAATGCTAAATCATAATTTGCCCAGAGCTCATATATAACTCACTTTCCATTCATACATTAATTCTTGTGAATAGACTGATGAAGAGGGCAAAGCCGTCGAAACTATAGTTTCGTTATAAATAAAATTTATAATTCCAGCAGACTCTTTTATTGTCTCTTTCAAGGATATTGAATAAAAATAAAAAAATATTCTCCTATATTTTTATTTTTTATTTAGAGAATATTTAGTTCAGGGGTGCCCAACCTTTTGGCTAACTCGGACCAAATTTGAAGGAAAAAGATTTTCTAGGGCCGCAGATAAAATATACTAATACTATTAATATTTGTTAATCAAAAAAGATAACTAATACTGTAGTGTAATATTGATATCCACCATAACAAAAATAATACACTGCGGTGCAAAAAAATCGATCCACCAATAAAAACTTTAATAAGAAAGATATTAATTTGCCGATGGTAATAGATTCAAATTTACTAGAAAATCATAAGATGGTGTCATCTATTAAATCCGATGAAATGGAATATTTTTAATTATATGTCAGAGGGGTTGTTTTTCACCCCCTCGGGAATCGAAATTCGAAACACTCAACCACCTTTATTTAAATTATATGGCATGGCTATATGTTTAAATTTAGAATCACTATATCGCGAAATTTTACAAATTAAGATAACAATCTTTGAGTAAAATATTTTACGCGTTTGCATATGTCAGAGAGGTTCGTATCCCGCAGGTGAGCCAGGTGGCCCGGATTGCTGTTACTGGCACTCGGGTTCGATTCCCGAGGGGGTGAAAAACAACCCCTCTGACATATAATTAAAAATATTCCATTTCATCGGATTTAATAGATGACACCATCTTATGATTTTCTAATAAAAACTTTATTAAATAGCAAATTATTTTTTAAAATTTTACAAATAACCATATGTTTTGTTCTATTAACTCTTAAACTAATATATTCAATAAATTTTGTTGATAATTTTTGAATTTTATAAAAAAAAAACTAAGTAAAATTAAATTAAAAGATACAATTACAAATTATCAGACTTTCTCAATATCACTTTACAATTAAATAAAGTTTTAATAAAAGATCAAATTCCATTTGAAATATCAAGAAAATGAATAATTTTGAATTAAGCATCATTGATAGAAAGATAAAATATACAAAATGGATATTTCTTAAGTTCAAGCAGTTCAAATTGTGTGTGCCTAATTAATCAAGGGCTAAGTCAACGACAAGTGCCAAGTACAATTTCAATATGAAATAATTTCAATAATGTATGGATATTTGTGGAAAAAATTAAAAATGATTTACCATTTTGGGTCGATTTTTTTGCAATGCAGTGTATATCTTTTTTGAATTTTTATAGAGATTTCTTTAGACAATTATTTAATTATTTAATACCAATAGGAAGATTGAAACAATTCAACTATAATTTTTGTGTGTCTTTTGTTATTTTTAAGTGACGTTTCGGACACCATTAATTATTTTCCTATTCTGAGTACAATATCTTTTTTTTTTTGAACAAAACAAACATTTATAAAAAATGATTTTTATAATTGAAATCAAGTGAGTTTTTCAATTTTTAAAATTCGAAAACCCTAATAAATAAATGAACAAAGAATTTAGATTTATGATTTGATGCTCTAAAAACAATCAGGTCCAGTTTGGAGGCTAACCCGTTTAATTTTATTCTTTACTAGCTTCAAGGCCTCGCCTTCGGCGGGTCTTTGCTAGCCAGGGAGGCTTCGCCCCCTGGACCTCTACGTAACTGCTTTATTGATGTTTTATTAGTTACAGAGAATAAATATAATTGTTTTATTATAAGTCTTAAATAGATATAATTTAAGAATCTATTAAGTCATCAATTAGTTTTTTTCGCAAAAAACGAAAATTTCTCGATGATTACCATTTTTAATTTTTTTTTTCTCATAAAAAAACTTTGACAAAATAATTATCATATTGTATTTATTATTTAGAAAAAATAAATATTTAGAATTTGAGAATATAAAATAAAATAAAATAACCTATACAATAAAAATGTTGAAGGAGACAATAAAAGAGTGTGTCTTCTGCTGGAATTATAAATTTTATTTATTTATAACGAGACTATAGTTTCGTTATAAATAAATAAAATTTATAATTCCAGCAGAAGACACACTCTTTTATTGTCTCCTTCAATATATAAAAATTCTGCTACTCTCGGCAAAAACTTTCAATTTAATAAAAATGTTACTAAATAGATACTTTTGTAAAAATGCAGTATTAAATCAAGGGCGGATCCAGGAATTTTTTATGGGGGGGGGAGAATGTATATAAGGTGCCCGATGTATATAAGATTTACTTTTTATCTCGAAAGTGTGTCGTGATCGAATTGTCAAGCGGAGCGGGGGGGGGGTCAGAGACGCCCCCCCCCCCCCCACACACACACATAGAACTTTATTTTCAATTTTAAAAAAATAAATGTTGTTTTTTTTTTTTACAAATTTCATATCTCATATTTTAAGTTCATTAAAATAAAAAATAAAATAAAAAAATTGTTATAAATTCACTGTCGATTTGGCCGCCGTTTTTTGGCCTCTGCGTGCGACGCACGTGTTGCACTCCCGCCAGGCACGGGCCTCTATGGGGGGCGCTCGCCCCCTCCGCCTCCCTGGATCCGCCCTTGTATTAAATTCTTCTTCAACGATAATGTAGTTAGAACTATTCAAAATAAATGACACTCAAAAATCTTAGTAACAGGGCCGCCAGTACTTGTTTTTTTTTTTGCTAGTTTAGTTCTTTTATTGTTTGGCAAGCTATGTTGGCTAACCGGAATTTTTTTAGATTTTCCTGAATTTTCCAATTTTCCGGGCAACTTTTCTAATTTTTTTTTTACGTATTAACCTGAATTGGACTATTAAGAACATTATAAAAAAAAATTAGCCAAATCGGTCCAGGCATTTGAGAGATCTGCGCTTACATAGAAACAGAAATTCATTTTTATTATATAGATTTATTTATCTATTTAATTAAAAAAAAAAAAAAAAAAAATTAAAAATGATTTACTATTTAATAAAGTTTTTATTGGTGGCTCGATTTTTTTGCCCCGCAGTATATATTATGTTTTTTATGTGTTTTATTTTTGGAATCATTAAATTATTCAAAAGATTTTAAAAATTGTATTTAAATGTTTACCTTTTCTCTGATGAAGGTTTGAACAATAAATTCTTCAAAAAGCAGTTGTCAATTTAAATGCACAAAACCCGACACATAGAAAACAGAAATATTAAGCATCACTTGCTTGCCCGGCTGGCTGTTGGACTCGGAATGAAATAAATACATTTCAATCCAAAAGAAAGAGCAAATGGAAAAAGAATCCCGTTTTATTTGATTAGATATCAGAGAAAGGAAAATAATTCCAGATTAAATAAAATAGTATTCAAGAAATGGCCAATTGGTTTGTGATGGTTTTCAAAAATAAAGCGTGTGCGTTAGTCAGTTGATTTTCACTTAACTTTTCGTCATTAATTAAAAATCAAAATTTTAGAGGAATAAGCTTTTAAATAAATAAAATAACAAATAATCATCTAATTGTAATAAATTCTATCAGAATTTTTTTTTTTTTTTTTTTTTTTGGCTTTTCGGCCTTTCTAGCCATAAGCCTAATTACGATACTAGTTATATTTTTTTTAAATTTGTCTCTACCCCCGGGGGTCAAATTTTAGCTGGATGCCTCGAGTCGGATTCGAGCCCGGGTCCCCTGGTTAGCTCGCTGTCACGCTACCGCCTAGCCTATCGACCCCTCCAATTAATAAAAACTAGCCCTCCCCACACGTCAGCTTATTTACTGTTGTTATTTATTTATTTTTTTAATTGTTGTTATTTTTTTTTTTTTTTTTGCTTTTCGGCCTTTCTAGCCATAAGCCTAATTATGATACTAGTTATATATTTTTTTTTTAATTGTGTCTCTACCCCCGGGGGTCAGATTTTAGCTGGATGCCTCGAGTCGGATTCGAACCTTGGTCCCCTGGTTAGTTCGCTGTCACGCTACCGCCTAGCCTATCTGACCCCCCGATATCAGAAATTTACAAAATCAAATTCAGCTTCACAGCAATTATCTTATTATCGGTTTTCTAACGCTCAGCACCCCTTCGCTGTCAAATTGGATAAAAGTCGAACAAGCGCGTTCGCCAACTCTTTTATCCCTATGGCCTGCAGAGACTGGAACTCGCTCCCTGCCACCATCTTTCCCTCGACTTATAACCTTCAGCTATTTAAGACCCGTATCCACAGATACCTTCGACCCCCGCCCAACCCATAAAATTCTTTCTTCTTCTTTTCACGATGGAGGGGCCAACCCAGGCCTTTAGGGGTTGCACCTTTTTGGTGTAACTCCTTCTCTCATCATTATCATAAAAAAATAAAATAAAATAAACACTACCCAACCATATATTGGTCCGCCTCCTGGTGTAATGGTCAGAATAACTGGCTGGCAACCCGGAGGTCTCGGGATCAATTCCCGGCTATACCCAGACATTTTTTCTGTAAATATAGAGTCTGGTAATAAAAATTAAGTGGGAAATAAATTTAACCTAATTTATCCTGCGGAGAATTTGCCACTGCTCGAAGCCCCTAAAACCTTAGTAAATTGAATATTGAATTGTATCTAAGTTTCTGAGATTGGCTCGAGATCCCGGCTTCTTTTACTTCTGCTCTGTTCTTTTCACGATGGAGGGCTCAACCCATACAGGCCTTTAGGGGGTCCACCTTCTGGTGTATCTCCTTCTCACATCAATATCATTAAAAAAAAAAATAATCACTAACAAGCATTTTGACTAAATAATTAAAGTAGTTGTTTCGCGACAATACTAGCAAATAGTTAATGCTAGAGTATATAGTACAGACAATAAGGATTCATAATTCATAGGCCCAAAACTTTTTGCTGTTTATGTACCACTACTAGCCAATCCCGTGGTCGTTTGAGAAATCTGGCAACACTGTCCGAGCTTGTATATATTTTATCATAGAAATTTCAGATAAAGTACATCTATAAAGGGAGATTTATAAAACAAAAAGTTCTTAATAAGCGATTGAAAGATGTTGCAACAATGGCTGAAGCGAAAAAACCACAAAAAAATACTAAAGTTAACCCACTTTTTAGGTTAAATACATGCATTGTTGCCAGCTTGTTTTTAGTGTAAATTTTTCATTATAAATTTTTAAATTATTTATTCATTATTATCTCAGAAACTGTGTTGTAACTATGAATTAAAATTTTCTTAAAAATGTATTAGTTATTGTTTAATGTTGGTTTAGTTTTTTATAACCATGGTAAGAAGAGTTTCTTAATTATAATTAAATATGTATGACAACTTTCCGGTATCCCGTATTGTGCAATGTATAAGAGTCTTGAAGGAGACAATAAAAGAGTGTGTCTTCTGCTGGAATTATAAATTTTATTTATTTATAACGAGACTATAGTTTCGAGGGCTTTGGCCTCTTCATCACTCTATTACAATGGATTCACAGGAATTAATTTATAAATGAAAGCTTAACATCTTTCATGTGGTTAGGTTAAGAAATTATACAGGGTGCGCAAGTGCACAAGAGATTACACAGAGGTGCGCAAGTCAAGAACTATTTTCAAATCCTCTAGAACATTGGGATCTGATATTAGCAATAATAAGAAAGACAAAATTCAAAAAATGGACAAAAAGGGTGTCTATTCCATAACACGTGGAGAATGTGATTCGACCTATATATAGGAAAAACAGAGCGAAATTTAAACACACGCATTTCGGAACACAAAAGAGTCTTTAATGGGGGTTCGGGGAATAGTGCATTTGCAGACGATTTAATCTCCGAGAAACATTGTTTTCCAGATGAATCAAATATTAAATTAATTAGATCAGAATTAGATCCCTTAAAAATTAGTATTTTTGAATCGTTAGAAATTTTAAAATTATACAATAATTCACCAAAAAATTCTTAAATCGGAAAATAGAAATTCCCGAAAGCTTTATTTTAAAAATAGCCGCTAAAATATAAACTTCACGAACGCCACCTACAGCCAAAATAATAAAACAAGTATAAATTTCAATTCTTGACTTGCGCACCCTGTGTAATCTCTTGTGCACTTGCGCACCCTGTATAATTTCTTAACCTAACCACCGGATAGATGTTAAACTTTCATTCATAAATTAATTCCTGTGAATACACTGTAATAGACTGATGAAGAGGGCAAAGCCCTCGAAACTATAGTCTCGTTATAAATAAATAAAATTTATAATTCCAGCAGAAGACACACTCTTTTATTGTCTCCTTCAATATATAAAAATTCTGCTACTCTCGGCAAAAACTTTCAATTTAGTATAAGAGTCTGAAAAACTCTATTTTTGAAATTTAATATCTCCGGAACTAAATTGTTCATAAATTTCGTTTTGCCACCAATCGATGCAGAAATATTTAAATAATAATCTGTCTAAATTTCAAAAAATCCTAAGAAAAACCCGTAAATGGTGAAACACCTACCTTAAGAATCTACCCACCCAGGTAACACTACAATATCCTCAGAATATTCTAAGAAGATTTAAATGTCCTTAGAATATCCTTAGAATATTCTTAGGATATTGTGGTTACCTGGGCAAAAATCTCGTTTTTTAGTTATCTAGTGATGGTTCTAACTAATTATGTTCTTTCAGAACGAGGATCTGGACATCAAATGGCTACGTGGCTGGTGTCATTCGGTCGGCATCTACCCTACAAGCCAGTCCTATGACGAATTTTTCAAGGTTTCTCTTTCAATATATATAATCAATAAAAAAATGCATTAGTTGATGTGAATTGTGAATGTTTAGACTAATGAAAGCCAAATCCATTGTCGTTGACAGACGAGCCTCCGCTCCTGGTGTGGGGACCATGCCATGCCGCAGCTCTACTACAACAACAACCACAACAACAACAAACACCCAATACAGCTAACCTGATTGTTCAATCTTTTTAAAGCAGGGATTCTCAAATCGGTTTAAATTTATTACTATACTTTCGCTTAAAATATCTTTTTCACTTTCATTAGTCCTCCAAACTCTACAAAATTTACCTACAATCTTCACCCCTTCATCAAGGGTTGAATGAGAGAACGTTTCGGTTTTTTGAATTATTATTTTATTTGTGTTCCAAACTCTACAAGCATGCAAAATTTCATGATGCTAGGATGATTAAAAAGTACCCTACTACTGTAGGCAATAAATAGTAAGACTTTGTTCTTAATTTTAATATTCTTTATTTATTCTTCCAAATCTATTTCGTCCCCTCAAAGCAATCCCCGGCCTCAATACACTTGCGCCAACGTTTTTTCCAACTCTCGAAACAGTTGTCAAAGCCTAATTTCCGGAATAGCCTTCAATGCGCGTAGCAGATTCGCGTTTAATATCTTCAATTGACTCAAAACGGTTTCCCCGGAGCGGTCGTTGAGTTTTCTGAACAACCGGGAAGTCACAAGCGGAGCTAAATCAGGCGAACACGGTGGTTGTGGAACGATATTGATTCACTTTTTGGCGAAAAACTCACGAATAATCAATGCAGTATGCGAAGGTGCATTATCGTGGTGCAAAAATAAGAGTTGTCGGCCTCTTTCTTACGAATAGCTTCGCGCAAACGACGCATAACACTCAAATAGTATTCCTTGTTGACAGTTTAGCCAGTGGAAGGAATTCGAGGGCACCACACCTCGATAATCGAAGAAAACTCGGCAACAGGACCTTGATTTTTGACTTGTTCGTACAGTTTGTACCAATCAAAAACACTTGCTCGCGACAGCACAATTATCACCGAAGGCCTTTTGCAACATTCTGAACGTTTCGGCACCAGAAATTTGATTCCGCACACAAAATTTAATGGAACTTCTTTTTGAATAATTTCACTCATTGTAAAAATTGTCGAATGCACTTTTTGTACTTCAGAAAGACAAGCGTATACTAAACACCAATGATTATTTTGATGTGACATTTGGCACATGTCATACCAACCTAGAAAAATATATTTCGACGAATGGGTTTCCGCGCGAAATTTAAATTAAAAAGTCTTTACTATTTATTGCCCACAGTAGTAGTAAATTTTAATGACATGTTAGTCAGTCATTCAGTCAGTAAGTGCCAAAATTAACTACACTGACGGCCAAAAAAATGTAACATTTAGATTAAAAAAAAACTAATGAAATGTATCTTTAATGCAATGAAATTGAATAAACTTTTAATATGATATATTTTTAACCTAAAACACTTGTCGCTGTCGTAGCAAGAACATTGGCTACGTATCTGTAGCTGCGCCCATCCTCGATTAACGCAACGGCTTTCGCAGAATCTGTAATGCTAAGCGGCATAATTTGGATGTGTTTAGTCGAAAAGACACTCAAATAATGGATTTCAAGCATATTATTATCAAAAGAAAAACAGGGATTGAAAGATTATAATAAGGATATTAAATTTCATCAAAAATCGATAAATATCAAATTATCCGCTTTTATTTCATTTAAATTGTAATTTTTAAATAAAATGTTTTAAATTTATGTTACACTTATTAAGAAAGGTTAAAAATATATCATATTAAAAGTTTATTCAATTTCATTGCATTAAAAATACATTTTATTAGATATTTAAAAAAAATCTAAGTGTTACTTTTTGGCCGGCAGTGTATTTTCTCAGATCCATATCTCAGAATCTACTTGTTAGGGTTGGTTGCGTGGTGCGTGTCCGCGCTGCCCACCTAGTTGGTGGGGACATAACAATGATTTGGACAGGACGATGTTCGTCCCTGGTAAAGAGCCGGGCTGGGCGCCACCCGCCTAGTTGGCGGGTGAGGAGCTCCTCCTTCGATTGATGGCTCCTCCTTCGATGCCCAAATGAAGACTGGATAGGGTGTAAGCTATAAGGAATATATTCGCAAGAAGTACCAAATAAGGATACAAGATTTCAATTAGCCTATGCTGATATCCCGTCCAAAATATTGAGGCCTCCACCAGATTGTTAGGGGTTGGTTGCGTGGTGCGTGTCCGCGCTGCCCACCTAGTTGGTGGGGACTTAACAATGATTTGAACAGGGCGATGTTCGTCTCTGGTAAAGAGCCGGTCTGGGCGCCACCAGCTGTGTTGGCGGGTGAGGAGCTCCTAGTTGGTGGATGGCTCCTCCTTCGATGCTTAGTCGAGATCAAATTGCCTTACTTAATAGATGACTGAAATATTATCAGTCATGCAAAGTGTCGCAATGATCTGACAGAGTCATCTAGCGGCCGTGTCTAAAAGCTCGTAGCCAAAGCAACAGCGGGCCGCTACACTACTTATGCTAAATTATTGAAATTTGCACACTCTTTAAGATCAATTATATAATAATTACATGTGTATAATTTCAGTTATGTATCTTAAATGGATTTTGAGCTTCAAGGGGGTCAAAAGTGACTCGAAATTGTTCGTGTAAATTGCGTACAGCGCTGTGTACTGACAATGGTCGAACTTGGCTTGAACCTTCTGAGTGCTATGATAAATTTAATAAAATTATTAATTAGATAGAATTTACTACATGTAAAAAAAATGTATTTGCCATTTCTATTTTTCAGTATTTAAATAGAGTTAGAATTTAAATTTCATCAAAATATCATAAAAATACATAAAATATGCGAACTTTTAAATTCCAATAATTATTAACAGGTGTTTTGAATCGAATCCAAATTTTGTAGTGGCTTCAACATACTAAAAATAATATTTTGTTAAATTTTCAATAGTTTATCTACTATTTAACTTTACTTAACCAACCCATTTGAAATAATTAAAATGTTCTTTTAGCCAACCCGAGAGAAAGAATTATTGTTTCGGATGCCGGTATTGTCGATGATAAATCAAGCATTAGACATCGTAGTTCCTAACCAAGATCTAATCGCAGGTAAAAAGATTGAAAGACACTTGTTTTGACATGCGTATAATTTATATTCTATTTTTTTTTTTAGAAGGAATTTGCCTGAAGAAGATGAGCCACGGCGGAAGCGAGCCCGTCGCTCTCCGTCTCTTGATGAAGGCGACCTTTCGATCACAATCGAAGAGCGGCCCACTGGTGTCTTGATTATTTTGGTGACATCATCAGCGGAAATGACAATAGAGCAAGAGCACGCCCTATAGGTGTCGGGGTCACCAGCAATATTCAAATACCGGTATGATTGATTGGAATGTCGAATTTATTAAGTATAATATTTGAAACTGAGATAATTAAAGGAGCGATCTCACCAATCAAATTTAGTTGACTGATTATAGTTGATCAACAAGAAGTTGAATGCAAACTGTAGTGAGGACCTTAGTTTCAATTGATCAACTTTTTAGTTTTAAGATTGATCTAGACAAAATTTATAGTCTAAATCAAGGGTGTTCAACCCGCGACTCAGGGCTAAAATGAATGCAGCCCGATACAAAATCGGAAACTTTTTAAAAACTTTGAGAATTTTTTGATATATACATAGGGTAGCCATTTAACGTTTGGAATTTGAATCGGCTATAAAAAAAACTAATGAATAGTTTTTCAAAATTATGATTTGAACATTTTCATTTAAGAATGAAAAACAACATTATTTTTTCCAAAAATTTGAAAAGGGATGACATCCGGGTGACATTTGGTTTCAACATGACGGGGCCACTTGCTACACAGCCAACGTAAGAATCGATCTTTTGCGAACTGTTTTTGAAAATCGAATAATGATTTTGTGTTTCATTCATAAATGAAAATATCCAATCTTTCTAATAAACTTATAATTTTGAAAAAATATTGATTAGTTTTTTTTATAGCCGATTCAAATTCCAAAAGTTAAATGGCCTACCTGATATTAACTAATTAATTGGTTTTAATTAGGTTTCCATGGCAACAACAATGTATTTATTATTATTGATATATAGAAAATAAATAATCATGTTCTTCGTTCTAACTAATATTAGCCCAGTAAATAGAGAAATTTCAGCTTACATTAATTGCGGGAAAATATTTTTTCTATGATCGATTGGTATGGTGTGGGTATGCCAAATTTAAGTTTGTGACCTCGAGTGTGGGGGATAACTTTGGGTGGCCGAAAAACCTCGAAATTTTCGGACTTTTTCTAGTTTTTAGGCTATAACTCAAAAACAGTTCACATTTTTAAATAACCGTTCTATAGTAAATTAAAGAAGACAAAATTTCGCGTTTTTACATTTGAATTGAGAGGAGTGAAAATTTTTGGCTTTTCTTATATTTATATTGCGATTCGGAGGGATTTTTATCTCAAGGGTTAGATCAACTGCCCGGAAAACATGTTGATGCTCAGGTTCAACTCCTGAGGGGATGAACCCCTCTGATAAGCAATATAAAATTATTTCTACTAAAATTTTTGAAATTTTGACCTTAAATTTAGAATCATTCTTAATAAAAATTTTCTATTTAAAAAGAACTGTGTTTGGTGGCCCTATTTTATTTTAATGAATTGGCTAAGGGGGGGGGGGGGAATAAATGTTATGGGAAAATAAAAAGTTGAAATAAAAGTCAACTTCTATTTGATTCTTTTATTTAGGCAGACGTAATCGATATTTAACAACGTTTCGAGCGCTTCACCGCTGCTCTTCATCAGTGCACGTGAACTGGAAAAGATTTTTGTATGTTTTAAATTTTGTTTTAACATTTATAATAAATTTTTAAAGGGTGGAATTGAGGATTATATTAAGGACTTGGGTGAGTAGTATACAGGGTGCATAGGAAAGTCCCTTTAACCTGAAAATAATTGCGAACGGAGAGTGCTACAGCCACGCAAGTGAGGTAACGGTATAGTAAAGCGACTATGCCCGACCTAATGCAAACGACACCAGCGCCCCTAGTGGCGAAATGTGGAAGTTAACCATTGCAAATCGAAAACGAAAAAGAGATAGAGCAAAATTTCCAATTAGAAAGTTTTAGAGCATCAATTAATTAGTACGAAACGATATTTGGTTTACACGGATAAGATAAATTGGCGCCTGTATACCCCAAAAATATCCAAAATCGATGCACTCCATTTTGTGTAAATATTTGAAAGGAATAGCCAGAGGAAAGAAGAAATATGCACAATTTAATGAATAAATACTAGTATGTACTTACATCAATACATTTTGATAACATCACACACAAAAACAAAATAGGTAAACTAAACTCTAAGTCTCATAGTGATAAAAAGTTAGGCAGTAATTTATCATTTCCGTGTAAACCAAATATCGTTTCGTACTAATTAATTGATGCTCTAAAACTTTCTAATTGGAAATTTTGCTCTATCTCTTTTCGTTTTCGATTTGCAATGGCTAACTTACACATTTCGCCACTAGGGGCGCTGGTGTCGTTTGCATTAGGTCGGGCATAGTCGCTTTACTATACCGTTACCTCACTTGCGTGGCTGTAGCACTCTCCGTTCGCAAGTATTTTCAGGTTAAAGGGACTTTCCTATGCACCCTGTATAATCCCTTAATTCCACCCTTTAAAAATTTATTATAAAAAGTTAAAACAAAAATTTCAAACATGCAATAATCTTTTCTAGTTGACGTGTACTGATGAAGAGCAGCGGTGTAGTGCTCGAAACGTTGTAAAATATCGATTACGTCTGCCCTAAATAAAGTATCAAATAGAAGTTGACTTTTATTTCAACTTTTTTATTTTCCCATAACTGGCCCTCTTTAGCCAATTCATTAAAATTTTCTATTTGTTCCGTTTTCATACGATATTATCTCCTTAGCAATTTTGTTAAAAATAAAATAAAATTTTATAATTTTAACTTTTTGAAATAAATGTTTCACCCATCCAACTATTACGTTGTGTTTTTGTTCGACAGGGCCTGGGCAAATGCCTGTGCACGGTGGCCAAGCAGATCAGCCAGCAGCTAGAGAAGATGGATTACCAGCAGCTGACTCTCTTGTATGAAATAGCCAAGGTAAGAAATGAAAAGCCACCGAAACCCTCCTCTCTCTGGAACCAACTCAAACGATCATCCAGATCATTTCTATAGCTGGAAGCAAAATCAATCAATTCCGACCACTCAAAGACTAAATCCAATATTAGAGGGAAATCCATAAACGGCCTCTAGGTCTAATTCAATTAGGCATTATTAATAGTAATAATTTACAAATCTGATCCCATATCTGTAACAAGCCAGATTAGCAGAAGAGCTCACAAATCATAGTGGTAGTTAGCATACACCTTCAAAGCTTATCTTGACGCTGAGTATTATTGCAGATCCCTCCCTCCCACCCCCCATAAGAAATATAATATCTTATTATATTAAACTAGCAAAAATCGTATATATATATATATATATATATATATATGTATATATATATATATCCAATCGGGTTCTCGAAAACGGCTCTAACGATTTGGATGAAATTCACGGGTTAGGAGGGTTTTGTGTTGGACATTCGATCTGTCACGGTCTCATCTTCGGCTAAGTTGTTTTTGATGGGTTTTTTGTTAATTGAAATAATTATTCACAGGTGGTTGTCTCGATAAAAATGTAAAATTATATTTTTATTCAATTTCCTTTTAATTTTTAATTGGTTTTTTAATTTTAAATTCCACTAATAGATCATTACAAATATTATTATATATATTAAAAGTTAGAAAATTTAATTGATTAAAAATCGAATTTTAAATCCCACAAGCGTATTTTTCTGTATTAGAATTTGGCAATTTAATTGATGAACTCAAATATTGTTATTTAATTAAAAAAATTATTATACGGTATTTATTTATATACCTATACATATATACACATAATCTGTGGGCCACTACAAGACTTGAAATGCAAAAACTGGGTGAGGGGACGGGGGCGAGGGAGGAGATGACGGTGGGGAGATGTAGGGGGTGCGGTGGTGGAGGGGTACGGGGGGAGTGGTTTCGGGTGTTGGGGTGGGGTAGGGTTCTAGGTGGGGTGAATGTGGGGTGGAGGGGTGCAGGAGGTGGGGTGAAGTGGTGGGGAGTAAGGGTGGGAGTTCCGGGGCGAGGGGGGTGGTTAATTGAAAAGATTTTGTTTTGCCAAGAGTAGCAGAGTTGTTGATTCATAAATGAAATCAATGAGGTTGTCCTCTGCTTGATGCAAATAAACATACACGCTCCGTTATTGGATAAAAAATACTTGGTAGGTTTCACAATTAATGTGAAACCTACCAAGTATTTTTTATCCAATAATTTTAAAAATGTTTCACCAAGTACCAACACCAAATTCCTTAAAAACTATACACGTTCGTTTTTGTGGCTGGCCTGATTATACAACAAGACAAATTTTCTCTTTCTAATCGGGTGATTAACCCTATGAGAAGTGATAGATAAAAGTATTTCTAATTAAAAAAGACTGATAATGAAGGTCAAACATTCGAAATTATAGTCCCAAACAAATAAAGTATGTAGGTATATGTTTATGTGCATCAAGCAAAGGACAACTTCATTGATTTCTCTTTATGAATAAAAACAATTTTGATATTATGATTGTTTTTTTTTTTTGTATTTTGATTGATTAAGAGAATTCAATAACCAACTTTTAACGTTTTTCGTTCCTGGATGACATAAATAAGTATGTAAACATATTTACACTTTGTTAGGTATGCTAACTGTACTTCTTTGTTAATTTTTCAACTAATTATGTAAAAAAGCTTATAATGTAGAATAAATACACAATTGTTTTATGACTAAATAAATAAAATTCTCTTTTTTTGTGTTCGGATTTCGGGAATTTCTGATTTCGGGGTTCGAATTGAGGGGTTTCACTGTAGTTAGTTTTTATGTATATTATTGATATATATGCTTGATAATAAATGTTTGATCAACAGGTGGTGCATGGTGACCTCATGCCAGAGTGTCAAGTCGAATTAGGAGAACAACATCTTCGGCAATTTTTCCGCTTAGAATTATCAACGCCGGATAATACGAAACGTCTCCTGCCCTTATTCCTCCTCTATTATCTTACACGTGTAAATATGATTTGAAATTTAATCAATTTAAAATCAAAATTATTTTTAGAAGGCTTGTATTTAAGGTGGGCCCCAAGTAGTCTGAACCCAAAGTTTCTGATTGAGACAACCTCTAGAGCAGTGTTCCTCAACCTTCCTAAGAATCATTGAATTATCTACTTTTCACCCTGTAACATTTTTTTGTTTGTTTTTGTATCTTTGTATTACCATAAAATTTAAATTTTATTTTGAAAAAAAAATCAAAAGTAATACTATATAGATTAGTCCAGATTAATTTGCCGCAACGCTGACGTAATGCCGCCGACAGGGAGCGCCGTCGGCATATTTGCGGCAAATTTGAAATATAATCGTAATTTGGACTCGAATTTTGAAATGAAACACTCCAATTGATTTTAAATTAAGAAACATTAAATATATTGATAATTATTCCTCCTCCCCGCCCCCCTCACCACTCAAAAATTAAATATTCAATTTGCTTTTCTTTGCGCACAGAAAGAGCGCACGCCCGAGTTTCTCATTGCAATACTGGATGGAACAGCCTGTCATACAAACAACACCTGATCTCTTTTAAATATTTGGAGCCTTATATCGATTATCGATCCCAAATTTAAAAAAAATGATATAATATAATTCTCCTCCTCAGACGATCCCACTTATTTAAATAAATCTATTTCCACACAAAAAATATCATAATGCTGTAGATTATAGAAATAAGAAATACTTCCAGATTCATATCTAGAGTCACATTTCTGTAGCTGTGTCAGGACGAAAATGAGGCGAAACTTTTAAGAGAGTATGTATTTTCGGGAGTTTACAAGTATACATTTGGAGTGTGGTTTTTTAAGAGGAATAACATTTTGGATCCGAGACGCCGCCCGCCAGAGCACCAGCCCGGAGGGGGTACGCACGAAAAGCTCGTTATATAATAGTATAGTTGCTTCTATAAAATGTTTAAATTCAATCTTCCCTAAAATAATCATTATTTTAATATTAGATTTGACAACTCAGAGGAAAATAGGAACAATTAATCAGTGTTAAAAAATTGGATCAATTGCGACTATTATTGCTTCATTTAAGGACAAAATCAGGTTCAACTCCTGAAGGGATGAATCCCCTCTGATATCGCAATATAAAAATATTTCTACTAAAGAGTATGACTGGTAAAAAATGTTGAAACCACTGCTCTAAATTATAAGAACCTTGGTCCAAACCCGCCTATTTCCACTGACTAAGCATTTAAATTCTATATTAATACAAAATCTAACTACTAATTATAATCTCTTTGGTCCAGCCGCTGATTGGTAAAATGCAAACCGGAGATGTGGTGAATCCCCAACTTTTCGACTTCGCAAAGAATCCATCAGAAAAGGGAAAATTGCTGAGGGAGGAGAGAATAGACCCCAGGTGAATAAATTGGAGAAGCCCTCTGCGTCAAGTCTCATGTCCGATGTCTACTATTACTAAAGAAGAAAGATCTTATTTTTTTTTAATACTTAAAATAAAAATTAATAAATATCTTTTTAAAATCAATGTTTAACATTTTTATTTATTGTATTAATATCTATGTTTCGCCTCAAGCTGTATTAATCTTGGTCAAAAAGAATCATAATATAATCTATCCTATTACAGGGGAATAACGTTTTTAAAGTGGTGCTGGAAAAGTAGGTATTCCCGGAAATAATGGAAAGCAGCCCAAGGTTAGTGGAGAAAGAATAAGCTGACGTGTTCTGATGTGGCCATCCACTTGACTTTACCATACAACCTGGCCCCTATATATTATTAATATTAATAAAATTGAAGGAGACAATAAAAGAGTGTTAATTAGTAATGAAGCTGTTGAAGCTTTTATTTTTGTGATTAATTTGATTAAAGTTTAAATTTTTATTTAAATCACACATGATTACTTTATAATTATTTATTGAAACAAATAATTACAATTTTAATACAACGTTTCGATCGACTTATTCTGCGATCGTTCTCAAGTATGAGCACCCACTCCGATTATAGGTCAACTGAGCCAATCATGTTTATCTGGGCTCAAAGCACAAATATACCGACGGCATCAGCGCCCCCTGTCGGATTGAGCATTACATGTTTTTAAAGATTATAAAAAGCAAAAAAATTATATTGACAAATCAAATGATAATAATAGCAATAATAGTACATAACAATTAATTCACTTATCAAGAATGTTATAGTTTACATCGTTGGATTTTTTAATATAAGGTACAAAATCCAACTATAGTTTCGAGGGCTTTGCCCTCTTCATCAGTCAATTACAATGGATTCACAGGAATTAATTTATGAATGAAAGGTTAAAATCTTTCCTGTGGTTAGGTTAAGAAATTTTTCAGGGTGGGCAAGTTAAGAATTGAAATTTATACTTGTTTTATTATTTTATTTATATTCATGTGGGGTTAGTTTTTGCATTTTTAGACTCCTGGGAGTCCATTGATTATGTATACAAAATTTAGTTTAGTTTGGTAAAAGAGCCTAGATTTTCATTTTTTGACCTCCCCCCAATTTTGGGCCGTTAGTTTTTGCATTTTTAGACTTCTGGGGGCCCACTGATTATGTATACAAAATTTGGTTGAATTTGGTAAATGGTCAAGATTTCCATTTTTTGACCTCCGCCATTTCGGGCGGTTAGTTTTTCCATTTTTAGACTTCTGGGGGCCCACTGATTATGTATACAAAATTTGGTTGAGTTTGCTCAAATGGCTCTAGATTTTTAATTTTTAACCCCCCCCCCCCCCCATCCACCCCCCTTAATTTTAGGTAGAAATATAATCAGCTCTTAATCTCAATGCCCCAAAACTACATGTGAAATTTGGTTTTGATATTCACACTAGTTTTTGAGCTAGCTCGTCCACAAAAATTTGGTAACGCACAGACTAACAGATTAACAGACATTTTGACAAAACAATTATTATCTCAAAAAATATAATTTTTTCGATGTTCACTTATTAGGGCTTTTTTGTAGACCGAAATGCCATGGTTTAGCTCAATTTTTTTAATCAAAATAGTTTCAGCTGTTTTGAGATATTTCGAAAAAAGAAGTAAAAAAACCACTTTTTTCATGCACGATTACAATACTTGACCATACCCTGAAAATTATCACGATTCCAAATAAGGTATATTTATTGGACTGTCATTCTTTTGTTTTTCTTCTCTCCTTTTAAACCAACGTTTCGGAGGATTCTTCCCTCCTCCTTCAGGGTTTCAAAGGGTCACTGAAGGGAACAAGCAAGATGCTTCCTTTTTCTTTCCTTCAGTAGTGTTTGAATTTTTTCCTTCCTTAATTAAAGAAAAAAATTCTATTTTAATCCTTCTGCTAAGGAATAAATAAATTCTCCACTACCATTGGGCTGCCTTCCATTACTTTTGGCTGAAAATTCTAACAGTCCGTCTCTCTCCAAAGAGAAAAATATCTTCAAATATATTCGCGAGAATAATGGAAAAAAAAGTCGGTTAATAAACTGATGTGGCCATCAACATGACTTTACCATACACCCTAACCCCTCTCTTATATTTAATATTTAATAAAATTATTTATAAATATTTAGGGGGTCAACCTTTTTGCGTGGTTAGTTTTTCCATTTTTAGTCTTCTGGAGTCCCACCGATTATGTATACAAAATTTGGTTGAGTTTGTTCAAAGGTCCTAGATTTTTATTTTTTGAAACCCCTCCCCCCAAATTTGGCCCTCAAAAAAATTCGTTATTATAGTATAATATATTTCATTTTTCTTATTTTTTTTAGTTTGAAAATATTATAATTTTATTCTTTAAACCCCCCCCCCTCCCATTCCCCCTTAATTTTGGAGTCGATATGTGCAAAATCTAATCAGCTCTTAATTCTCAATGGACCAAAACTACGAGTGAAATTTGGTTTTGATATTCACACTAGTTTTTGAGCTAGCTCGTCCACAAAAGTTTGGTAACGCACAGACTAACAGACATTTTGGCAAAACAATTATTATCTCGAAAAATATAATTTTTTCGATGTTCACTTATTAGTGTTTTTTTGTAGACCGAAATGCCATGGCTTTTGCTCAATTTTTTTAATCAAAATAGTTTCAGCAGTTTTTGAGATATTTTGAAAAAAGAAGCAAAAAACAAACTCTTTTTTCATGCACGATTACAATATCTTGACCATACCCTGTATAGTAAAGTAAAAATCGTGAAATTGCATGATTATCAGCGTATAAAACTCTACTGGAATCCATTATTTAATACTAGTTTACAAAATAGATAAAATTCGGTCTATTTTAGTTCTATTCAGCATTTATCGAATAGTGACTATAAATGAATTAAATTGAATGTCAATCTGCCTATATTAAAACAATTGCTAAACAAGATTCAATTCAAATTTCCATATTACTGAAACAGACCCTCTAATGTCCAATCAAATATGTCATTGGCGAATGGTTTCTTTATCAGAAACTAATCGACATTTACGAGAGGAGGCAGTATAATAGAATGTTTAAACACCCTAAAATAAGAGAGGAAGATATTTCAATTAAATAAATAATTTAATGAATCAATAAATTTAATCAATTTCTGCGTAAAGGTGAAAGTAAATATTTTGAAAATAAGATGATAAATTATTCAGTCATACAGGATACAAGGTAGACATTTTTAAGTGTAAGCGAACATCATTTTGGCCAATCCACCTCAATTATAATAAACATGTAGTATATTGTAATGAACTAATATTCAACAAATCTACTCTTATTAAACGAGCAAAAATTGTATATTTGTTTATATATATATTTGTATCTTAGTTCTATTTTGAAAACGGCTCTACCGATTTTGATGAAATTCACGGATTAGGGGGTTTTTGGGATGACAATTCGATCTGTCACGGTCTCATCTTCGACCAAATTGTTTTTGATGGGTTTTTTCGTAATCAAATTAATTATTCTCAGGTAGACAGACCCAAATCTTGGAGTTTAAAAAAGGTTTTCCTTTTACTATTGTACCCAGACAGACAATCGGCTAATTGTTCTCAAAAGCCTTGAAAAACTATTGTGATTGTGGTGTGTTGTTGTCAAGCATTAACTATAAACCCGAACAAAGCTCGGTCTTCCAGGTATATATATATAAGTATTTGTATTTTTTTTTACTTTTTTATTTTAAAAACGGCTCTAACGATTTTGATGAAACAAACTCTATTAACAAGTTTTGAGGATGAGAAAGGGATCTTGATGCGGAGCGGGGGTGGTTGTGGTGGATGTGGGGGGCAGTGGTGGGGGATCCGGGGATAGGGCGAGGTTTCGGGGGTGGGGTCGAGCAATTTTCTCCAAAAATAGGTGTGTTGGGGTGTTTCTTTAAAAGCATATTTACATAGTATTTTCTACTAATAGAATTATGTTAATTATTAGATAAACTTCTTGTTTTAAAAATGTATCTACTCTTATTAAACGAGCAAAAATTGTATATTTGTATCATTGTTCTATTTTGAAAACGGCTCTACCGATTTTGATGAAATTCACGAGTTAGGGGGTTTTTGTGATGACAATTCGATCTGTCACGGTCTCATCTTCGACAAAAAAATTTTTGATGGGTTTTATCATAATCAAATTAATTATTCTCAGGTAGAAAAATTCCATTCTTAAAGTTTTAAAAAAGGTTTTCCTTTTACTATTGTACCCAGACAGACAATAGGGTTGGGCTAATTGTTCTCAAAGGCCTTGAAAAACTATTGTGATTGTGGTGTGTTGTTGTCAAGCATTAACTAAACCCGAACAAAGCTCGGGCTTCCAGGTATATATACATAAGTATTTGTATTTTTTTATTTATTTATTTTTTTTATTTTAAAAACGGCTCTAACGATTTTGATGAAACAAACTCTATAAACAAGTTTTGAGAATGAGAAAGCGATCTTGATGCGGAGCAGGGGTGAATGTGGGGGGATTTATCAGAAATCTAACTCATTTCATCTTATTCTACACCCTTTTAGGTACCAGAATCCACTCTTAAGTCCAAGCCCGTTTTTTGACACACTAGAGTCCCTTTTCTCGGAGAAGGTCACATATATGTAATTAATTTACAATTTATGTGAAGTGACGTTCTCAGCATTGACGATTATAAAATCAAAATTCAGATCAAATTTGAAGATGATGAAGTCCTGTTTTATTCGTTATTTAATAAGAAACAAGCAGATTGATTTCATTATTAGGGGCCGTCCATAAATTTCAAGATTTTTAGACCCCTTATCCCCCTGAGTCATATTCTGTCGCATTTTCATTGAGACCCCCTTGTATTGTGACGTCACACTTTCACCTTTATCCTCTTTATCTATATAAGCGAAATACTATTGACTGATGATTGACTGACTCACTGACTCAACACGATATTTCCAAAACTACTTGACCTACGGGCTTGAAATTTGGAATAGAGGTTCTTTATAGGGCGTAGATGTCAGCTACGAAAATCCACCTCTAAGGGGGTAAAATTGGGTTTAAATTAAATAAAGATCTGTGATTGGCTGATTCTGTTGCCATGTTTTTGTTTACTCAAATTCTTTTTTTTTTAATGATGAAATTATATAAAATTTAAAAACATTTATGAGGAATAACCATTCTACATTGGATTTTTGACGTTTCGGTTATTATTGATAACCATTGCTGAAGAGATAGAGGAATCGAGTTAAAATCAGAAATAGCCATTGATTCTTCGACCCCCTCTCCCTGTGTCACATTCTGTCACATTTTCATTGAGACCTCACTGTATTGTGATGTCACACTATCACCTTTATAACCTATAATTTAATAATAATATAAATTTTTTGTCTAGATTTATTTTACCAACATTTTTAGGTTGGAATAATAATAACCTGAATCTAAAAAATATATTTGAAAATTTTAAAAAAATTTTAATTTGACTTTTGTGACATCACAATTTTTAAGATCTCCAGGCCCCCCTGTCACATTTTGTCACATATCTGAGATGCACCCTCCACATTTACTGTGTGACCTAATTTATGGACGGCCCCTTATTTAGATTTAATAATTGAAATTATGTAGTTTTATTAAATGATAAAATTATTATAATAAGTAGGTATGTTTACTAAAGATTTACTTCACTATAAATGTATTTATGATTTGCTAATAAAAATGATGGTTTATACCAATATCGAGGTCGCGAATCAAAAAAGTTTACGAAGCGCTGATATAGAAAATTATTTATAAATATATTTTTTTTAATTTATTTATTACTTTTTTCCTTTAAAAAAAAAATCCTGTTTGAAAGTGATTATCTAAAAACGAATATCTGAATAAAAAAATCAAATTAACATAAAATAGAATGATTATCCGCACGATCGAACAGGGTCACTAAATGTAAAATGGAAAAGATCGTTGAGCGAGGGGCTTTTCTTCCAAGTCCTTTATAAATACATATTAATCGTTGATCCAGGAAAGGATGGGCTGTCCGCTTTCGGGATCAGAGAGAACGAGACCATACTCATGCTCATGCCACGTAGGGTCGATGGATATCGTAAATTTCCCATAAACCTGACAATACATGTAACCCTCTCAAAGGACATTGGTCAACTTCAGTCACATGATTTTTTCATTTGATTTTGTGGCATAGTAACTACTATTCCATTATAAAGGAATTTAACTTTTAAAGGGTTGTTCGTATTTTTATTACCAAAACTAGTTGCCCGTCTTCGGCGGCCCTCTTGCCTAGCCCCTGGACCCCCAATCCATGAACCCCACCCTCACACCCACCCCCCGCACCATGCACCCGAGGACAACCCCCGTTCCCACCCCGCACCACCCCCACTATGCCCCTTGACCATGACCCATGCCCGAACCCCCTACTCCCACCCTACTCCGTCTTACTCCTCACCTCACCCTCAATCTACCCCCCGGACCTTCATACGACCCCTCCGCACCCCATATCCTAACCCACCCCCACTCCATTCCACCCCCGAACCAAGTTTTTGCATTTCTAGCCTTCTAGTGACACACAGATTATTTATACAAAATTTGGTTGAGTTTGGTCCAAGAGCAAGAATTTTAATTTTTTGACCCTCCCTCCCATTTTGGGTGGTTAGTTTTTGCATTTCCCGCCTTCTAGTGGCCCACAGATTATGTATACAAAATTTGGTTGAGTTTAGTCCAAGAGCAAGAGTTTTGATAACTTTGCTTGAAATGTGTGCAACCAAAATTTGGCGTGATTTGGAGTAATGTACAGACAAACTAACCATATGCTGTATATATATATACATATACTCATATATATGTATAACATATATGGAAATGAATCCTACACTCAATTACAGTAAAAATCGATATCTAAACAAATTTTATCATATCATTTTTTTTTCTCACTCTTGAAACCTCCGTAACTTATACTCAAAAATTAAGATTTTTTTGTTTACTACGCCGATAAGTAGATATGATTAATATATAGGCGGTGGCGTAGCGTAGGTTCTCCCGCTCGGGGCAGATACCCCATTTGCTGCCCTCTCACCCATTTACACATAGAATTTTCAATAAAATTTCATTTACTTACCCCAAAACTTAAATTTTTACAAACTAGAAAAAATATTTAATGGTAAAACATGTTTTTCGTAGTCAATATTCTGTTATTATCCAAAAACGATATAATTACTTTAAGGAAATTTAATATTGAATTGAAATATAAATTTAAGGGTATTTATTACATATTTGTTGAAAATCATAAAAAATTATTGAAATTGATACAATTTTCGATGGCTGTATATGTATATAATTAAGTAATAGAGAGGGATTCGGCCAATGGGTAGCCTCTGCTGAATAAATAAACTGCAACGGATCGTTGCTAAACTTTATCCAAATTCATTTGAAATATTAATATGTTCTTGAGTAAAGTACATTAAAATATAATTTTACTAAAAACTTTATTTAACCTTTTTTGTGGTCCCCAAGGTACTTAATTAGGATATTAAATTTCATCAAAATTGGTTAAATCATTTTCAAGATATTTAGAAAAAACTAAAAAAGTACTGAAATAAAGTACTAATGTTTGTGGACCGATATGTACCAAAAACTAATCAGCGCTTCATTTTGTTAAACTAATGGTAGGTTTTCAATTTCATTTCAATCAGCGCAAAGGTGTGGAAAAAATCTTGGACGAAAAAAACGATAACACACATACACACACACATACATACATCCATCCATCCGCACGCACTTCCAAAAAAAATGGCACTTTTTGACCTCTCGACGAGATTCCAGGTAATTTTTGGCAAAACCGTCACGTGCTAAAATTCAATCTCATTGAATACTTCAATTTGTGACCTTAATTGAGTCTATGGGTTCCGTAGTCTTTACCTGAGGACCCTTTGAAGTCGCGCTTGCCTCGAGAGCGATTCCAATACTTTCTCCCATGGTTCGCATTGGATAAAGTAAAAACTCCCAATTATGGAAAACGTTTCGGCTTTAATTCAATAATGCCATCATCAGTTTCAAAGAGTTGATGAGTCTCTGAATACGAGCGCCATATTTGTGTATAAGGTGTCCGAGCATGATGGTATTCCTCGATGGTGGGGGAGGGGGGTCAAAAAATGAAAATCTAGGCCCTTGTACCAAACTCAACCAAATTTTGTATACATAATCAGTGGGCTCCCAGAAGTCTAAAAATTAAAAAACTAACCCCCCTCCCTTATATGATTATAAATAATTTTATTAAATATTAAATATAAGTGAGGGGCCAGGTTGTATGGTAAAGTCAAGTGGATGGCCACATCAGAACAGTCAGCTTAATTTCTAAAATCTGCTGCCACTATCATAGCGCCGACCGGGGCAAGTGCCCCCCCCCGCTCCCTCGCTACGATACTGCATTTACCGACTTAAAGAGCGGTCCACAAACATATAAATTAAAAAAAACTAAAAAGGTACTAATTTTCCACACGTTTCTTGTTTTTTCCCTTTTTGATTTGGTTAGATGTAAATAGTGAGAGCGGGGGTGCTAAAAATAGGAAGCCTCCCCCCCCTGGCTACGACCCTGGTGCCATGTGCCCTGGTCATGTGCCCCGCTTATCCTAGGGAGACGTCACTGACAAATTTCTAGCCATGCAGAGAAACCAATAATAATAATAATAATCTTTATTAGCTATTTTCAGCTATAACATATACAATAATAATATGCAAGAACATAAAATGATAATATCACAAAAACAATAATACACAATGATAATATCACAAAAACAAAAGACAATACAATTTAACAATACAATACAATAATGAAGCAATCACAATACAACATTATAATTTTGGTGGAGATTCCACAACAAGATTATCTTTTCGAAATTACGAATTCCAACAATCGCTCCTTAAATTCCTGGATTCTTGTGACATTTCTTATCTCACTCGGCACTTTATTGTAATCGGACAAACCCCTATAAAATAAAGTCCTAAATTTTTTATTTGTCCTACAAATATCAATCCTGAAATTCTCCCCACCTCTCAAATCATAACAACCACCTTCATTCGTATATTTTAATTTTTCCCTTAAATATTCCGGTGCCAAACCGTTCCTTATCCTGAAGATCATAATCAGCGAATTACAATATATAGTCTCTTTTACATTGAGAAAATTCAGCGTATTTAACATCATATTAATACTGGTGTATCTATTACATTTTAAAATTATTCTCATGCACACATTTTGTTTTAATTGCAACTCTCTAATCAGAAAATCAGGAATAATATTTAATATTGTTGAACAAAAAGTGAAGTGAGGCTCTATTAGAGATTTATATAACAATAATTTTGTATTGAATGACAAATTTTTTCCCAATCTACCTAATAGGTGAGTTAGCCTAGATATTTTATTTACAATATACCAGTGCAGTGCTGAATTTCCGCCTAAGCCCACAAGGCCCAGGCCTAGGGGCCCAGCCGGTCTGGGGGCCCAGGTTGCGGAGTCTTTTTTTTCAACCTAAAAAGATCACAGGGGATCTACAACAGGCATTACAAATATCATACAAGTATGCAATCACAATCTCTGGCTAAACAAATATCGCTTAACATTCTCATTAAAATTACTAAGAGTTTTTACGTTGGATTGCTGCTCCATTTACATAAGCACATTTATCCAAACGTAGGAATTGCGTTCCGAATGCTGTTGTGTACACCAGCGTCAAACGGCTCAGCAGAACGGTCGTTTTCAGCGCTAAAGAGAGTAAAGAATTACTTAAGATCTAACATAGGAGAGAACAGGCTCAATTCACTCTCTGTAATGTACATAGAGTCAGAAATAATGCAGTCAATTGACTATGAAGACGTCATTCGTTCTTTTGCACAGAAGAAAGTTCGCCGTAAGATTGTATAAATTTTATAGAATAACGTAACTATATAGTAACATAGACTGTATTATTCTGATGTTTATTAAACTCATTAAAGTCGATTAAAAATTTCTTTTTTCCTCTCTTCTTTTGTCTATATATATATATATATATATATATATATATATATATATATATATATATATATATATATATATTGTCATTTTTTTAGTTTTATTCTTTTCTCTATATTCAGTATATTTATTGTTTTTGTTCCATTTAATTGTTGTTTCGCTTTTTAAATTTTTTTTCTCTTGATCTGTTTGTATCATATTGTTTATTTTTCTTTCTAATTAAATTGGGATAATATTGTCCATTAAAAAAGGCTAGATGTCCCTACAAATAAGGTCAGGTGGGGTAACTGGGCCAGCTTCTTTTGTTTTCCCAAGGATAGTACTCCATATTTTTGGCTATAACTAAGCTTCCTCACAATTTATAGATCTCGTGACTATATTAATTGAAAGATGAAATTTTCTTCAAATAATCCTGATACTTTCAACTTTTGATTATTCAAAATTTGGGAATTATCTTAAGTTGAATGTAAAGTTTTGCCGTTGGCCCAGTTAAACGCGTTGTAGGGTAATTGGACCAGTCCAGCCTATTTACTGTTTTTTTAATTTTTAACATATTTTGAGCAGTTGGACATGTTCCCCTATCCCTCAAGGCCCTGGCCGTAGTTAGAATTAGTCTCATTTGTATATGGATTAAAAATAATCAAAGATGTAAGCGATTCAGGGTAATTGGGCCCTGACTAGGCTGGCCCAGTTGCACCAACACCTCTATTTTTTTTTATTCTATTGAATTTTTTAAGGTAGATAAGTTTAAACGCCAAGTATAATTTTTAAAATCGATTTTTATTACAGAAAATACAAAAAAAGTATCATACATCAAACAACTAAACAAAATAATTTCATTTTACCCATTGAAATAAAGTTAAATAAATTCCTTATGCTTAAGAAAGCCTTAATTAAGTACTTACTCAAGTCTCAATATTTTCAAGGAACTGGGTAAGGCAACTAGGTAAGAAGTAAGCACATAACTAGGTAAATAAGTAAATAAGTAATTAACTTAACTAAGTACTTAAGTATAAAATAAACTTAAAGAAATTTCTCTAATTCAGGAACACTGAAAATTTCCCACCAATATGAAAAAGTGAATTGCGCTAAAAAAATGCGGTAAAATTAAAAAGCTCTGGGGTTACAGGAGCCCTGGCCCAGTTGCCCCCGGCCCCAGTTACCCCATCTGACCTTACAATGTACTTGAATAAAAAAAAATGTTCTGTATTAGTGCATTTAATTTGCTAAATTTCCAAAATAGCTTCGAGATGGGGGGGGGGGCTAAATGTCAAGTGCCTAGGGGCCCTGGGTCTCTTAAATCCGCCCCTGCTTGCATGCATTTCGAACTTAATCCTATCATCCAACAGAACACCCAAATATTTAATTTTTCAAAACTAATATCGTTAATAGTAATGTTTCCCTCACCCCTTTCTCCTTTGTCATTCACTATAATATATTTACATTTTTCAATATTTACTACAAGTTCAATAAAATACAAGTAGTAAGTAAGTAATTGGTATAAAAGCAAAAGGTTGAATTCAAAGTTTGGCGCGTTCTCGGCCGTACTGGTTTCTGGGTGTGTGAATCACATGGAAATAGATGTGAGCAGTCGGTGCAGAGGGCAGGGGAAGGACAGCAAAACATTGTCCTCCTGTCATTTGAGATTAAACGAGAAGAACAATTCAACTGGACCCTTTCATCTTCACCTGGCAAATCTTTTTTTGGATGATTGGGAGCCAATAAATATTCCGGCCACCCTTTTGACCCCCTCTGGCAACAATATTACATAAGAAAAGAAGAAGTTGACTTGTGACTTATCTGCTGTCATCCCATCCGAATCTTTTATCAAATTTCCTTAACAAGCCAACAGGTATGAATCATCTCGCTATCTTCTTAACACATTCTTACTTATTATATTTTATTATATTTCTTACAATAATTATTCAAGGAGATATTTTAAAATGGAAATTATTATTTTTTTTAGTTTATGAATATTATTATTATTAAATCATTAATAAACAAACAATATACTTACACATTTCAAAATGACATTTGCATTGCAGGAGAGATTTTAAGAAAAAGCTTGTACCAATTTTTTAATACCTGAGAAAAAGAGAGAGAGAAAGAAATCTAGTAAGCCGTTCTTGTTGACATTATTATATTTTAATATAAGTAGATATATATATATATATTATTAACATGCAATATTTAACCTAAAATTATAACATTAAAAAACAAAAACAATTCATTTTTATTATTTGTAAAATGGCAATTGCCTTACAGAAAGGTAGATTAATTAAATTTTCGTTGGCAATTTAAGTATCCATCCATCTCAAGTAGGAGAGATTTTGTAAGCCGTGCAAATTAATTTCAGCATGCTTGTTGAATTTATAAGAACAAATCAAAAATTGTGTCCTCTGCTTGATGTCAATAAATAAACACAGATACTATATAGATAATTTAGTACACATTTTTCTGCTCTCGATCGACAGCTTGTATTAAAAATTTCAATAAACATAGATATGAATATAGTTTCGATAAGGTCAGCACCCTAATTCAGTGCGCACTGAAGAAATCCAACGGAAAACGTTTTAATATAAATTTCAATATATTTATATTGAATTGAGTTTGAAGTCAAAATTGATTACACCTGTTCAGATATTATCAGAAGAATTCACAGATTCTCTTATCTTAACAGGTGGGTATTCAATTTTGACATAAAATCTGGCTGCTTACGTCATTCATCGCACCTATATATAAATTAACATTTGGGTTTCCAAGGGATCCGTTCCACCGAGTGTGGGTGGACTGTATCGCCAAACTAAAAAACGCTATTTAGAGCCAAGTTGAAGGGAAACCCTTTGAGCATAGAATCTCAAATAAATAAAATTATATTGATATACATGAAGCAGAGAAAACAACCTTTTGATTTGTTCTTTATAAATTTCATAGAGAGAAACAAAGAGGTTGTCCTCTGCTTGAGGCAAATAAACATACACACATATATATGAAATATATATATTATTTATTTGTTTGAGACTATAGTTTCGAAGGCTTGGCCCTCATCATCAGTCTTTTTAATTATAAATATTATTTTTCATGGGATCAGTATCAGTTTAGATATTGAAAATTTTTTCCTTCTTTCTCAGCTTGTGAGCCAGGCAGAATTAATTTGTTTGTATCAAGCAGAGGACAACCTCTTTGTTTCTCTCTATGAATCAACAACTCTGCTACTCTTGGCAAAATAAAAACTTTTCAATTTAAAAATATATTTTTGTGAATTATTCATCGTTCAATTGAATATTTAATTTAACCACGATAAAGGCCTATATATGTACCTAGATCACCTAAAAAGTGGCATAAATTGAAAACTTTTCATTAATTTTGAGACAAAAAAATGATTCGAAAAAAACTTCAATTTCCTCATTTATTTTTAATATCATCACAAGTTTAATCCAATTAAGAATAAAAAAAAAAACATTCAAATCTTATCTTGTAAAAATTTGCGATTATTTTATTAATATGTAAGCAAAAATATTTTAATAAAAATCAATTTGCATAATATTGTATGCATGATAAAGCTTTAAATTAACATTTTTTTAGAATATTATTATAGATCAAACATTTTCAATAATGAAAAAAATATTAGGAAGATCAAGGCAGCTTAGATTATTTTTAGTTATTGTTGATTTAAATTTAAACTAACTCATTACCATTAATTAAAAAAATAAATAAATTTGAAATTAAATTAATTTAAATTTGAAAATTTAATAATGTTATAATTGGCTGATGGCTGAAGGCCCATAAAGCCAAAAAAACTCTTTACCAAAATTCAAATATATATATATATATATATCTACATATAAAGTAACTTGAAATTTAATCTGTCTGATGACTGGCCTTATGTGTTTACTAAGAATGAATAATGTGTTTTGATGTGGCCATCCACTTGACTTTACCATACAACCTGGCACCTAAAATTATTTATAATCATGTAGGGGTGGTTAGTTTTTGAATTTTTATACTTCTGGGGTCCCACTGATTATGTATACAAAATTTGGTTGAGTTTGGTAAATGGCCAAGATTTTCATTTTTTGACCCTACCTCCCCCCCCTTCCCATTTTGGGCTATTAGTTTTTGCATTTTTAGACTTCTGGGGCTCCACTGATTATGTATACAAAATTTGGTTGAGTTTGGTATAAGAGCCTATATTTTTTATTTTTAACCCCCTCTACCCAAGGGCGGATCCAGGGGGGCGGAGGGGGCGACCGCCCCCCCCCCATAGAGGCCCGTGCCTGGCGGGAGTGCAACACGTGCGTTGCACGCAGAGGCCAAAAAACGGCGGCCAAATCGACAGGGAATTTATAACAATTTTTTTATTTTAATGAACTTAAAATATGAGATATGAAATTTGTAAAAAAAAAACAAACATTTATTTTTTTTAAATTTTAAAATTGAAAATAAAGTTCTATAAGTGTGTGGGAGGGCGTCTCTGACCCCCCCCCCCCCCCCGCTTGGACAATTCGATCGCGACACACTTTCGAGATAAAAAGTAGATCTTATATACCATTTCTCCCCCCCCCCATAAAAAATTCCTGGATCCGCCTTGTCTCTATTCCCCTTAATTTTGGGTCGATATGCACCAAAATCTAATCAGCTCTTAATCTCCATGGACCAAAACTACCTGTGAAATTTTGTTTCGATATTCATACTAGTTTTTGAGCTAGCTCGTCCACAAAAATTTGGTAACGCACAGACTAACAGACAATATAATTTTTTCGATGTTCACTTATTAGAGCTTTTTTGTAGAACGAAATGCCATGGTTTCGCTCAATTTTTTTAATCAAAATAGTTTCAGCCGTTTTTGAGATATTTCGAAAAAAAGAAGGAAAAAAAACACTTTTTTCATGCACGATTAAAATACTTGACCATACCCTCTATGGTAAAGTAAAAATGACAAATATGCAAAGAAGTTAATTTGTTTGAGCCCTGAGGAAGTCAAAAAAGTTGACGAAACGTTGGCATAAAATAAAAAATATTTGCATAAGCTATTGTCCTTATTTCCCTATAACAATTTATTAATTTAATCGATGGACATAAATAATCAAAATATTTAAATTTAATTCAACAATAACTAAAAGTAATCTTAGCTGGCTTGATCTTTATAATTCTTTTTTTTCATTATTGAAAATGGTTGATCTAGAGAGGTGGATTTAGGTCAATTGAGGCGCCGAGCGTAGAAAAATAATAGGGCCCCCAAATCTAAAAAAAAAAAACTTCTAAATATTGAATTATGAATTTTTTATAATCACATAGTATATAATGATTGCAATAAATGAATTGATAATGCTTTTTCTTTATTTTCCTCCAACATTTTACTCTATATCTACCAGGCCGAGGGGTGAACCGCGACATAATATCCTGTACACCTACTTTACTTCCACTTTCATTTACAAGTAGAAGACAATAGAAGAAAAATTACCTAATGCCTAATGAATTCCAAAATAATTCCAAAGAGAGTGCTACACCTAATTCCAATTGCGGTTCACCCCTCGTACTAGGCTAAAGCTGTTAGAAACAAATACTCCTATTAAATATATGAAAAATTTCGAGGCCGTTTTGAACATGAAGCCCCGGGGCGCCTCCTCTTAAATCCGCCTCTGGATCTATATGAATCCAATTTTTTAAAGGGCGTAAGTCACAAAGCTTAAGCCCTTTAAAAAAATCGGATTCTAAACATTTTTAGGGCTGCAGTTTTATTTATTATTTCATAAAATAAATACAACAACCTGTGAATGAATAATTATTTTATTAGAATTATTTATTTATTTATTATTTCAATATATTGAATACTGACTATTAAATTATAATAATTTTCTTTTGGCAATAAATAATATAATATATTATAAATCCCATTTAATTATTTTTTTGTCTATTTGCAAAATAATAATCTATCACATTCATCAAAAACGTGAAGCAAATTAATTATATAAAGATTATTTATATAGAGTGGGGGGAAAAAAATTTCCGCCCGAACAGGGACTCGAACCCTGGACCCTTAGATTAAAAGTCTAATGCTCTACCGACTGAGCTATCCAGGCTCATCAGAAACATACCAAAATTCAGCTTACTTTATAATAATAAGTGATTGTAAATAATATGTGGAATTTCTAAAAAAATATTTTTATTTATTCATTTTTTTTTTATGAAATTTGAAATAAAAATATTTACTCTGGCCATATATCATTTGGAATAAAAAAGTCTCACAGATATTATACCAAAATTCGATTCCTCGACATTTCATCCCCCGACAAAATATCCTTCAGACAAAACATTCCCCGACAAAATATCCTTCAAACAAAATATCTCATGACAAAATAACCCTTTCCCGCGTGAATCTTATGAGTAATGCAAATCGACTCAGGTTTTGTTAAGCGTCAGCCAACCGAACCATCTAAATGCCAGCCCGAAAAGGAGCTATACGAACCCAACCGAGCCGAATTGAATATATATTAACCGAACCTCCAAAAGTTTAGTCCGGGCGGGGTGTGTTTCGGGATAGAATTCTGTTTAATAAAGTCTAATTTATTGAAGTGTAATCTTGTTCAAAGTGATTGATCCCCTAAAACCCCCAGCCTATCCTGCAGACAAATAATTAAATATATTTTAAAATTAAATTATTAACAAAGAGAGCTTTTAAGCGGGGGAGCAGGCATAGCCCCTGCAAGGGGGGGTCCAAGTGCACCTGTTGGTCCCGGGGGCCCAGACCTCGCAAGGGCCCCCGGGGCCTGGACTTGACTTTTAAATAACTCAATCGAACCCCGAAGAAAGTAGGTACTAATACTAATACTAATACTAATACTAATTGATCTTACAACTAAAAATCCCAATTTTGATATTACTATATCAAAAATGAAAGATCACATCTCCAACGTAGATATTATGTGACATGTTCCATATATTTTTTGGATTGTATATTTTATAGCAAAATTGCTAATAAAGAATTATTATTAATATTATTATTAGTTTTATATGGACCCTTAGGATCACTCAAAGCCCCTCATCATGTTCAGAATTTATTTTAAGGTCGATTCACACCAGGACCGTGCTGGGTACCTCTGAAGGGCGGGGGACAAAGTAGTGAGGGGGTCTTTTTGAAAAATCAGAAAATTTTTGAAAATCTAACCTCTGGAAATCACTTTCTACACTAATCTGGCTTCAAAAATATTCAAAATATATTTTTACTACAAATTTAATTTTTTAAAAATACTTATGCTTTTTGGGAAACAAGAAATTGAAAAGATCTTTTACTAAAACATTACGTTTTAATTTCAAAAAATCTGGGTTCACGGCTGTGCCCAAGCCAAGTTCGATTCGAGCGGGGGTGCGTGCACTGCCAGACTACCCTTTACATCAGCGATTCTTAACCGGGGGGCCACGGAAGGTATGTAGGGGGGTCGCGAAAATATTAAAATTTTTAAGTTTTTATATCTTTACAAATAAAAATTTCTAAATGATAAAAAATCCAAATTGGTCATTTATTTCAACGACAAAAATTGGATTGCAAAACTTTCTTACTTGGCAGACATCTTCAACATTCTAAGACCAACTAAATGTATACTATGCAAAGAAATCAACACAACATTTTTTCCATGCGAGATGCATAAAATAAAGGCGATGAAAATGAAACGTCATACAGTCATATAGAATAGAATGTTTTCGAAATGTTTCCAAATTATTCTCAAATGATTATAGATAATTGTGAATTTTTAATAAAGAACATAAGTATTAGTACCTGGAGCCACGAGCGATGCACGGCAACCCCTGAGCCCCCCCCCCCCCCCCGAAACCACACACCTCGCCCCCACTCCGCCCCCACCCCAACCACGCCCAACCCCCGGATCCCCCACAACTGCACCCCACCTCCCACATCCACCCCACCTCGCATTTCTAGCTTTCTAATGGTCCACATATATATTATGTGTATATTTGTTTACTCGTACACCAATTTGCCCACATTCATTCATATTGATAAACATTATAAAAAAATAAATAGGAAAATAATAATAAATAAAGTAAAAAAATAATCGTATAGGATCTGAAATAAAAACATAAAATTAAATAAGATTTGTTTCCAAAATGTATAAAAAAAAGCCAATTAAACCACTTTATTTGTAAACACACCTTTGTTATAAGCCCTGTTAAAAAACAAACAAAAAATTCCTAATTTTAATATAATATATTAATATTTGCTATAACCTATTAGTGGGTTTTAAAATTAAAAAACCAATTAAAAATAAAACATAATTGAAAAAAATGTAAACAAACTTTTTTTATTGAGATTTTCATCTGTCAATAATTACTTTAATTAAGAAAAGATCAATTAAGATTAAATTTGTCGAGGTCCAGACCTAGCCAGATCTTTTTCTCATCCTCAAAGCTTGTTAATAGAATTTGTTTCATCAAAATCGGTAGAGCCGTTTTCAAAATAGAACAATGATACAAATGTATATATAAATAAATATATAAACAATTTTTGCTCGTTTAATAAGAGTAGATAGATTTATAGCCCAGTAAATAGAGGATCCAAAAATTGGTTCAGCTTACATTATTTGAGGGAAAAGATTTTTTTCTAGGATCGTTTGGTATGGTGTGGGTATGGCAAATCTAAGTTTGCGACCTCGAAAGTGTGGGGGACAACTTTTGGTGCCCTAAAAAACATTGAAATTTTCGGACTTTTTCCAGTTTTTTGCTTATAACTTGAAAACGGTCAATATTTTGTAAATAACCGTCCTATAGTAAATTAAAGAGGACAAAATTTTACGTAGATTTAAAAAAAATAGAAAATTAGTCTAGTAGTTCAATTTTTTATGGGGATTCAAAAAACAACCCCCCCCCCTCCCCCCCACCGGATCACTTTTGAATACCTATCCCAAAAACTCGAACTTTTTTTTCTATTTTGACCATGAAGGAGCACGTTTTCGACAAAGACCATTCAATACATTTCTAAATTAAATTAAATTTGCTACAATTGAAACAAAGTTTCAAATTAATTGGATAATGGTAACCCGTGTCGCAATGAGGTTGAAGTTTTGAAAGATTGCAAATTTTTGCAAAAAATCGCAGTTTTTCCTTCATAAAATGAAAACCCACTCCATTCTCTATATTTTTTAAGCTTTTTCCTAGAATTCAAATTGCACTGAAATAATTAATTTTTTTGTTTTTGTTTTAGATAAGAATACAAGAAGATGGAATACCTATAAATCAAGATTGACTGACCACTCTCAATATCCTAGAAGAAAACACGGGGTGATTGAACTTTAAAAATATTCACAAGTCGAAGGTAATAAGGAGCCGAGGATTTTGAAGAAAAAAAAATAATATCCCGGCCCAAGTCCGAGTATCTTCCAAAATTCCTTTTTATTTTTGTTCAAGGCGATATCCGAAATGAATATAGTAGGTTATTCATGTTGAAAGATTTAATAAACGAGGATGAATTTGGGCCGAATCAAAGATTTTAATAGATATGTTTATATTGCATGTAGGAGGGTCCTGTCCCTTTAGGGGCCGTCCATAAATTATGTCACACGAATTTCAATATTTTTAGACCCTCCCCTCCCCATGTTCTGTCACATTTTCATTGCCCCCACCCCCTGAATTGTGTCGTCACACTATCACTTTTATACCCTATAAATTAATAATTGTAGACAATTTTTTTATAAACTTAACTCAACTAAAGGGATTTAATATATTTTAAGTTTAACTTTATTTTTATTCCACACCAAGGATGTGTGCTGTCACCCATGATTTTCAACTTATACATAGAAGAAGCGATTAAAGAATTCAAAGACAAAATTGATACAGGTATCGAAATCCAAGGTCAAAAGATCGCTATGTTAAGATTTGCCGATGACATTGCCCTTCTAGGAAGCAATAAAAAAGAATTAGAGGACGCCCTGAATGGAATTAACCAAATCCTAATAGAAGAAATCAAAATGAAAATAAACAAGAATAAAACCAAGTTCCTAGTATGTACAAGAAAAGAACAAAACGAGACAGGAATGCATCAAAATTAACCAAGAAAACCTAGAAGGAGTTAAGGAATTCCGCTACCTAGGAAGTAAAATAACATGGGATGGGAGGAGCGAAAACGAAATTAAATCAAGAATTGCCCAAGCAAAAATGGGGGTTAATTCAAAAC
Organism: Forficula auricularia; assembly: GCA_024734495.1. Lineage (NCBI taxonomy): Eukaryota > Metazoa > Arthropoda > Insecta > Dermaptera > Forficulidae > Forficula > Forficula auricularia. The sequence goes on from JALMQS010000128.1 coordinate 790,381, forward strand.
AAAAACTACTATGCTCCTCCTCAATCAGCTTAGAAAACAGGAAGATGCTATTGAAGACATATGTATGGAGCATAGCCATGTACGGGTGTGAAACCTGGACAATTAGAAAAGCGGAGAGAAAGAGATTAGAGGCTTTCGAAATGTGGTGCTACAAAAGAATGATGAATATCAAATGGATGGATAAAATTACAAATGAAGAAGTTCTTGGAAGAATCGGAGGAAGAAGAACCTTGTGGAAGAGTCTGAGGAAGAGAAGAGGTCAGATGATGGGGCACACACTGAGACTTGGGGGACTGCTTAGGGATATCTTGGAGGGGGAGGTGGGAAAGAAAGAGGGAAGGGGAGGACCCAGATTAGACCAAATTTCAACCAAATAATTGGGGATATGGGATGCCAGACATTTAGAGAGGTCAAACAGCTGGCGGGGGACAGAGTCGAGTGGAGACGGATTGTTGCATCAAACCAGTCTTAGGACTGTATACTCGATGATGATGATGATAATGATGATTATTCACTATTACTATTATTATTGCATTATAAATAAATTTGTGGCATCACAATTTTTAAGATACCCTGGCTCCCCTGCCACATTTTGTCACAAATCTGAGATGTCCCCTCCCCCTTTAGTGTGTGATGTAATTTATGGCTCCTTAGGAGTTGAAACCAAGGACAAATTTTTGGCTTTCTTTATATGTTGCATGTTTGGAGGTGATTGTCTCAAGGGTCTGACTAGTTGCCCGGAAAGTAAACTAGTGCTTGGGTTAAACTCCTGAGGGGACAGGACCCTCCTACATGCAATATAGACATATCTATTAAAATCTTTGATCCAAACTAAATTTATTTATGTTACTAAATTGATTAAATATCGCGAGTTGATTTGAGAAAAATTTCGATCTTTCTTTCTCAAATAGATCACTCATTTCTTTATATTTAATAAAAAATAGATTACTAGGTAGGTTTCACTAATAAAAATAGATTTCTAGATAGTTGTTCACAAATAAAAGAAAATATTGCTTATAAGCAATACTCAATATATGTATACCTATCATAAGTAATATTTCTTTTATTTGTAAAACCTTCCTAGTAATTCTTTTTATTTGTGAAGCGAATGAAGAAATTTGTGGAATTTTTTAAATAATTTTAAGTTAAGATTTTTCTAAATGAACAGGTATAAAAATGACCTGATAATGGCCGTCTTTGGGTCTACCGCCCTCATTTTAAAGTGAATTACATTAAAAAGAGAAAAAAAACTTAAGTCTTAATTCCTCCTAAAGAGATCTTTACGGGGATACTGGACATTCCCTGATAAACAAAAAAATATTTTCATTTTTGACCCCACATAAAATTATATATAGTTTTTATTTTTGATCACACATAAAATTCAATCATAAATATATATATTTTTGATTCACATGAAATTAAAATAAGCTGACGTGTTCTGATGTGGCCATCCACTTGACTTTACCATACAACCTGGCCCCTAAAATTATTTATAATCATGCAGGGGGGGGGGGTTAGTTTTTGCATTTTTATACTTCTGGTGTCCCACTGATTATGTATACAAAATTTGGTTGAGTTTGGTAAATGGCAAAGATTTTCATTTTTTGAGCCTACACCCCCCTCCCCCCCCCCATTTTGGGCGGTTAGTTTTTGTATTTTTATACTTCAGAGGGTCCACTGATTATGTATACAAAATTCCTATAGAAAATTTGGTTGAGTTTGGTATATGGCCAAGATTTTAATTTTTGACCCTACACCCCCCCCCTCCTATTTTAGGAGGTTAGTTTTTGAATTTTTAGACTTCTGGGCGTCCACTGACTATGTATACAAAATTTGGTTGAGTTTGCTCAAACGGCCTAGATTTTTAATTTTTAACCCCCTCCACCCCCCTTAATTTTAGAGTCGATATGCACCAAAATCTAATCAGCTCTTTATACGATATGACCTTCAGGGCGATGAGGGTTCATTAATAATTCTACAGCTTCAACAGGAGAACTTTTACGGAATCGCCATACGCTGGACATCGTATATAAATAGAAAATTAAAGAAAGATTTTGTCTTGTACATATATCATACACAAAGTGTTTGGGGCTCGATGATGGCCTTCGTGCTCCGTTGTCAGTGTTTTCGAATTAATTAATAGTAGACAAATATTCTTATCTGAGTGTTCGGATCTGTCTACTTGTATGGTTATGTAATTTTATTAGTACTTAACCGAACAAGTAGCTCACGATTCACGTCAAACAACGGATGCCATCTCTACTAGAAATATATTATGTTAATATTTCTATAATTACATCAGATGCTCTTCTAACTTACGTTTCACCCGACTATATAACTGTTTCTTGTTAGTGGAGGCCCCACCTGCATGGCCCAGTAAGCGAGGAATAAATCAATGGAGCATGGCTCAGGGGTTAGGTTTGGGGTTCGAGGTTGGCACTGGGGTTCGAGGGCTGGGGGTCCAGGTGGCGTGCCCCCTGGCTGGCAAGAGGGCCGCCGAAGGCGAGCCTTGCAGCTAGTTCCCTAATAAACAAAAAATATATTTTTATTTTTTTGACCCCACATAAAATTATATATAGTTTTATTTTTGATCCCACATAAAATTCAAATAAAATATATATATACTTTTGATCCCACATGAAATTAAAAAAAATATATTTTTATTGTTAATTGAAATCGTAGAAAACTGGAAAATTAAAATTAAAAACATAGAGTTTTACTTTTAATGAGTCTAACATTTTGGCGGCTCACTATATGTAACTCGAGGGGTGAACCGCGACCTAATATCGTGTACACCTACTTCCACTTCCACTTTCATTTGCAAGTAGAATACAATAGATGACAATAGATTATCTAATGAATTCCAAAGACGGTGTACACCTAATTCCAATCTCGGTTCACCCCTCGATGTAACTAAATTGTCTATCATTGATAAAACTATCAGAAATAACATTATATCATTTTTCAATCTGTTTTTCATTAGAATACATTCACGAAACGTCCGACTCATTAAAAGTAAAACTCTGTTGTTGTGCCGTGTGTTTGTATGAATATAGAATGAATAGATATCACTCAAACTAATTATTTTATTTAAATAAATCACGATAGATTGTCACTTTAGATTTAGTAGAGAACATTAATTCCGTTAGATTGTAGTAATATATTCTATATGTTTGTTAGGCGGTTGACGGAGGCACCGCTTTCGGATCGATGGAGGTGAGCTGCAACGGCGGCAACAGGACGCAGCAGCAACAGCCAGCAGAGCTGCGAATCGCTGATAAATTGTGCGGCGTCTGCGGCGACAAGGCTCTTGGACACAATTTTAATGCAGTCTCCTGCGAGTCTTGTAAAGCTTTCTTCCGAAGAAATGCACCCAAGAACAAAGTAAGAAGTGTTCTTCGCCTGCCTGCCTGCCAGGCGAGGTTAAAAGTAATAAACTCAGGCAAAAATTTTCTATTGTTTTGACTAGTTTTTGAGAATTTTTCTTATTTAACTATATATAACCAAACTTCTTGAGGATACAAATTCTCATTTAAATAGGTGTTGGTTTTATTCTTTTTTGACAAAAAAACACATTTTTATCATTTATTTTTCTTAATTTTATTTTATTGTTACCAGGAACGTTTCGACATTTTCAATTATGTCATCATCAGCCTTGGAACAATCTAAAGATGGGAAAAATTCCCTCACATCGAAATTATTAGAGTATGTAATATTATTCTTAAAGTCTCTTTCATACATCTCTCTGAAACTTTGAAAGTTTATACACAAATAATTGTTAAACAAAAGAATAATATTACATACTCTAATAATTTCGATGTGAGGGAATTTTTCCCATCTTTAGATTGTTCCAAGGCTGATGATGACATAATTGAAAATGTCGAAACGTTCCTGGTAACAATGAAATAAAATTGGGAAGGATAAATGATAAAAATGTGTTTTTTTGTCAAAGAAGAATAAAACCAACACCTATTTAAATGAGAATTTGTATCCTCAAGAAGTTCGGTTGTATATAGTTAAATAAGAAAAATTTTCTATTTTGAAAAATGTCTGAAACGTGATAGGCCAGTAAATAGAGGAATATCCAAAAAGTGGTTCAGCTTACATTGCGGAAAAAGATTTATTTTTCTAGGATCGTTTGGAATGGTGTGGGTATGACATATCTTAAGTTGCGACCTCGAAAGTGTGGGGGACAACTTTTAGTGGCCGAAAAACCTCGAAATTTTCGGACTTTCCATATTCGAAAACTGCCATATTTTGTAAATAACCGTCCTAGAGTAAATTAAAAAGGACACAATTTCCCGTCGATTAAAAAAAATAGAAAATTGGTCCAGTAGTTCGATTTTTTTATGGGAATCCAAAAAACAGCCTGTCATGGAAAATACTGGATATCTATAAATTTTAGAGTTTTAACAAAAAAGTCGTTCAAGTCAACAAAATTTCCTAGAGAATGAGATAGAAATCAAGTTTCTAGGAGGAGTGGTTTTTATTTTATGAAGGAAAAATTGCAATTTTTTTCAAAACTTCAACCTCATTGCGGCACGGGTTACCATTATCCAATTAAGATGAAACTTTGTTTGAATTGTAGCAAATTTAATCTAGCTTAGAGTCGACTTTGTCGAAAACGTGCTCCTTCATGACCAAAATTTTGTCCTCTTTAATTTACTAAAGAACGGTTATTTACAAAATATGAACTTGAGTTATAAGCTAAAAACTGGAAAAAGTCCGAAAATTTCGAGGTTTTTCGGCCATCAAAAGTTATCCTCAACACTTCCGAGGTCGCAAACTTAGATTTATCATACCCACATTATACCAAACGATCCTAGAAAAAAATATTTTTCTGTAATTAATATAAGTTGAAACCCCTCTATATACTGGGCTATGAAGAAAAAACATCTTAAAACATGATTTTTGGCTGAATTCAAATACCCACGTAAACTTAAGAACGAAAAGACGTAGTAAGTTCGTTCTTGTACTAAAATATTTGTATTTCTACTGCAGAGAACTGATGAGATTTTGGGTTTTCTACCTTTAGAACTTCTTGTTCAAAAATGCAAAAAATTTTATTATTTTATATGATGAGATTTTAAGTCAATGTTATTGATTACAGTTTATTATTAATCCCTTCTTAGGTCTTCTCTGCCCTAAATAAGCTTTCACTTATTTTATTATTTAATTTAATAAATGATCGGGTGAGCTATTCTTTCATTAGAATCTTATCGAAGAAAATGACTAAAGAAGACCTAGATAGAATAATCTCTCTTTTCATTTATTCATTTATTAAACAATGCTCTGAGCCACCCAAGACAGAAGGGAATAATGCAGCAATATTGTGCAAGGTTCGCAATATTTCTGCAATATTCCAGTCTGTCTGGGCAGAGATCAAGGGCGGATCCAGGGGGGGGGGCGGAGGGGGCGATCGCCCCCCATACAGGCCCGTGCCTGGCCGGAGTGCAACACGTGCGTCGCACGCAGAGGCCAAAAACGGCGGCCAAATCGACAGGGAATTTATAACAATTTCTTTTTTTTTTTTTAATGAACTTAAAATATGAGATATGAAATTTGTAAAAAAAAAAATTGAAAATAAAGTTCTATGTGTGTGTGTGTGTGGGGGCGTCTCTGCCCCCCCCCCCCCCCCGCTTGCACAATTCGATCGCGGCACACTTTCGAGATAAAAAGTAGATCTTATATACATTCTCCCCCCCCATAAAAAATTTCTGAATCCCCCCAGAGATGCCTCATAAAGCAGATACAACAAGTTATTTGATACTTAGAAATAATATAAGTACAACATTATTACACTTTTTAAATAACAAATAATTTTAAAGAAATTCTAACATTCTATAAATTATAGTTAACAAGTAGTTAGATAACCCAAGTATAGTTTTTTATGTGATCAAGGAAAACAGTTTAAAATTATTCTATGTTTATAGAAAATTTTAATGAATAAATTAAAATCGCCATTTTCAAAAGTGAATAATTCAAAGTAGACACTATTTTATTTCAATAATAAACATATTTTTCTTTTTAGAGATACCAATTTTGATTATACCCAACATTTATTTATTTAAGGCCAACACACAGAGCCGCCCAGTCAGCATTTAGAGCTAAGGCATTGCAAGGATACAAGTCCAAACCTGCTTCAAACTTGTAGAGATCAATTTCTTATTTTGACTTTTGGTAATAAAATATTAAATCGAAATTAATATCAGATTTAGATATTTATCATTTAAAATTATTAATTCACCCACACAAATTTCAAACAGCGTACAGAGTCCTGAAAAAGTTTCACTTTTTCCTCTAGTTTGTTAAAAAAAAACAAATTTCCACATACATATCTTAATTAAATTTATAAATCATCCTATATTTTTTGCAGAGAATCTTTATAATGAAAATCTCTCCTTATGAATTACAATTTCATTAAAAACCTATTTAAGCCCCTAGTATAAGTTTTCATTCAAATATTAATAAAAATTCTATATGCTCTTTTTTTATAATTAATATATTTTCAGGAATTTCGATGTCCGTTTACAAACAATTGCGAGATTACACCAATTACAAGGCGATTTTGTCAAAAATGTCGTCTAGCGAAATGTTTTTCAATTGGAATGCGAAAGGATTATATTATGTCAGATGAGGATAAGGCCGTTAAAAGAGAGAAAATTGAGATTAATCGAGCGAAAAAACGTACTGGACACCCCTCAGGATATGAAGTCAATTATTCTAAGGCACACAAGGTAACCAGAGAGAGAGAGTAAGGCGAAAAATTCATCTTCTTTAATCTCCTTTAATATAAGAGTACCTGGAGGCACCGAGCGATGCTCGGTAACTTCTTCTTTAAGTTAAAACCTTTATTTTAATATTATTTTTAATTTAAAATTCTGATAAAAAGGTCGATTTTTATTTGAGAGACGTTTTCAAATTAAAAAAAAATACAAATATATATAGTATTCGCCCACTGTACCCCACCCTCGAAATCTCGCCCTACCCCCATACATATTTTGTTCAACATAAACTTTAGAAATATTAATAAACGTTTTATAATTGTTTTTATAAAGAACTTTATTTATTTAATAGAATAAAAAATAATCAAGAATTTATTTAAAAATATATTTCGCATAAGCAGGTCTCAATTTTCTGAAAAAACAACACATTTTGATAGGTTTTATTTATTAACAATTGGATGAATAAAAATGAATCATATGGTTGAATCAAAACATGTGCAGGAGGTGGGGTGCAGTGGTGGGGGATCCGGGGGGTAGGGCGAGGTTTCGGGGGTGGGGTCAAACGGGGTGAGTGTACAGTGGGCAAATACTATATATATTTGTATTTTTTTAATTTGAAAACGGCTCTCAAATAAAAATCGACCTTTTTATCAGAATTTTAAATTAAAAATAATATTAAAATAAAGGTTTTAACTGAAGGAAGAAGTTGCCGAGCATCGCTCAGTGCCTCCAGGTACTACATATATTATGTTACAAGGGGGATAGAGTTTTGCAAAATTTTGGAAAAATTGATTTCTTTCGAAAAAACTAGTCCGAGAGGAAGGGTTGCTTTTAAAATGGATGGGCGGGTAATAATTGTTTCCATTCAAAAATTTTAAGGCCAGTCCGCCCGTCCCTGGGCTCCATAACTATATGAGATTTTTATGAAAAATGACATGTAGTGTTTTTGCAAAGAACACCTCAATTCCAATAATTAAACAGTCACTAAGTTGAATTGTGATCTTTTCTAGGGCGATGAGACTTCAGAGGCGTGGGGTTCGCCTGGAAGTTCGCCCTCGCCTGCAAATCTGGCGCCGAGTCCTGCAAGCCCTGTGTCCGCCACCTGTGAGCCCAAGTTCAACCCAGTCAGCGTGATCACGACAACCAGCAACAAGGACGGACAGACACCTGCAAGCCCAGCATCCACCTCATCCTCATCCTCCTCATCCTCTTCAGTATCCTCCCCCTCCACTTCGGTGATACCAAACACACAAAGCCCTAGTGACGAACTATCCAAATCACAAAACAAAGTTACACTTAATAGTAATAGTAATAGTAATAATAATGATGAAACCATAGAGGAACAACCAATTCCAAAGCTAAATCCTACAGAGCAAAGTTTGCCTCAACAATCAACAACATCAACACCAACGGACAATGTGTAAGAACATCCTATTAATCTATCATAATAATAAAACTTGAGCAAGATGCGAGGTAGATTTCACAAAAAAGAAATAAAACAAAAATTGAGTTTTGAATTCGATATATTTCGGGGGTGAGCCCATCATCAGGATTCAAAGAAAACTGTTTACTTTGACTCCTGATGATGGGCTCACCCCGAAATATATCGAATTCAAAACTCAATTTTTGTTTTATTTCTTTTTTGTGAAATCTACCTCGCATCATGCTCAAGTTTTATTATTATATTAAAATGTTTCACCTAGAATCAACACCTAACTCCTTAAAAGTTAGTACCTGGAGCACCGAGCGATGCTCGGTACCTTTTTGCTTCAGTCAAAAGCTGTATATTTATATTATTTTTAATTTAAAATTCAGGTAAAAAGGTAAAACTTTAAAAACCGAGGAGATAGAACACTGAACAAAATTTAAAAAAAAATAATTAAAATTTCCTAATTTTAACATATAATAATATTTGTTATAAAATATTAGTGGGTTTTAAAATTAATTAATAAATAAAAGATAATTGAAAAAAATGTAAACAAACTTTTTTATTGACATTTTCATCTGTCAATAATTACTTTAATTAAGAAAAAGTCAATTAAGATGAATTTTGATGAGGTCCAAACCTAGCCAGATCGCTTTCTCATCCTCAAAACTTCTTAATAGAGTTTGTTTCATCAAAATCGTTAGAGCCGTTTTCAAACTAGAAAAAAGATACAAATATATATATATATAAATATACAATTTTTGCTCGTTTAATAAGAGTAGATAGATTATTAATCTATCAATATAATAGTTTTGAGATTCTATATCTCTATGTTCACCGATCTCCAGGTTAAACTGCTTAACCGATTGACTTGAAATTTGAAACATAGACTCCTGAGGGGTCAAGTAAAAGGTGTGATTCATAAAAAGTGAACTTTTAGTCCCAGGAGGATATTTTATAAGTTCACCGTCCTCTTTTTTTCTATTCTTATTCCAAGTTCTAATAAGAAAACTCTTAATTTTTTTCTACAAATTTAAACTTTAACTATATATACTTAACTATATATATATATAGCCAATTCAATTTAAATAAAATAGGGCCACCAAACACGGTTCTTTTTAAATATATATATATATATATATATATGTTATATATATAGATGTTTGTGGCCAGAGCAAAGGTTAAGCACGAAGGAGATTATCCCCAAGTGTTTGCAGGGTTGGGGTTGATAACCATTTTAATCATAACGTTCGCAACTATATATATGTTGACATTAAATGAAAGCGAAAGTTAAAAACTTTTATCCGGTCACTGCCCTATTTTGGTGCACTTGGGACCAGACTCGTTTTGATAGTGAACTAAGAGTTGAAAAAAAAGATACAGGACCCAGCCGGGTATGATTCGACATCTTCCGCGTTAAGCCCGCAGATGCCTTCTCCATCTAGTCAGGGGATCCATCGCCTAAATGGAGAAGGCATCTGCGGGCTTAATTCGAAGATGTCGGATTATACCCGGCTAGATCCTGTATCTTTTTCAACTCTTGGTTCACTATCAAAACTAGTCTGGTCCCAAGTGCACAATATAGGCAGTACCGGATAAAAGTTTTAACTTTCGCTTTCATTTAATGTTAACATGTAAACATTCTAAATAAAATTTATTATTGAATATCTGAACAAAATTCATCTGTTTCGATTCCCCAAAGAATCAGACAGATGGGAATTGTAGTAAATATATATATATATGAGATTGTTGGATATCTATTGGCTACTTCAAAAATATTACTAATTAATAATATTGCAAGGGCACTACTATATTATATTATATTGATATATACCCGGGCTAAGGCTTGTTTGTCTCTATATATAAAACAGACAGACAATGCACAGACCAAACCGCTTAACCTAAACGGCTGAAATTTTGACAGTGCGTTCCTATAATGAAAGGGATTACCGCTAAGAAGGTTTTTATTTTGAAATTTGAACCCTAAAGGGGGGAAAGGGTCCCAAAATGTGTTTTCTCGGTTTTTCAAAATCTCTTAAACCAGAAAAGATATCGATATGGTTTTAGCTTAAAAAGGTGAAGCATTAAAATACAAAAAAAATCATTTGGCTATTTTGTTCTATTTGCATTGCAGAAATATAAAACAAATTTCAAATTAATTAAATGGCAAATTTTTGGTTTTTGTTAATTTCTATATTAATAAAATTTACAAATGTTTAAATAAGGTATGTAAATTACTTAATTTTAGTTATAATTTAATAATAAAAATGTTTATGTTTTCATGTCATTGATAATATTTAATAAATTTAAAATCAATTAATAAAGTAAAGGGTGTGTAGTTTCACAGTGAATGAAATAAAACTCAAAGAGGTTTATACAAACTCAATATATTTCTGATTATTAGTACATCATCAGGATGTTTACTGATTAAAAACTAGTAATATTTGAACATGTGATCGCAAATTATAACATCTAAATCATACATAAGGTAAAAGCACCAGTAGTTGGCCACTTAAGGCAAATTTCTCGATCTTTCTCTTGCCAAAGCTTAAATCTTAAATTGATGCCTGTTATAAATGCAAAAAACCATGAAATGTTTCTTCTTAATTAAGGAGAAAAAACTTTCATTTTAGAATAATGAACCACACAAAGAGGAATTAATTTTTTCTAAGGTACCTTTTTGCACCAGTAGCTGGCCACCTAGGAAATCAAAAGATTGAGTAGTTGGCCACCCAGTAGTTGGCCATCCAAAAAGTTTGAATATAAACATATATTGCTTTAATAAATGAGAAAATTTGTGTTTAAACAATCAAAAGACGTCTAATGAGAAATTCCATAGGTGAACAAATAATTTTCTCATTTATTAAAATAAAGAAAACAGTCAATAATTTATTTTTTTCTGGATATTGCTTTATTTTTTTTGTTGTTTTAATAAAATATTAAGAAAATTATTTGCAGCTAAAGTTACTAACAGCCACATAGAAGCTATTAATTCCAGATGAAGTAGTCTACGCTGAAATAAATTTTTAGGATTGACCCAGTAGCTGGCCGCCATGGCCAACTACTGACTAAATGAATAATATTGAATGAGTAGTTGGCCACCCCCGCTAAAAAATTAGAGTATGATTATTTTGTCGGAATCATTCTATTTATCGCTTAAAAGACACTTTAAAAGAATGAATATCATTTAAAACTTACCCTAAATTAGTTATTTTAGTGTATAACTTCCTTAAAATGGAGCAACCTGCTTAGCACAATGGTTAAGAAAATAGTCAAAAATGAAGCACAACGCCAAATCCGGCAAACATTTGACCACTATTGCTCCAACAATCCATTGAGGTTCAAGATCTTCTACACTTAAATAATAGATGACATGAGCTATATATAGCGATATTTTTGAAAGTTGAATAAGCATTAGGAGTCTTATTTTTTACACTTTTCAAGCAAATGGCCAACTACTGGTGCTTTTACCTTACCATGTTATATTGGTATGTATGATTTAGATGTTATATTTTGCGATCGCATGTTCAAATATTATTGGTTTTTAACCTGTAAACTCCTGATGATGTACTAATAATCCGAAATATATTGAGTTTTATTTCATTCATTGTGAAACTACACACCCTTTACTTTATTAATTAATATCATGTTTCACCTAAAACCTACACCACTTTGCCTAAGTAAAATTTAAATTCGTTATATCTAATATTTTATTTTTATTTTAAATCAGTAGGCGAACAAAAGTGTCCTTATACAACCAATAACTTTCTTTTGTCCTTCAAACGCTTCTTTCTCATTTAATGTAACATGTTTTTTAATAATTTTTAATTTTATGTCAGAACGATTGTTTTCACCCTCCCTATGGCTATGGTCTATATGTTTAAATTTAGTATCACTAGACAGCGATATTTTACAAATGAATATTTTGGAGTGATACATATTTCAGAGAGTGTTTCACTTGACAGGGAAGCTAATTGGCCTGGATTGCTAATTTTGGCACTTGGGTTCGATTCCCAAAGAGGCAAAAACATCACTTCTGACATATAATTAAAAATTCTTAAAAAACATGTCAGATTAAATAACAAAGAAGCGTTTGAAGAAAAAACAAAAGGAAATTATTTGTTGTATATATTTTATTTATTTATTTATTTATAAATTGTAGTGTACATAGATCAATGAAGTAGGTGTGATATTAAAAATCTCTAAGAAATAACGAATTTAAATTTATTAAATAAATATTATCAATGACCTGAAAACATAAAAAAATCCAAGTTGCTGAGCAAGTTGTAATTAAACAGCGAAACCTTCATCCAGGATTAAAATTTGTTTTTTGAAACCATTGTCCACATACTTAAGAATTTCGAATTTAAAAATAATTAAAAATAATCTATTCCATCCCGGATCTAATAGATATATAACACACCAAGTATTGGGATTTTCCGAGGGGTGAACCGCGGCCTAAAATCGTGTACACCTACTTCCACTTCCACTTTAATTTCCAAATAGAAGACAATAGATTATCTAATGAATTCCAAAGTAATTCCAAAGACGGTGTACACCTAATTCCAATCTCAGTTCACCCCTCGGGATTTCCTTAGAAAATTTAAAATCTATTTCTATATGTACTTTTATATTTAATTAATACATTTTTTCACAAAGAGAAACAAAGAGGTTGTCCTCTGCTTGATGCAAATAAACATACACACATAATATATCGAAATTATATATATGTATAAAGTTTAGGAAAGCGGTGTGTTGGTTTATAGTGAAACATATTAAACAAAAGGAAGGTATCTTATAGGTTTCATTAAAGAGGAAAATACAAATTAAAAAATCTTTTAAAAATTTTGAGATTTTTCTATTTATTTCTATATATATCATACTGAATCCTGAGGTTGAAACAGAACACTGAATATTTATTCAGTGTCTCTATTTAACTCTCCTGATGAAGGGTTCATAGCCTGAAATATGTATAGAGATAAATAAAAAAATCTCCAAAATAATTCTAAAAGATTTTTTTAATTTTGTCTAATTTTACTTCCTCTTTGTGAAAACACCACTATAACCCGTTAAAATAATAATTCTCTTTATATATATGTACGTATATATATTATTTATTTGTTTGAGACTTGGTCTTTATCATCAGTCTTTTTCTTAATTATAAATATTATTTTTCATGGATATTGGAAAAATTTTATCTTTACATGAGCTAGTTGAGTCAGTTAAAATTAGGAAATGGGTGCGTGTACTTATGTACGCGCGTGAGAAGTTATACTTCTTTGGCATCATTAAAAATAAGTTTTTAATTGCATACAAATCATTAATTAAAATAAAATAATAAAAAGAATTGGAAAAGGATAGTCAACACGAGTCAATGAAAGTTCAGTTTAAATTTGAAAAATTAAATAAATAATAAATTCATTTTCTTACATTAAGTGTAACATACATTCTCTCATTATTCGAATGTTTTTTTTTTTTTTAAATAAGCTCCTGTTTTGTTATATTGGTTTTTTTACTGACAAGCCTTGCCGAATTTTTTCAGCTTCTTGGCAGCTTTCTTTCGATTGTAATAGTTTTTTACAGGATTCCGCATTTGTTTTACCCATCTTGAAAACTGGAATAGAAATTGAATAGTACCATTAATAGTCATCAAATCTAAACTAAAAGAATCTTAGATTGATGAATAAGATTTATTGTATAGAATTAGATATTAGAAATTAATAATAAATATTAAAAATTAATAATTTTTATAATATATATATATATATAATTAAAAATAAAATTTAGAGAATAATAAATATATATGACATAATTTGTACTAAATATTATAAGATTTTTTAATTTTAAATATTTATTATTGGTTATTGAATATTTTAAAAGTAAATAAATAAATTTAATGATAAATTCAAAAAAAAGCGGCCAGCTTCATTCTGTTAATTTTGTGTCACGGTGATGCGCGCGCATCTTAAAATTTCACTCTCACTATTTTTTCATAACGCGCCTAAAGAAGTATAACTTCAAAAAAAAAATTATTTTCATCCAAGCATAGGACAACCTCTTTGTTTCTCTTTGTGAATCAACAACTCTGCTACTCTCAAAAAACAAAAACTTTTCAATTAAATACATTTTTTGTTCATTTTGACATTTAAAATCCTAATATATTAATATCCGAGGGGTGAATCGCGATTGGAATTAGGTGTACACCGTCTTTGGAATTACTTTGGAATTCATTAGATAATCTATTGTATTCTACTTGGAAATAAAAGTGGAAGTGGAAGTAGGTGTACACGATTTTAGGTCGCGGTTTACCCCTCGGTAAAATCCATATACACATTTTTGTTTTGTTTTTCTATAATTTAAATGATTTGTAATTTGTTTTTATTTCAGAAATGGTCTTCATGTCCAGTCGGATTCATTGGAATCAATTTTAGCTGAAGCGATTAAATTGGAATATCAAGCGTATAGTTCATTAACGAAAACTCATCAGAATTCTCGCGAATTGAATGAAGCGGAACGGGCGAAAATTACTGAACTGATTTCGGCAAATAAAGCGCTTGACGATCCACTGGACGATGATGTTACCTCGCTGGTTGGAGACGATTGTCGATTCAAAGTATATATTTTTATTTATTTAATTTAATTTTCGACGGCAAAAGCATTAACAAATTTGTTATATATAAACATGAACATTATACATATCACGAGAAAGAATTTAATTTATAGGACAGATTCTATGATTTTAATAGAAATATTATTAAATTGCGATATCAGAAGGGATTCATCCCTCCAGGAGTCGAACCTGAGAACTAACATGCTTTCCGGGCAGTCAGCTCACACCCTCGAGACAAAAAACTCCCTCTGAATCGCAATATTTGATATAAGCATAGAAATTCTTCACTCCATTAATATATAACGGAAATTAAAAAATTTAGCTTAATAACTCATAACTATAATATTTTTATTCATGAAATTTGGGATTCTAGGTGTTCTAGTGGGCCTTATTAGGCATGCAAAATTCCAAGTGTGAAGGTCTAATAGTTTTTGAGTTATGGGTGAGGTCGAAAGTAGCTTGAAATGGTTCGTGTAAATACACACACACATGGCAGGTGCGTCGCCCGTTTTTCCGAACTTGGCTGACACAATGCCCTGTGTGTCTAGATAAACTGTTCACAAATTGAAGTAGACCACTTATGGTACAAAAATTTAGATTTTTTAATTAATTGTTCGACTTTAAAATCTTAATTATTGAACTGTAATGGTTTTTGTGTTAAAAATAAAGACACCCAATCGAGGTTGAAAAGTGGATTAGTTTACATATACCTACTCGGCGCTTGATTTATAAAAATTGCATACAAAAATTAATCGTTAATTAAAATGATGTTTTTTCATATGTTTTTGATTTAATACAAATAGAAGATAAAATATTCGCTCTAGCTTTAATATTATTTGAAAATAAGCTGACGTGTACTGATGTGGCCATCCACTTGACTTTACACATACAAGGCCCCTCACTTATATTTAATATTTAATAAAATTATTTATAATCATGTAGGGGAGGGGGGGGTTAGTTTTTGCTTTTTAGACTTCTGAGATCCCACTGATTATGTATACAAAATTTGGTTGAGTTTGGTCAAATGGCCAAGATTTTAATTTTTTGACCATGCACCCCCCCCCCCCATTTCGGGCGGTTAGTTTTTTCATTTTTAGGGGTCCGACTGATTATGTATACAAAATTTGGTTCAGTTTGCTCAAACGGTCTAGATTTTTAATTTTTTACTCCCCCCCCCCATTTTGGGCGGTTAGTTTTTGCATTTTTAGACTACTGGGGTCCCACTGATTATGTATACAAAATTTGGTTGAGTTTGGTCAAATGGCCTAGATTTTTATATTTTTAACCCCCTCCACCCCCACCCCATTTTGGGCGGTTAGTTTTTGCATTTTTAGACTTCTGGGGTCCCACTGATTGTGTATACAAAATTTGGTTGAGTTTGGTCAAATGGCCTAGATTTTTAATTTTTAACCCCCTCCACCCCCTTAATTTTGGGTCGATATGCACCAAAATCTAATCAGCTCTTAATCTCAATGGACCAAAACTACGTGTGAAATTTGGTTTCGATATTCACACTAGTTTTTGAGCAAGCTCGTCCACAAAATTTGGTAACGCACAGACTAACAGTCATTTTAACAAAAAAATTATTATCTCGAAAAATATAATTTTTTCGATGTTCACTTATTAAAGCTTTTTTGTAGAGCGAAATGCCATGGTTTCGCTCAATTTTTTTAATCGAAATAGTTTCAGCCGTTTTTGAGATATTTCGAAAAAAAGAAGGAAAAAAACCACAATAACGAAATATTACCAAATTGATGAATTTTGCAAAAAGGAACAAAGAATAAAATTAAATTGTTTAAAAAATCAAGTTTTTTCTTTTTTTTGAACAACATTCCCTGTCTGAAAATCTACCGCCCGCCACTGATATCAATACGGATTTAACTAAACTTATATATGTACAAGTGTTTGATACTAGCCGCATATTTTTAATTTAAATTGAATCAATAGTAATAATAATTTTGAGTGTAACATTAATTTTTTTTTCAGTCGGAAAGTCTTTTAGATGTGATAAATTTGACAGCGATCGCAATTCGCCGTCTGATAAAAACTTGTAAGAAAATCAACGCTTTTCGAAATCTCTGTCAAGAGGACCAAGTTGCTTTGCTAAAGGGCGGATGTACAGAGATGCTTATTTTACGTAGCGCAATCAATTATGATCCTGATAAAGATTCTTGGAAGGTAGCTATACAAAATAATAATAATAATAATAATAAGCAAGGGGAAAAGAAATTAAAATTCTAACTTGTTTTCTTCTATCTTGGCGAGGTATCTGAAGTCACATGAGAATCAGGTGATAAGTTTAATGTTGAAGATAAAGAATTTATGAATGTTAAAATAAAGTAAACTTTATTTCGTATTCTTGTTTATTATTTGACAAAGGAGAGACGTTTCAGCAGCCATTCACCGCCAAGGGCGGATCCAGGGGGGGGGGCGACTGCCCCCCATACAGGCTCGTGCCTGGCGGGAGTGCAACACGTGCGTCGCACGCAGAGGCCAAAAAACGGCGGCCAAATCGACAGGGAATTTATAACAATTTTTTTTTTTTTTATTTTAATGAACTTAAAATATTAGATATGAAATTTGTAAAAAAAAAACATTTATTTTTTTAAAAAATTTTAAAATTGAAAATAAAGTTCTATGTGTGTGTGTGGGGGGGGGCGTCTCTGACCCCTCCCCCGCTTGGACAATTCGATCGCGACACACTTTCGAGATAAAAAGTAGATCTTATATACATTCTCCCCCCCCCCCCCCCCATAAAAAATTCCTGGATCCGCCCTTGTTCACCGCCATCATCAGCTGTAATGTAGTAAGTGTAAAGCTTTTCATATAAGAATATATTGTATGAGAAACAATAAAATATTGTGTGACGTAGCTACAGGGAAGCAACGCTTTCGGGCTTTAGGGGGCCCCTTTAAAAATTTATTTATTTATTATTTATATATAAAAAATCATATATTTATTTATATCTAAATTTTTTGACGATACAATTCTCTTTTAAATAGGTGTTAGTTTTATTCTTTTTTGACAAAAAAACACATTTTTATCTTTTATTATTCTTTAATCTATTGTTCCCCAGGAACGTTTCGAGATTTACAAATATGTCATCTTCAGCCTAAAACATTTCAATACAAATCCAATCATTACAAAATATACGATCACAACACACTCTCAAAAAATACATCAAAATGACATAATTTGGAACAATCTTAAGATGGGAAAAATTCCCTCACATCGAAATGATCATAATATATAACATTATTAAGTTGATACCATATGTATATGTATATATATTAAGTAATGGAGAGGGATTCAGCAGAGGCTATCCATTGGCTGAATCCCTCTCCATTCCTAATTATAATACTGCCCAACAATTATTTTTACATCAACATTCAAATTCAATGACTGCTACTGTTGCCACAGTAGAAAGAACATTCAGCAAATTAAAAATTACAAAAGATTTTAAAAGAAATTCAATTGGACAATCTCGTCTGAAATATTTAGCATTGATTGCTATTGAGAATAAAGAACCAAGTCAATTAAACACGAAGACCTCCTCTAATAGACAAATTTGCGGCTGTAAAATCTAGACGAAAAATCATTTAAATAACTTTTTATACTTTTATTTATATTCAAATATGTTTTGTTTTAAATGTATTTTTAAATTGAGACAGTCTTATAACTCAAAAGCAGTGCATTATATAAACAAAAGTTTCAAATAAAAGTTTATTTATATGGAGGGGAAACTAAACTACGCTATTTTTTGTCGATCTAGAACAAGCTTTCAAAGGTATTTTAAGGTCAAGTTCTGTTTTTTAAATGGAAACCTATATATTTCTTTTCATATTCATAATCTACAAGAAAAACTGAGCAACTTTCATAAGAACTATTTTTTTATTCGACATCAAATAAACAAAATATTAAATCAATTATTATATCTCAAAAAAATCCTAATAATTATTTTTAACGATTATTCAACTTAATTATCAAATAATAATGATCAAATATTTAATTATTAAATAAATAATTTAATAATAATTAATTATTTAATCATTTTTCGACACTGTTCTGTGACATTTCAAAGTGTTATCGCAAGTCTTCTGGATGAATTCCAGTTACAATTTCGTTTTTTGGCCTGATTCAGTTTATTCGTAGCCTTTACATTTCCTATTTTTTTTAACAGATTTACAACACGATAAAATGAAGCTTAGAGCTTAGGAGGGTGTATTCCTACCAGGAAAACGCTCAGCATCCATTTCAATGGCAGCTCCATAACTACTTCTTCCTCACTCACTGCATAAATTAAGACCATTTTAACTCTGTCTTCAACAAAAAATTTTCCATTTTTATTATGGTAATACAATATAACTATCTTTTGGATTGACACGAGAAAGAAACTTTTTTAAACTCAAAAAGTAGAAAATAATCTCTTAAATCTGTGTATAATGAAGTTTTAAGATCATTATAAACACTTATTTTCATTGTTGTGACTTCGATTTAATAATTATTTATTTAATAATTAATTATTTAATCATTATTATTTGATAATTAAGTTGAATAATTGTTAAAAATAATTATTAGGATTTTTTGAGATCTAATAATTGATTTAATATTTTGTTTATTTGATGTCGAATAAAAAAATAGTTCTTATGAAAGTTGCTCAGTTTTTCTTGTAGATTATGAATTTGAAAAGAAATATATAGGTTTCCATTTAAAAAACAGAACTTGACCTTAAAATACCCTTGAAAGCTTGTTCTAGATCGACAAACAATAGCGTAGTTTAGTTTCCCCCTCGATATAAATAAACTTTTATTTGAAACTTTTTCCATATAATGCACTGTTTTTGAGTTATAAGACTGTCTCAAGATAAAAACTCACCCGGTATATATATATATATGTTTCATTTAATATATCTATTTCATTCTCTGCTCTTAAGTTAAAAAATAATTTTCCTTTGTATAAACAGTTGAAATAAAAAAAATGTTAGTAGGGGCCCCGTAGTTAGAATTTGCTAATGGTCTTAAAAAATCTAGTTACGCCACTGATTGTGTGTTTAATTTATAATGGTTAATAACAATTTGTATTTATTTTTGTAAATTTATAAAGGTATATATTTATAAATTTTAAAAAATAAATACAAATTGTTATTAACCATTATAAATTAAACACACAATATTTTATTGTTTCTCATAGAGTGTATTCAATATCTATTATTATATGAAAAGTTTATACTTATCATGTTCTGTCTACATTACAGAACTGATGATGGCGGTGAATGACTGCTGTCTCTTTTTTGTCAAATAATAAACAACAATACAAGATAAAGTTTACTTTATTTCAACATTAATAAATTCTATCAATCTAAAGTAATATCCCTATTTAAAAAAGGCCAAAGGAATGACTGCTCTAATTATAGAGGTATTATCACTCTTCTTAACGCAGGATACAAAATAATAACAAACCGACTCAAGCCGATATCGGAATCTACTGATATTAAACGAGCAAAAATTGTATATTTATTTATATATATATTTGTATCTTGGTTCTATTTTGTAAACGGCCCTACCGATTTTGATGAAACAAAATCTATTAACAAGTTTTGAGGATGAGAAAACGATCTGGCTAGGTCTGGACCTCATCAAAATTCATCTCAATTGATTTTTTTCTTAATTAAAGTAATTATTGATAGATGAAAAATCTCAATAAAAAAAATGATTTGCCGCATGTCAGATTAGAATCTGAGACCTCTTGCATCATAGGCGGAGACTTTACCAGTAGACTATAGAACTATTTTAAAAATCTTTGCTTTTTACTTTTACTAAAATGAATATTTTTGAATTAGACTTTATTATAAGTGTGGAAATAATTGAGGATATTATATATAGCTATGTATTTTATAAACAGAATTTATTGAATAAATTCAGGAGGTGGGGTGCAGTTGTGGGGGATCCGGGGGCGGGAGGGGCGGAGTGGGGGTCCAGTGTTGGGGGCGAGGTGTGTGGTTTCGGGGGGGGGGGGGGTCAGGGGTTACCGTGCATCGCTCGGTGGCTCCAGGTACTCTGTAGTAGGAACAGAATGGGTTCAGAATAGGAAGGTCATGCATAGATAATATATTTGAAACATATTGATCATCAATTGCTTTTTACTTTATTTCTATTCGAGATGAAAATTTTTTATAATGTTTTTTTGGCATTGTCAAAGGAGACAGAAAGTAATTATGATTTGAACTACTTTCATTGACTTTTTGTTATCCTGAAGAAGGAGAGAATAAATCTCCGAAACGTCGGTTTAACAAATAAATGTAAAATAATAAAACCTCTATAGTCTTATTTTTTTACAACCACCGTGGACTGCTTTCATCAACATCCAATTGCATAGATAATATTTTTACCGTAAAACAAATAATAGAAAAGAG
Source organism: Forficula auricularia (assembly GCA_024734495.1). NCBI lineage: Eukaryota > Metazoa > Arthropoda > Insecta > Dermaptera > Forficulidae > Forficula > Forficula auricularia. The sequence goes on from JALMQS010000128.1 coordinate 811,554, forward strand.
AAGAGAAAGAGAATTTAATCTAGAAACATACATGGCCTTTCTGGATTTAGAAAAAGCTTTTGATAAGGTTAAACGAGAAAAACTCTGAGAAATTCTTAATAGAAAGGGAATACCATACCATCTAATTTCAGTGATAAAGAGCCTTTATAAAAATACCAGGATTCTCGACGAAATATATATAAATCAGGGAGTTCGCCAAGGGTGCAGTCTCTCACCCACTTTGTTTAATTTATATATATATACACGATCTTCTTAGGACCTGGAACAATAATGTGAAAGATGGCATACTGCTAAAAAGAAATTTATACCTTAACACCTTACTATTTGCGGATGACCAGCTCATAATACAGGATAGTGAAGACAAATTGCAACGACCGTACATATATTCTCAGAAAATCTGGGATGCGAGCTTTAGTCTTGTGGGGGAAATAGATCTCGATAAAAAGTTAAGCCGATTTTAACATGTGTGCGACACAATAAGGAGACAATTAAAGAAAACATCTATGGAGGGTCAAATAAAACTTTATAAAGTCGCCGTCAGACCAACGCTCCTGCATGTAAGTGAAACCTGGGTCACGACCAAGAGAGAAGACAGCAGAATTACAGCTGCGGAGATGACAAATAATAGAAGAACTCCAAATCCCAGGGATAAATATAAACAGAATTGGATTGACCTTTTCGAAAGGATGGAAGACTCAAGACTGCCAAAATATGCCCTGAACTATAAACCCAAAGGAAAAAGAGATCGCGGACACCCTAAAGGACGTTGGTGGAATAATGCCTTAGCCGGAACAGGCTTAATGGCCTAATCCTTGACTGCAAATGATGATGATGATGATGATAAATTCTATATCTTCAACATTGAACTTAACACCTGATTCTCACGTGACTTTAAATACCTCGCCGAGATAGAAGAAAATTATTATTACAAGCCATCAGTACCTTTTTTGTTGTAACCATTGTGACCTGGTCAACGATTACACAAGAACCCTATGGAAACATAGAATCTTAATGTCACAAATGGATCCCCTTAAATGAAAAAATTTATTTAAATAAATAAATAAATCTTTATTCCTCGACCTGCTTAGAGGCACAAGTCCTCGGTGGCTAGGTCCTCCAACATCAATACAATCTAGCTACAATACATTAACAAACATCAATACAAATTAATTTCAACAATTTAACAAATAATAAACAAGTACAAAAAAAAAGAAAAAATAGAAATGTATGCTCATTAACAAATAACATGACCATAGATTTCCATCAAAAGACAAAAAGTAATTTAAAAATTACTCGCAAAAACCCGATACCAGGAGCAAGCGACGCATTAGCCATCCTGGCATTTGCCATAAGTTGTTAAGGAAACCTGGTCAAAACCTTAACAAGGATGGTATGACCTCTCTCTACCTCAGCTAATCTCTGCTTGTGAGAACTAAATAAAATTTTGTACAATTCTAGGACTTTAGGACTTGACAAAATTTATAATTGATTTAATCATAGGAGGCAGAATACTATAATCCCAAGTAGTAATAAATAGACAGACTTCCATAAATCAATGCCAGATCCTACAAATGAATGCAAACCTACATATTAATATCTGAATTAACTAACTTGTAGAAGCCAGACTGTATTTAAATTAATACCATTCTTCCCTATATCCTTATAATCTATATAACCATATGAATCATCCACATAACAAAAATACCACCACAGGTTTCAACACCTATAGGTGTACCGGAAAGTCATTACCGGTTTTTCTAACAGATGTCGCTAGGCTTAAGTATGCAATGTTATGATTTGACACATATGCATTGTATTCTACTGACATCAAGCTTCAAAGCTATACATGTTATATTTTGCGAAAGTAACACCTTCATAGATTTATACCTCTTTGAAAATGTCAAGTTTCATGCCTGAAAACGTGCATTTGCGGCACGCATTACTTTTCTTATTTAATCAAAAGAAAAAAGCCTCTGAAAGTCATCGTTTGCTGGTAGAAACTTACGGTGAGCATGCTTTAACCTTAAAAACATGTGAGGTGTGGTTACGAAAATTCAAAAGTGGTGATTTCGATGTGCAAGATAAAGAACGTTCTGGTAGATCAAAAAAGTTCGAAGATGCGAAACTACAGGATTTATTGGATGAAGACCTAACCCAAACTCAAAAACAATTGAAAAAACAATACACCGACAACAAATGATCAATTTGAACCACGCATTGATCGAAAAACGTCCAGAATGGGCCCGAAGACACGGTAAAGTGATTTTACAACACGATAACGCGCCGTCTCATAAAGCAAAACCGGTCAAGGAAGCGTTGAAAGCACTTGGGTGGGACATATTATCGCACCCGCCGTACTCTCCAGACCTTGCCCCGTCCGACTATCAACTTTTCGCATCGATGGGACACGCGCTTGCAGAGCAGCACTTCGCCAATTTCGAAGAAGTTGGAAAATGGCTCGATGAATGGTTTTGCTCAAAGGACAAACAGTTTTTTTGGGATGGCATCCATAAATTGCCAGAAAGATGGGCAAGATGTATAGAATCAAATGGCCAATACTTTGAATAAATAAATTTTCCATTTTCTTAAAAATTATGTAGTTTTTTTCGAAAAAAAACCGGTAATGACTTTCCGGTACACCTAGTACTTCTAGTCCCAACCCTGGATTGACTATCCCTTTTAACCATATTATCTAAACAAAAAGAAACTACCTCTGGGCTGCCTTCCATTACATTCAATTAAAAAGAAAAAATATTTTAAAAATAAACAAAATATTTACCTTAGTAACGCAGAGATTTCCTTATTCCACCTAATTTCAAAACCAACCCTTGCCCTTCCTATCTCTAAAAGGAAAGAAGAGTTAAAAAACCCCCCATCCCCAAAAGAGACAAAAAAAGAACTAATAAAAACCTACCAAAAAGCTTCAAATTCGAAAGACGACTTTTTGTTTACCCACCAGACTTCAAAGAGACCTAACCATTTATCAGAGAGTTGCATCTTAATTAAATAAAATAAATAAATAAATCTTTATTTCTCGACCTGCTTAGAGGCACAAGTCCTCGGTGGCTAGGTCCTCCAAACATCAATACAATCTAGCTACAACAGCACATTAATAAACATCAACACAAATTAATTACAACAATTTAACAAATAATAAACAAGTAAAAAAAAAGAAGAGAAGAAAAAAAAATTAGAAATGTATGCTCATTAACAAATAACATGACCATATATTTCTATCAAAGAACACAAAGTAATTTAAAAAATTCCGCGCAAAAACCCGATACCAGGAGCAAGCGACGCATTAGCCATCCCGGCGTTTGCCATAAGTTGTTAAAGAAGCCTGGTCAAAACCTTAACAAGGATGGTACGGCCTCTCTCTGCCTCACCTAATCTCTGCTTGCGAGAACTAAATAAAATTTTGCACAGGACATTAGGACTTGACAAAATTTATAATTGATTTAATCATATTGAACTAATCTTTGGCTATTAATTGCATTATTAATAGCTATTATAGTATTAATGTCTATAATAGTCAAAGATTAGATCAATCAAAATGCGACACAATTGATTAACATATTAAATAAAAAAAACACTATCAAAATATATTTTTAAATTAGCTAATTTCGCCAAAAAAAATGCAAATATGAATGAAGTACAAAGTGCTGTACCATTTTGAAATCTCGACTAAATGGGCCAATTTATTAAATAACTTACCATGCTAGTTTACTAGACTTTTTTATTTACATTAAAGATGATTCAAAGCTAGCTGAGCAAAACTTTTTAAAACAAGTGCGGCAAAAATATTTTTTTTCTCCAAAAGTATAGTACTTATGGTTTTATTTTGAATTCTGTTCAATGGCAGGATTATTCAGGATTGTGTAACAAAAATTAGAATAATAAAATATGGAAATTTGTAGCCACAGCATCTCATTATTATTAGAGCAGGGTAGCGATTTTCACCATTTTTAAAAAAAGGCCTATAACTCGAAAACTATGAGACTTTGATTAAAAAAATTTGTATGTTCTGGACCGTCATAAATAAAATAGGCCATATCCCATGTTTAGGATTTATCGTTGTGATATGGGACATCCTGTAGATATGTATTTTTTTTTTTTTTTTTTTTTTTTTAATGCAATCGAATGCAGAAGGGGTGCACCAGTAAAGATGCAGCCCCTATGGATCTCGAAAGACCGCTTGCATTACCGAAGAAGAAAGTTGATTAAGTGAGGGGTGTAGACGTAGGTGTCTATGCACTCCGGTTTGAAGGTTTGAAGATTATAGGTGCTGGGAAAGATAGAGGCTGGGAGAGAGTTCAGTTCATGAAGTCATGGGGATATATGTATTGGCGAATGAAGTGGTCCGGCACTTTTCTAGTTTGACCGCGAGAGAGTGTTGGGAGTCGGCAAAACGTGTGCTGCGTGCAAAGCATGCTTTGGGGGGAATTATTGATTTTATCTCATCAGAGCACCTGCCGTGATAGTATCTATAGAAAAGGGAAAGGGCAGGAGACATCTCTTCGATGAGCCAGCGAGTCGAGGGAGTCAGTGAGGGTAGAATCGTCAATTAGCCTGACGGCTCGTTTCTGAATTGCATCAAGGGTAGCAAGAAGAATATTTTGAGGCTCCTCTCCACAGATGAGAGCTGTATTCGAGACAGGGGCGGATTTGGGCCTTGTAGATGGTGAGAAGTTGTGGGGGTTTGTAAAATCGCTTGTACCTGAATAAGAAGCCAATCTTCCTTGCTGCAGATTTGTATGTATTGCTCATTTAATAGAATAAGATCTTTTTTTACCTAGGCTTATCCATTAATAATTACATAAAAGTGAAGTGCTTGAGTTTCTAAATTTGATTCTAATCTATATAATACGACTTTTTTCTAGATTCCTCATACGCAAGAGCAGCTCGATTTGAAAGTGGAAGTGTTGAAAGAGGCCCGGGGAAATATCTACGAGGCCCATCAGCAGTTTTTACGTACATTCGAGCCACGCTGGCGTGCGGACGAATCTGTCATGCATATTCTAGGGGCCATTACACTTTTTACACCTGAACGACAACGGGTTGTTCATACGGATGTTATAAGATTAGAACAGGTAAAATAAATAATCAATTTATCATTAAGGTAGTTGTTTCGTCATATGGGTTTTCTTAGGATTTTTTTGAATTTTAGACTGATTATTATTTAAATACTTCTGCATCGATTGGTGGCAAAACGAAATTTATGAACAATACAGTTTCGGAGATATTTAATTTCAAAAATCGAGTTTTTCGGGCTCTTTAGCATTGCACTATACGGGATATCGGAAAATTTACATACATATTTAATTATAATTAAGAAACTCGTTCTTACCATTTTTATAAAAAACTAAACCAACATTAAACAATAACCAATACATATTTTAAGAACATTTTGATTCATAGTTACAACACTGTTTCTGAGATAATAAGGAATAAATAATGAAAAATGTATCAAACAAATTCTCACTAAAAACATTTTGGCAACAGCGCATTTATTTAACCAGCAAAAAATGCATGCGCTAGATTTTTTCAAAATTATAATTTTCATAAGGTGTAACGTAAGCGTTGATTACATTTGTTAAAAAATAACAAAACGATTTTTATAGAAATTTAAAATGTATTTAATCTGTCGTTTTAATATAAAAATATTCAATCTCTTACAATGGTGCCAAATTTGTCAAACGAGCCCGGGATTGGCTAGAATTGGTACACAAACAGAAAAGAGTTTTGGGCTTATGAACTATGAATCCTTATTCTCTGTTCTATATACTCTAGCATTAACTTTTTGCTAGTATTGTCGCGAAACAACTACCTTAAGAAACTCTTTTTACCATTGTTATAAAAAACTAAACCAACATTAAACAATAACTAATACATTTTTTAAGATTTTTTTTTTTTTCTTTTTTTTAATGATATTGATGTGAGAAGGAGATACACCAGAAGGTCCATCTCCTAAAGGCCTGTATGGGATGGCCCCTCCATCGTGAAAAGAACAGAGTAGAAGGAAAAGAAGCCGGGATCACGAGCCAAATCTTAGAAAGTTAGATATAGTCCAATTTACTAAGATTTTAGGGGCTTCGAGCAGTGGTAAATTCTCCGCGCGATAAATTAGGTTAAATTTATCTCCCACTTAATTTTTATTACCAGACCCTATATATACTTACAGAAAAAATGTCTGGGTATAGCCGGGAATCGAACCCGAGACCTCCGGGTTGCCAGCCAGTTATTCTGACCATTACACCAGGGAGGCGGACAGGACGGAGGTTCATCCCCAGAATCCTAGTCGCATACTCAGTTACACTTGCTCTGGGCTCCAGTTGGTAAATGATTCCTAGTTACAACACAGTTTCTGAAATAATAATGAAAAATGTACACTAAAAACAAGCTGGCAACAACGCATATATTTAACCTAAAAAGTGGATTAACTTGAGTACTTTTTTTTGTCGTTTTTTCGCTTCAGCCATTGTCACACAACAGCTTTCAATCGTTTCTTAAGAACTTTTTGTTTAATAAATCGACCTTTATAATGTATTTTATGTCATTTCTATGAGTACCTGGAGCCACCGAGCGATGCACGGTAACCAAATTAGAAAAAATACAAATATATATAGTACCCGCCCCCTGGCCTCCCCAGCCCACCCCACCCCGCACCCAGTTTTTGCATTTCTAGCTTTCTAATGGTCCACATATTATTTGTTTACTCGTACACCGATTTGCCCACATTCGTTCATATTGATAAACATTATAAAAAAATAAATAGGAAAATAATAATAAAAAAATAATCGTATAGGATCTGAAATAAAAACATAAAATTAAATAAGATTTGTTTCCAAGTTATATAAAAAAAAGCCACTTCAACCACCACATTATTTGTAAACATACCTGTTTTGTTATGATTTAGACACCTGTTAATTAAAAAACAAACAAAAAATCCTAATTTTAATATAATATAATAATATTTGTTATAATCTATTAGTGGGTTTTACAATTAAAAAAACCAATTAAAAATAAAAGATAATTGAGAAAAATGTAAACAAACTTTTTTATTGACATTTTCATCTATCAATAATTACTTTAATTAAGAAAAGATCAATTAAGATGAAATTTGTTGAGGTCCAGGCAAGATCGTTTTCTCATCCTCAAAACTTGTTAATTGAGTTGGAACTAAGATACAAATATATAAATATATATATAAACAAACAATTTTTACTCGTTTAATAAGAGTAGATAGATAAAAATATTCAAGCTCGGACAGGGTTGCCAGATTTGTCAAACGAGCACGGTATTGGCTAGTAGTGGTACATAAACAGCAAAAAGTTTAGGGCTTTATGAATTATGAATCCTTATTGTCTGTTCTATATACTCTAACTTTTTGCTAGTATTGTCGCGAAACAACTACCTTAACTCTTTAAAAATTACTCGTCTCCCCGGCGGCCTTAGTATTGAATTCATGCATAAAAATTTTTATTTTTTGCCTGTATTTTTGTGTGGCTGTATTCCGTACTTACGATAACCCAAGACTTGGAATTCAAAAAAGTTTGTATTTTCAACACAGAGAACTGAATAAATTTTGGGCTCACTGGATTTTGAACTTATGGATAAAAAAATGCAAAAAACATCATTTTTACTTTAACATACGGTATGGGTCAGGTCGAGGGGTGAACCGCGACCTTATATCGTGTACACCTACTTCCACTTCCACTTTCATTTCCAAGTAGAAGACAATAGATGAAGGGGAATTATCTAATGAATTCCAAAGACGGTGTACACCAAATTCCAATCGCGGATCACCCCTCAGGTTAAGTAATTGTACATGAAAAAAGTGTGGTTTTTTTGCTTGGTATTTTCGAAATATCTCAAAAACGGCTCAAAGTATTTTGAAAAAAAAAAAATTGATCGAGACCATGACGTTTTGGTCTACAAGAAAGCCCTTTCAAATAAACATAGAAAAAAATATATTTTACTAAATATAAAAATTTTTATCAAAGTGTCTATTAGTATGAACCTTAGTTTGTGCGTTACCAAATTTTATATACTCTCTAGTTTAGTTCAAAAACTAGTGTGAATATCAAAAATTAATTTCACATATAGGTAGATTCTTTATGTTGAGATTAAGAGTTGATTTTTGATTTTGGTTGAAATTAAGGAGTGAACCGCGATTGGAATTAGTTGGAATTAGGTGTACATTTCTTTGGAATTATGTGGAATAATTTTGGAATTCATTAGATAATGCCCCTTCATCTATTGTCTTCTACTTGGAAATGAAAGTGTGAAAATCAAACGAAAAATTAACCGGGGGGGGGGGGGGGGGGGGGGGGCTTGAAAAATTAAAATTTTAAAACTAAAAATACAAACAAGGAAAATAAAAATTTACTATAAAATTGTCCCTTTAGGGTGCAATATTGGCCAAAGTTTCACTTTTTCCTCTAATTTATAACTCGTATGACGTCACTCCTTTTTAGACAAACTTCTATGTATCCAGATTATTTTTTCATCGCACATACATTCTCACATCCATCTCATATCTAAAGCTTTTTTTTTAATCTGATAGATTGAAACATAAAATCTATGGATAATAATATCAAATTTCGATTTTTTTTCACTTATTATTATTTTTATTATCTATCTATATATATAAAATTAAGGTTTTGTTTGTACATTCGTCCAAATCACGCCAAATTTTGGTTGAACACGTTTCAAGCAAAGTTATGAACGAAAACACCCTCAACAAAATTCCCGTATGTCTGTCTGTATGTTTGCTCTAGGACAAAACTCAACCAAATGTTGTATACATAATCTGTGGGCCTCTAGAGAGCTAGAAATGCAAAAACTAACCACCCAAAATGGGGGGGGGTCAAAAAATGAAAATTCTTGCTCTTGGACCAAACTCAACCAAATTTTGTATACATAATCTGTGGGTCACTAGAAGGCTAGAAATGCAAAAACTGGTTGCGGGGGTGGGGTTCTGGTTCGGGGTGGAATGGAATGGGTTAGGGTAGGGATGCGGGGTTGGTATGAGGGTCCGGGGATGGTGCGGGGTGGAGTCCGGGAGGTTAGGGGGGGGTGCGGGGGTGGTGGTGCAGGGTGGAGTGGTCGGTTCAGGTGAGGGTCCAGATGTGTAGTGGGGTAGTGCGGGGTGAGGTGGGGGCGGGGTGCAGGGTGGAGTGGGGGCCCAGGGGCGTATTGGGGTGGGGTAGGGTGCAGGGTGGTGTGTGGGGTTCAGGTCAGAGTCCAGAAACGTAGTGGTGTGGTGCGGGGGTAGGGTTCGGGGTGTGTAGTGGTTGGGAGTGGGGTTTGTGATTTGGGAGTCCAGGGGGCGTGCCCCCTGGCTAGCAAGAGAGCCGCCGAAGGCGGGCCTTTTAGCTAGTTTGATATAAAAACAGCTTTTTGTATTTGGCATCTGAATTTTGGCTTAATTTATGTGAGCCTGGATAGCTCAGTCGGTAGAGCATTAGACTTTTAATCTAAGGGTCCAGGGTTCGAGTCCCTGTTCGGGCGTTTTTTTTTTAACAGTAGATAAATTGATTAATTTATCTCTGATACGAGATTAGGAAATATTGTATTTTATCATTATTTTATTTATTTATTTTTTGAGATTTCCACAATTATATTGCTTTCGTGAACGGCTTAATAAACTTAAATAGAAATTGTTCATTTATGCCCTATATTATAAATACATTACGTTAAAATCTCAATAAAATAGAAATAATGCCTTTTTGTATTGTGTTATAATTAATTTCTTCTTTTTGCTTTTCTAATTTCAGAATAGTTATTATTATCTACTTCGTCGTTATTTGGAGAGCGTTTATCCCGGCTGCGAAGGGCGATCGACATTTTTGCGACTTATACAAAAACTAGCCGAATTGCATCGATTAAATGAAGAACATTTACGTGTCTATTTAGGGGTGAATCCAAGACATGTCGAGCCTCTATTGCGTGAGATATTCGATTTAAAACCGCATTAAACAAACATTTTTATAATATTGTTTAAATTCTGAAATAGCTTCGTAAATAATATCATTTATTCTATTCAATATATATATATATGTATATAATTTGTGTATGATTTTAACAAAAATTTGTTAAAAGGGCCCTATATAAGCTCTCGCCAGCCCTGTCTCTCCCACAGTATGCCTGTGAATATGCAATCAATTCTGTTTTTACTATCAATTTGTCTGGATAGAATCTTGAAATCGAATTTCGACCTTCTTCTAAAGGGTGTCCCAAAATTTTGATAGAAAACAAAGGTTTTTAATTAAAAATTATAATTTTTTATTGATTCATAAAGTACACTCACCGGCAAAAAACGCAACACCTAATTTTTTTTATTTTGTATATTTTAAATACTATATATAAGAGCCTAGATTAATTTGTAACAACGCTCAGAGAATGCTGCCGACAGGGAGCGCTGATGCCGTCGGTATATTTGCGGTAAATTTGAAATATAATTGTAATTGTAATTTGAAATGAAAGACTCCAATTGATTTTAAATTAAGAAACATTAAATATATTGATAATTATTCCCCCCCCCCCCCCCCACTCAAAAATTAAATATTCAATTCGCTTTTCTTTGCGCACAAAAAAATAAATTAATCAGATCTTATTTGATTTATATTTTATATATTATTTGTTTATTTTTTAATAATTTGCCACTTTTTTATAATTTTTTAAAAATCAAAATTTTCTTATTCTTAGGACGAAAATGAGGCGAAACTTTTAAGAGACTATGTATTTTCGGGAGTTTACAGGTATACATTTGGAGTGTGGTGTTTTAAGAGGAATAAAATTTTTGGACCGAGACGCCGCCCGCCAGGTCACCAGCCCGGAGGGCCGAATTTCGAGGGCGTGCCGAAGGCACGCACGAAAAGCTCGTTTTATAATACTTATCTTTGAACAAATAAAATTCATTAATATAATTTCTAAGACAATTTTAAATATAAAAATTTTAATTTTCGTTTAAAAATGTATCTTAAAGTTTATTTTTTCAAAAAAAGTTCTAATATAAGTTTAAATTGTCACACTTAATTATCACAAATAATCACCAAGCGGATCATTTTTTTAATGATTTTTCTCAACTGAAATCACAAAATTTAATTTTCAGGAAAAATTGTATTGATTTAATCTAATTTAAGAAAATTTGATATTTTGAAACAATGTTAGAGATTTGTAATTAAATTATTAATAATATAGATTAAAAGTGTTTAAAGTTATTTAAAATGACTTTAAAAATGATATAAATGTTTTAACTTTGTTAAAAAATTGATATTATAAAAGTAAAACATTAAAAATTAAAAAAAAAAAATTAGGTGTTGCGTTTTTTTTTGCCGGTGAGTGTATATGTATGGGAATATCATATCAGGTAAATGGCCTGTTCAAAGAATTAAATATATATCTGGGTTACTTTTTTCTTAATTGAATTTCTAAATAACCCAAAGTGCTCTGACCCACCCTATATTTTATGTTTCGTATAAATTTTGATTCATTTTAAATATGATTTCTTATGATAATATATGACAACATTGCCGGTGCTAGAATTTTCTTATAGTTGTGGTGAGGATGAACATTAGCCAAATTTTACATTCCTCTAACAATTCACTTTTTGCAACAGGAAACAAATGTATTGCAAAGGGAAAGTTAAATAATCATGAGTGTTTGGTAAAAAACATCACGCGATATAATGCTGGATCATATCTTTTTCATTCTCTTGGTCCAGATCAGGGATGTTGCGAATATTCGCATCCGCATCCGCATAGATTTGGACATCTCCATCCGCAATAATCAATGCAGATGCGAATGTAATACAAGTTGCGACAAGAAAGAAATTGGGCGGGTTTTCGGTTCTCTTAATGCCAATTCTGAAGGGGCTAAAAGAATAAGAATGACTGATTCCACGGAAATGGATATGGAATAACTAGGACATCAAGTTTCGTCAGAAAGCCATGCTTAAAAAACGACCTTGCTTTGATGTTAGATTCGTCAAGTGAAGATGAGAGTCAAGAAATACCAGAAAATGGTAGCAGTGAAGCAAGGGCCGATCCAGGAATTTTTTATGGGGGGGGGGGGAGAATGTATATAAGGTGCCCGATGTATATAAGATCTACTTTTTATCTCGAAAGTGTGTCGCGATCGAATTCGAATCCGGGCGGGGGGGGGGGGGGGGGTCAAAGACGCCACACACACACACAGAATTTTATTTTTTATTGAAGGAGACAATAAAAGAGTGTGTCTTCTGCTGGAATTATAAATTTTATTTATAACGAGACTATAGTTTCGAGGGCTTTGCCCTCTTCATCAATCTATTACAATTAATTCACAGGAATTAATGTATGATTTTATTTTAACCTGGGACATGGGGTTAACACTTTAACACCCCCCCCCCCCCGTAAGTCACCGGCCATGTATGACAATCATAAAGTGCATCATCAATCATTTACTTGAAATATGACAAAACTCACGATAATATAAAAAAAGTGATTTTTGTCTCCATTCCATTTCAATTTTTTTGAATAGAATTTATTTTAATGTTAAAAACGAGGGGTGAACCGCGATTGGAATTAGGTGTACACTGTCTTTGGAATTATGTGGAATTACTTTGGAATTCCTTAGATAAATGCCCCTTCATCTATTGTTTTCTACTTGGAAATGAAAGTGGAAGTGGAACTAGGTGTACACCAGTGGTTCCCAACCTGGGGGCGATCGTCCCCAAATCGCCCCCCAAGGGGGAAAAATTTAAATAGTGCTGTACAGCAGAAGTTTCCGGGTGAAATAAAACAATAACAAAGTTTTCAAACTTTCATTTTTTTTTTTTCAAATTTTAACTGTCAAATTTCTTAATTTATCCAGATTCCAATTTAAAAATGAAAACATGTACTCCTGTTTTTTAAATGTACATCAATGATCTTAGTTAGTTATTTCACTTCTTTGTTCTTAAAAAAAAAAAATCGGTAAAAAATGTATTTGAATTTTTTTTCTATTTTATTTAAGAGTGACCGGATAAAACTGCTTTGGTTGTTTTTATATACAGTAATAAAATTGTTTAAAATATTACAACTGGTTTATTATTTACACTTTACTTCAAATTAAAATTAGGCATAGACTGAAAATGAAAAGAGGGCTAATAGGTGTCAAGGGCGGATCCAGGAATTTTTTATGGGGGGGGGGGGGAGAAGAATGTATATAAGGTACCCGATCTATATATATATATACACACACACACATAGAACTTTATTTTTATTTTCAATTTTTTTTTTTTTTTTTTTTTACAAATTTCATATCTCATATTTTAAGTTCATTAAAATGAAAAATTGTTATAAATTCCCTGTCGATTTGGCCGCCGTTTTTTGGCCTCTGCCTGCGACGCACGTGTTGCACTCCCGCTAGCCACGGGCCTGTATGGGGGGGCGGTCGCCCCCTCCGCCCCCCCCCCTGGATCCACCCTTGATAGGTGTTAGTCAACATCCAGAAAGGGGGGCGATGGGCCACAAAAGGTTTGGAACCACTGGTGTACACGATATTAGGTCGGTTAAAAATGTATATACTTATATATGTATATAAAAAAAATTTACTTCAATCTATTTAAATGATTATTTGAAGTTATTTTAGATTTATAAACTAAGAGAGAGAGAATGTGATAAAATATGTAAATTTTTTATATTCAATTCCTTTTCTCTATATTTATATAAAGAAATTGAAAAAAATATATATGGATATTATATTAAATCTGAGTATAAAGACCAAACACTTATTGAATTTTTACTTTTTATTTCTATTATAATTGCAACGTTTCGTCCACAATTCGGACTTAATCAGGCTCTTAGATTTTTTTCTACACCTTTTGCAATTTTATTTATGAAAACCCCAATTGTATTTATGAATTCTCAATGGAATTTTAGAAAATCTCACTTGTATTTCAGAAAATATAAACAACTAACTAAACAATAGACATTTTTACTTTACCATACAGGGAGGGTATGGTCAAGTATTGTCATCGTACATGAAAAAAAAGTGTTTTTTTTCCTTCTTTTTTTCGAAATATCTCAAAAACGGCTGAAACTATTTTGATTAAAAAAATTGAGCGAAACCATGGCATTTCGCTCTACAAAAAAGCCCTAATAAGTGAACATCGAAAAAATTATATTTTTCGAGATAATAATTGTTTTGTCAAAATGTCAGTTAGTTAGTTAGTTAGTCTGTGCTTTACCAAATTTGTGGACGAGCTAGCTCAAAAACTAGTGAGAATATCGAAACCAAATTTCACACCTAGTTTTGGTCCATTGCGATTAAGAGCTGATTAGATTTTGGTGCATATCGACCCAAAATTAAGGAGGGTGGACGGGGGGGGGGGGGTTAAAAATGAAAAATCTAGGCCCTTTAAGCAAATTCAACCAAATTTTTTGAAATACAAGTGAGGTTTTGGTCTTTGTACCTTGAAATCTAATCTAATATAAAAAAAAAGATGGATCGGAATGAGAATACTTATATATTATAGATTATACCATATATATATATAAAAGATTATTATATGAAGAATGTAAAATTTTATGGGTCAATATACTTACCCTAGTAAGATATAATGTAAAATAAAAAGATTAATTTCAAGAACTAAACCAAACAAAGATACTATTTTTTTAATATAAAAATGCTCAAAATGTCGCATAATTTTGTCCTTATTATCTTTTTTTTTTTTTTTATTAATACGAAAAAATAAACGAAATATTTCTTAATTTAATTGTTATATAGTTTCATCCAAAGATAATATTATATAATTTTATTTATATATACAGGTAATATTGTATATATAAGTACCTATATATATTAAAGTTTGTGACATATTAAAGGTAAAATTATTATTATTATTATTATGTTCAAATATAATATAATTTTAAAACACGATTTAATTTGAATTTCATTTGTTTCGATTCCATACTAATAATAATTTGAAGAAAAGTGATGGAATTGCCTTAGACTCTGCAAGAAATCATTATTTTAATGAAATATTAAATTAAGGGTAATTACCCCTTTTTTAAGTGATGATCATAAATGATTATTTATTATGTAATATTTTTCAGCCGAAATACTATTTATTTAATACTAGAGGGAATGAGAATAAATTTGGATTTATTGAAATTAACATAAAAAATTATATATAAGTTTTAATTAGCAAAATACTATAATGTTAACAGGAATTGGCAACCTTGTGCCGTGTAGGACTTAATATATAATGATCTAAATTATTTATTAATGATAATATAACATAACATAAAAATGATAGCAATCGCTTGTAGAGTGTACTTACAGTTAGTTACCGGCCGGTTTTCCTAGTCACTAATTTTAAGATTATTACAATTATATTTCTTAAATTTACTGCTTAGAATTAGACACTGCCAGATAATTCCCTTCATGGGATGCCTATTTCACTTAGACACTAATATTCCAATTTCTTCCAAACTGCCTATTTCACTTCTACCACTTAATATGCCAATTTCACTATTAACTGCAATCAAGGTGTTTGCCGACGAGGATGCCTCTTGTTCAGAGATTCACTGCTTCCTTGTCCCGAGTGTGCTCTCGACTGCCGCTCGCTGCCAACGCCGTGAATCCTCCACATCTGCCGCAAGCCGACTTCCACAGCTACAACACACATACACACACGCTCGACACGCGGCCAGTATAGAAACCAAACATTTTACAGGCATCCTGGGCCAAACAACTCCTGAATAAACAATAAGAATGGTTTTTCTATTTTGCCGAATACTACAATTATTTATTGATTCCATTAATACAAAGGTACATACCCATATTAGGCTTAGGTACAGATATACATAGTATTTGCACAATTTGATCTAATCCCTCTTTTCTTTTGGGACATCCATCGAATATTTCATTTCTTACTGCTTTAGAAATTCCATTATTTCTCTCCCCATCGTTCCCTAACGTCCTCAGTTCAACTTCCAACCCTTTTCTTTTCTTCTTTCATCTTCTTCTTCTCCTCCTTCATTATTCCCCCCGAATCTCCCAAGATTATGTATGTATGTATTTATTGTATATATAGAATTATAAAAAAATTCAATACAAGAATCAAGTACAAATAAGCAGAATTGTGAACAAATATAACAATAAACCATCCCCCCTCCCCTCATTCATTTATAATAAATGAACGGAGACGCAGAGCACCATCAATAAAATTGTATAAGCTTCTCAACTTTTGTAAGCTCAAAGGCCTCAAAATATCCCAAAAATCTTCAGCATTCTCAATAGAATCCCTTAAATAGACTTCCCTCAACGCATTGTATATCGGGCATACATTTAAAATATGAAATAAATTTTCATTTTCATATTTGTTACAAATGGAGCAGACCATCTCCGGGTTTATTTTGTGTCCAGAACCATTCAACCAAAAATACAATATTTTTACATTGCCCACCCTAGCCTGGTGAAGGACTCTCATCATCCGAATGGGAGCCCTCATTGCCAGAATTCCTCCCTGGCCATAGTCGATCAATCGATAAAGAGGGGCAAAGGAGGAATTAACCATTCTCCTGTGGTCCTCCCCGAAATAGTAAGATTCAAGTTCCCATGTCAGGTTTTTTGTGTTACTCCTAATTTCTTCTGGGTCCTGCCTAAAACAAATTTGTGATTTGTTTAAAACATCGAAAAACTTTTTGATCTGACAGGCCCAGTTCAAATCGATAGAATGACTCTGATCATTACTAAGGGTAAGCATTTTTTGGTAACATATTTTATATATTCAGGCATTACAAGAATTTTATATAGCCATTTTAGGGCTCTCTTAAAAACATATGTAATAACTCTTTTCCCAAGATTATATGTGTTGCCACATTTCGCTCTTGTCCATATTTTTATCTCATTCTCTTTCACATTCTTCCACTCAAAGTAATTCTCTCTTCCAATTTAACTCCAAAATAGGTTGTTTTACAGGAGAGCTATAAAACTGTTTCTGTTAGCAACCTTCCCAAAGCAAAGACCCTTTTCTAATTTAAATTTTTAGACTAGAAAGAAATTTTTTGGAGTTATAACTTTTTGAGCTTGTTTGTAATGGACCATCAGCTGTTGGAATAAAAAACCCAGAATTTATAAAAAGTGTAGTTACGACTTCCGAAACGTTGGTTTAAAAGGAAAGACTTATGACTATCCATAAAATACTCCTTATTTGGAAATGAGATTATTTTTTCTTTCTTCACCACCCCTGGGCTGCCTTCCATTACTTTAAACTGAAAATTCTACCAGTCCGTCTCTCTCCAAAGAGAAAATTTCGTTCAATTAATTAATATATGATTACAGGATTCAGGAAAGCAGAATTAACAAAATGATAGATGATCATAGGCAGAGGTGCCGAGAAGACTGCAGCCCCTGAACCTGGTCTTTGAAGGGCTCCCTGGGGTCACCAAATAAAATTAAAAAAAAACACTGGTTTCCAGAATGAATTTAACAAATATGTAATAATAGGGGCCCGCATAACCTCTACTTGGCTCTGACAGTGTTGTTTTTAGTACCAGATTCATATCTAGAGCCTCATTTCTGTAGCTGTGTCAGGACGAAAATGAGGTGAAACTTTTAAGAGACTATGTATTTTCGGGAGTTTACAGGTATTCATTTGGAGTGTGGTTTTTTAAGAGGAATAAAATTTTTGGACCGAGACGCTGCCCGCCAGGGCACCAGCCCGGAGGGCCGAGCCGAGGCGGCCTAAGGCACGCACGAAAAGCTCGTTTCGAAATAAAAAGGCTTCGGCAAAGAAAGAAACATTTCAATTATGAAGGCGATGATGAACCTATATTGAAGACCCTATATATGCATATAAGATATCTTTTTTTTAATGTTGTTTTTAGATAAAGCTACAGAATCACTAAAAGGTCGTTTTGAACAATTAATGAATTATTTGGATTTCTGGGAAAATTTCGAAATATGGAAAAAGAAGTATCTAGGTACTTCAAAAACATGCAGCTGAATTAGAAATTTCTCTAACAGATTCTAAGTTAACAGAAATTGGTGTACCAAAGGTGAAAGAAGCTGATATAGACGGAAAAATGTTAGTTGAATAAATGGAAGCTTTGAAATCTATTTTTCCTTCAGAATTTTTTGAAAATCTGTTTAAAATGTTCAAATTTTTATCGGATAATGATAGAGCAACGGCATTTCCAAACTTGTTTATTGCTCTCCGAATATTCTTAACAATTCCAGTAAGCGTTGATTCTGGAGAGAGATCATTCCAGGCTAAAACTAATAAAAAAAACTATCTGAGATCGACACTGAATCAGGATATGAATCTTGAACAATCAAACAGACATCAAAACTTCACCAATAATTGACATCTTAATCAATGATATTTAATTTGAATTGGAGTGCGATGAGAGTGTATGGTGGGTTTATATTTAATTTTTATTTATTTTTTTAAATAGAAAATAAGAGATGAAATTTTCGCTATGCACCCTCATTGCATTCCATCTTTAATAATATAATAAATAAATAAATAAATAAATCTTTATTCCTCGACCTGCTTAGAGGCACAAGTTCTCGGTGGCTAGGTCCTCCAAACATCAATACAATCTAGCTACAATACATTAATAAACATCAATACAAATCAATTACAACAATTTAACAAATAATAAACAAGTAAAAAAAAAAAATAGAAATGTATGCTCATTAACAAATAACATGACCATAGATTTCCATCAAAAGACAAAAAGTAATTTAAAAATTCCGCGCAAAAACCCAATACCAGGAGCAAGCGACGCATTAGCCATCCAGGCATTTGCCATAAGTTGGTAAGGAAACCTGGTCAAAACCTTAACAAGGATGGTATGACCTTTCTCTACCTCACCTAATCTCTGCTTGTGAGAACTAAATAAAATTTTGCACAACTCTAGGACATTAGGACTTGACAAAATTTATAATTGATTTAATCATAGGGGGCAGAGGACTATAATCCCAAGTAGTAACAGACAGAGTTTATTGCCCTCCTTTATAACACATACATAATTTTCGGCAACTTCCAAGTATAAATATCTTTTCTTTATTCCAGCCCTTTGTCCCCTGCATCTGTTCTTTCGGCTCTAAGGCCATCCCATCCCTCTGATAATTCTTTCATATTTACACTAAGTCATAAATAACTCTCCATCATATTAAAATTAAAATAAATTATGTTCAAAATATCATCTTTAGTCAATGTTCTCCTGACGATGAGTCAAGAGCTCGAAATATATAGAGTAAACTAAAAAAATCTTTGTATTTTAATTTTTCTCCTTGTGAAACACCACCAACTCCAACCTAATTTAATTTTAACAATGTTTCACTATAAACCAACACCGCGTTCCCTAAATTTTATTGAATCAGGATAGATTACTTAAATAGTTTAGCAATTATGTTGATTGAAAGTGAAGACGCAAGGAAATTAGATTTTCAAACAATTTTAGAAGAATTTACAGAACAAAAACTTAGAAATATGTAAATTCATTAATTCATATTCGGTGATGTAAATTTATATTCAATAAATGTTTTTGTATTTTGAACATTATTTTTTAATTTATGTAGAAGTTTATCTAAGTATTTGATGACATTTAAATAATTTATATATATATATACTGAATTTGAATTTTATTTAATATATAGAGAGGCCCCGCAAAAAAAAATCCAATCCGTCCCCCCACCTATTCGATCCGGGCCTGTGTAAGGTTCGGTTGTGAACTATTCAGTTCGGCTCGAACGACTTTCACATATTCGAATTTTCCGAGAGGTGAACCGCGATTGGAATTAGGTGTACACTGTCTTTGGAATTTTTGGAATTCATTAGATAATCTATTGTCATCTATTGTCTTCCACTTGGAAATGAAAGTAGGTGTACCCGCTTTTAGGTCGCGGTTCACCCCTCGGAATTTTCACTTCTAGATCGTGCCTAGATTAAAAATGTTTTTTGACAGAGGATATATGAGCTTCGGTTTTACTCATGACTGCCATGTTGTTGTTTTTCAGAGGGCATCTGATCTTTGCTTTTATCCAAAATTAATATAAACTGACATTAAAAAAAAAATACATTTGTACTAAAATATAAATATATAATCATTTTTCATTGATATATGATAAAATGATTGATGTTGTCATCAGTCCTCGGTAGTATAGTGGTCAGTATCCCCGCCTGTCACGCGGGAGACCGAGTTCGATTCCCCGCCGGGGAGGATTATTTTTATAAAAATATATAAACATGGGCTGATCAAATTTTTTTTGATGTTGGCGATGAGTTTTTTTTTACTTTATCCAATGCGAAGCATGGGGAAAGTATTGTAATTTATAATGATATTGATACAAGAAGTTGTACCAAAAAGGTTCAACCTCTGTAGTCCGCGGTGGACCATTGTATCTTGTTAATAAGAGATTTAGGGATTAGGTCCGAGTTGAAGGAATTCGTGGATGTGTGTCTTGAAAGATTAAATGTTATTTGTTGCTGGGAAGACGGTCGAGGGAAGAGAGTTACAATCATAGGGTTATAGTATCCAATTTAAGGTAGTTGTTTCGCTACAATACTAGCAAAAAGTTAATGCTAGAGTATATAGAACAGACAATAAGGATTCATAATTCATAAGCCCAAAACTTTTTGCTGTTTATGTACCACTACTAGCCAATCCCCTGTTCGTTTGACAAATTTTGCAACACTGTCCGAGCTTGTATATATTTTATCAAAGAAATGACATATAAAATACATTATAAAGGAGATTTATTAAGAACTAAAAGTTCTTAACAAGCGATTGAAAGCTGTCGCGACAATGGCTGAAGCGAAAAAACGTCAAAAAAGTATTAAAGTTAATCCACTTTTTAGGTTAAATAAATGTGTTGTTGCCAGCTTGTTTTTATTGTACATTTTCATTATTTATTCATTATTATCTCAGAAACTGTGTTGTACCTAACTATGAATTAAAATTTTCTTAAAAAATGTATTACTTATTGTTTAATGTTGGTTTAGTTTTTTATAACAATGGTAAGAAGAGTTTCTTAATTATAATTAAATATGTATGTAAACTTTCCGATATATCCTAAGAAAACCCATATGGTGAAACAACTACCTTAAGCGCTTAGGGGTGTTAAGTTTGTTTTTACTTTATCCAATGCGACATATATAGCTCGGCCCTGGCTGGGAAGCGAGTTCCAGTCTCTGGAGGTCATAGAAAAGAGTTGGCTAAAGCTGAGAGTTCAAAAACCGCATATGTTTCTCGCAAAGAGGGCTTTAGGGGAGATAATGATTGATTTCAGTTCGATTGAACAGACACCATGATAATATCAGTAGTACAGGGAAAAGGCAGAAACGGTTTTCGGGTGAGCCAGGGAGTCGAGTGAGTTAGTTAGGGCCGGGTTTCCTATTAGTTTATATATATAATAGCTGCAAGGCCTCTTGCTAGCCAAGGGGCTTCGCCCCCTGGACCCCCCGTCACTTGAAAACTCCCTCTCCTCCATCTCCAACCACTCTCCATCTCACCGACCCTCTCCCTAACCCCGGGATTTCTCCCCCGCCTCTGATCACCCTCCAACCCAGTAAACCTACCCCCTGGACCCCACCTAGATATATATATAGGTACAAACATAGGCACAAATCTCCCTTAGTAGCCCCTTGGATCCCAACCCCCACCCCTTGGGGGGAGGGACATACAAACATAGAAACATAGGTACATACAGGGACAGGGACAAATGCCCTTTAGTAGCCCCCTGGACTCCCACCATAAACCCCTCACACCCTGGACCCCACCTCCCAACCCCTGGGGGGACGGATATAAGTAGTTACAGAGGCAGGCACAAATGTCCTTTAGTAAAATGTCATTAGAAAATCGTCTATTTTGCGCAAATGAAGCCTTTGGGGGGGATTATTGATTTTATCTCTTGAGAACAAAAACCATGATAATAATATCTATAAAAAGAGAAAGGGCGGAGACAGATCCACGCTGACGGGGCTCCAGCCCCAGAAATTTTTCTATCTACACTATATATTTTCGATTTGCTTGTAAATTTTAAAGGTATGATATACATTTCAATTATAATCTTAATCTTAATCTATATAAAAAGAGAAGGTGATGTTTCATCTATCAACGTACAGCCTAAACCGCTTGATCTAGAAAGATGAAATTTGGTGTCTATATTCTTTTAACGATTTATGAATGTGCTAAGAAGGGATTTTTGAAATTCGAACCCTAAAGGGGGAAAGATCCCCAAAATGTGTTTTCAGAGTTTATCAATATCTCTTAAAAACCAGAAAAGATATCTATATGGGTTTAGTTTAAAGAGGTGTAGCATTGAAATACAAAAAACATATTAGAGTATTTTGCTCTATTTGTCCCCGAAAGAGATATATAGTCATTTTTGGGGTAAAATTTTTGAAATTTTTAAAGTGCTCCATCTCCTTGAGTTTTCAAGTTTTAGTATTCATATTTGGTACATAAGTTTATTAATGCTAAATCTCAGGGAAGGTTTTTTTTTATTTTTTTTTTTAAATTTGACCCCTGAACTGAAAAATTGGGGATTTTTGATTTTGTGGTCTAAAACACAAAAGGCTTCGTATCTTTCTTGGCCTTGGACTAAACTCAACGAAATTTTGTATACATAATCTGTAGAGCACTAGAATGTTAGAAATGTAAAAACTAACCCACCCAAAATGGAGGGGGGGGAGGGTCAAAAAATTAAATTTCTTGCTCTTGGACCAAACTCAACCAAATTTTGAATACATAATCGGATGGCCATTAGAAGGCTAGAAATGTAAAAACTAACCACCCAAAATGGGGGGGTCAAAAAATGAAAATTCTTGCCCTTGGGCCAAACTCAATGGGAATGGGGGAGGGTGCGTATTGGGGTGCGGAGGTGGAATGGGGTTGGGGTGCGGGTGGTTGGGGTCCAGGGGCTTCTCAGCTAGTATGATATAACTTTCAATAATAATACATATAATACCTATAATAATTTCTGACTTTATACCTTATTAAATGTTTATAATAAAATAATTTCTGGATACATTCTTGCGTGGTTACGAGATCCGACTCGCCGACCTTGGCTGATTTCTTTTTTTTTATGATTACTGAGTTTCTGAAACACCTTCTAATCCAGGGCTCACCCTATTTTTAGTACTAGAAAAAAATAATTTCAATTTTATTTGTTTATTCTTAAATATGGCGCTTGTTGTTAGTCTTGTCAAAATTTGAACGAAATAATTAATATTTATCTTTATTTTTTTGACTTTAAATAGAGATTAATTTGTGTTTAATGAAAAATAAAATATTTATTTTTGTATTTTGTTTTATGTTCTCTGGTTGTTTTTGTTTTTTGTTCCATGTTGAGAGGAGAAGGACGAGTGTTTGATTTGACTGGCGTAGTGTTTGTGCGCGCCTGCGCAGAGAAGTCCCCTTGCCGCCAGCCAGCCAGCTTTGTCCCCTGCCTGTCCTGCCCGACTACGTCAGTTGCCGTTCCGTTCATTTCATTGCAAGAGAAATGTCCGCCTGTTTGATCCATCTTGTTGTGTTCTAGTAGTGGACTCTCCCCCTCTCCTCCCCCCCAGAGGATTTATTGATTTCATTCCCTATCCATTTTTTTTTTTATTTTTTTGCTTTTTCTGTAAATATATATCCCAATTAAAAAAAAAAAAAAACTCTTTTCAAAATTCTTTCCCCGCCGCCTGTTAGTTGAAGTGTGTGCTCTCTCGCCTGCTCGCCTTAAAACGATTCACTATGGCGACCAATCTACAAAAACAAGAATTTGTAGTAGGTTGCAAATATCGTTTAGTACGAAAAATCGGAAGTGGATCGTTCGGTGAAATATATCTCGGTATTAATATCACAAACGGAGAGGTACGTTTTCTTTTTTTTTTTCTAATTTCAATTTCAATATTCTTTTTTTTCATCAACTTTCTAGTCAAAGAAATATCTTTTTGTCATATTGAGATAGGGAACTTTATTCTAAAATATTGTTCTTGTTTATTTATTTATATTGTTGTTTATAAATCTTTTCTCATTTAATGTAAAATTCCGTTTAATAAAGCAACCCTAATTTATTGAAGTAAGTATAATCTTGTTCAATTTATTAAACAGAATTCTATATTAATGTATTTAGGTCCAGGATTTATAAATATACACAATAAACGTCTAAAATATCTTTTTGTCATATTGAGATAGGAAACTATTCTAAAATATTGTTCTTATTCTTTATTTATTTAAATTGTTTATAAAAATTTTTTATCATTAATGCTAGAATTCTGTATAATAAAACAAGCTTAATTTTATTTGAAGTTATAATCTTGTTCAATTTATTAACAGAATTCTATATTATTGAATTAAGGGCTAGGATTTATAAATATGCACAATAAACGTCTAAAATATCTTTAGTCAAAGAAATATCTTTTTGTCATATTGAGGTAAGAAACTTTATTCTAAAATATTGTTCTTATTGTTTATTTATTTATATTGTTGTTTTGTTTATAAATTTTTTTTATCATTAATGTAAAATTCTATTTAATAAAGCAAGCCTAATTTATTGAAGTAAGTATAATCTTGTTCGATTTATTAAACAAAATTCTATATTAATGAAATTAGAGCCACGATTCTTATATGCACAATAAACGTCTAAATTCAAAGATGAAGTATTAAAAATCAACATATTAGATATGTTATTATTATCATTTCCGTCCATAATTTGTATTAATTTGAAAGTTTATAATCGGAAAATAAGGACAAGTTTTTATGTGTGACTTTTTTATTTATTAGTCAACGTTTCGTCGACTTTGCCACCTTCTTCAGGGCTTCAAATAGTCATGCCACACATTCGTCTAAATTTTCTCCTTTTTCTTTCTTTTGAAAAATTGTTTATGTGAATGTGCCAAATATTTTTTGAAATTTGTGTTTCTGATGGTCTTCTCAATGGTAACGAAGATAACAAGAAAATTTAGACAAATGTATGGCATGACTATTTGAAGCCCTGAAGAAGTCGCCAAAGTCGACGAAATGTTGCCTGATAAATAAAAAAGTCACACATAAAAACTTGTCCTTATTTTCCTATTATAAACTTTCAAATTAAATATGTTATTAATATTATTTATTTATTTTATTATTAATATCTAAAACACTAATCTTTTTATTATATATAGATGGAATTATTACATTTTTATTAACTGGTAAATTCGGACATATATACATATATTAACTGAGTGAATATTGATGAGGCAGTCCAAAAAAAGAAGATAATTTAGACAATATTTTTATACATAAACCGACGTTTCGGAGGTTTCTTCCCTCCTTCTTCAGGTTTTTGACAAGTCAATGAAGGAAATACAATGCGACATTCCCCTCTGGCTCCTCTCTCACTGGCAGGAACAATAATAATAATATATCAAAGGAGACAATGATAATTCTTCTACTCTCGGCAAAAAACTTGCAATTTAATAATATATCGTATTTCATTTTCAGCAGAATTATAGTGTAGAATGAAATATGATATATCATTATTGTTCCTGCCACTGAGAGAGGAGACAGAGGGGAATGTCTCATTGCATTTTCTTCATTGACTTTTCAAAACCCTGAAGAAGGAGGGAAGCCTCCTAAACGTCGGTTTACGAATAAAAATATTGTCTAAATTATCTTCTTTTTTTGGACTGCCTCATCAATCCACTCAATTCACTTATCAGACCGTCTCCAAAAAATAATTCATTCAAATATATGTATATATACTAATATATGTTGCAGTAAAAACCCGTTTTTTAGTAAGAACGAGTTCTACTAGTTAAAACGCGTTTCGCTGAATACCTTTGTGGCAACTAGAATTTACTGATGTTGGTTGAAGGTCTAGAATCTTTATTTTTGATCTTCCGCCTCATTTTGGGTGTTTATTTTCAAAAATTTTAAACCAAAATGTCAAAAATTTCATCTTCTATAACTTGGCTTCTAATTTTTGACATTTTCATTTAAAAAATTTGGAAAATAAACACCCAAAATGAGGCGGAAGATCAAAAATTAAGATTCTAGTATATATGATAAATTTATTAATGCAAAAAAAGAACAGGTTTGTCTTTCTGGCAATTGTCCTCTCTTGAACAAAAATAAAAGAACGATTTTCGTGTGGTGGAATTTTTTTTCTTTTATTTTTGATGAAGAGAGGAAAATCTCCCGAAACGTCAAGTGATCTTCTTTTATTTGCGTTAATAATTTTTTATTTTTATAGAAATCGACTGACTGGCTTAAAATTATTTTTTTAAGTTTAACAGAAATATTAAAATTTAAAAGAAAATATTGTGTTGACAGCCAAAAAAGCAAAATATGCAAATTTGGGCGTTTATGCAATATAATTCTTTAAATATTTTTTATTTTATTTTATTTTATTCGATATACGGGAGTTATCCCAGTTACAATATATATTTTTATACAATAAAAGACATTATATATTTTTCAAAATTTTCAATGTATAAATCTTAATTTGTAACTAATTTGAAATATTTGTGATAGACTGATGATGAAGGCAATGCCTTCGAATAGTCTCTAGAAATAATTAAACATTATTTTATTTAAAAAACAGAAGACTCTCTCATTTTATTTTTAACCTAAAATAAAAACAATTCTGTTACCATCGACAGTGAAATCTTTTATTCAACTAATAAATTAACAATTTAACAAAACTAAAATACTAATTTATATATAAATATATATAATATAATAAAATATAATAATATATAATATAATAATATATAATATTATATATAAATATACCACATATTATGCACAATAACGTATTATATACAGAAAAAATCCGAAACACCCGAAATATGTACTATTAACTTTTGATATTGTCATCAGAGACGCTCAAAACATGTTTTTGCATGACTTAAAATAGTCAAAAAAATATGCATTTGCATACGAAATAAATAAATACCCATCTGTCATAAAACAATCTAGAACAAATAAGTTTTACTTGTGAAACACCACTATAACCCGTTAAAAAACTCCTGTGTTTAATTTGTTTCACTATAAACCAACACCGCATTCCCTAAATGTTATTAAAAATCCAGACGTTTCTGGAGAAATTCTCCCTTTATCAATGGAAAATTTGAAAAAAGTTGTTTTAAAAATGGAATTTACCTAGGTATATATTTATATATATATTATTTAATTTCATGAAAATAATAACTGAATTCTTTGGTAAAAATAAATTTCTAGAAAATTTGATAATTTATATATATTTGTAATCGGATATTTTTGTGAAAAAAAGTGATTTTTTTTTTAAATGACAAAAACATATCTTAAAAAATCAATAGAGAGTGTCATCTAGTATTAGATCCGATGGAATGGATTATTTTTAATTATGTCAGAAAGGTTGTTTTTTCACCCCCTCCGGAATCGAACCCGAGTGCCAGTAACAGCTACCCTGTAAGGTGCGAACCCCTCTGACATATGTAAACGCGTTGAATATTTTATTCAAAGATTTAAATCTTAATTTGTAAAATTTCGCGATCTAGTGATTCTAAATTTAAACAAAAAGCCATGCCATATAGTTTAAATAAAGGTGGTTGAGTGTTTAGCATGCTAACTGGCTTCTCGGCTCAGTAAGAGCAAAATTTTTTCATTATCTTCTCTATACTGACCCCATGAAAAATAATATTTATAATTAAAAAAGACTTATGATGAAGCCTTCGAAACTATAATCTCAAACAAATATTTAATATAATTATATGTGTGTTTGTTGATTTGCATCAAGCAGAGGACAACCTCTTTGTTTCTCATTATGTATTATTTTTTAGATTTTCTATTCTTGATTGCAATATTATTTTAAAAATTCTCATATTATTCTTTCATTCAATAAATTATCCGAATTTCAAAAAAAAAGAACTCAAATTTTAAGTTATATATTTATAGGTTAAAATTTGACAGTTCTTTTTTGGAAATTCTATATATATATATATATATAGTACACTCTCGGACAAAGAAATAGAATCACCTCCCTTGCAAGTTGTTAAATGTAATTTTCATTCTCAGATATAAATGTTGTATTAATATAAATTTTACCGTATTAAAGCCAAAAATTAAATCAATATGTTTTACAACAAAAGTCATCCGGTTAATTTTTAATTATTTGACTTGGAATGAAAATTTTGTATGTTGGATATTATTCAAATTCAACATAAAATAAACTGCAACGGATCGTTGCTAAACTTTATCCAAATTCATTAATATGTTTATTTCTTTATTATTAATCAGATATCACTTGCTATTTGCAGTCCATGTTGACTTTAATTCAAAAATAATGATTGATTCTTATTTAATAGTCGAGGAATAACCATTCTACATTGGATTTTTGACATTTCGGTTATTATTAGTAACCATTGCTGAAGACATGGAGGAATCGAGTTAAAATCAAAAATAGCCATCGATTCTCATCTAATACTTGAGGAATAACAATTTTACATTAGATTTTTGACGCTTCGATTATTATTGGTAACCATTGCTGAAAACATGGAGGAATCGACTTAAAATCAAAAATAACGATCAATTCTTATCTAATACTAGAGGAATAACCTTATTGCATTCCATTTTTGATGTTTTGACTATTAATGGCAACCTCTACTGAAAACGTGGAAGAATCGACTTAAAATCAAAAAGACTAAATTCTTTTTTGGTAAACAACTCAAGCTTGAGAAACGTCAAAAATCCACTGTAGAATGGTTATTCCTCGACTAATAAATGAGAATCGATCATTATTTTTAAATTAAAGTCAATATGAACAGCAAATTGCAAGTGATATCTGATTAATAATAAAGGAATAAACATATTAATATTTAAAATGAATTTGGATAAAGCTTAGCAACCATCCGTTGCAGTTTATTTAATCTGTAAACTCCTGATGATGGACTAATAATCCGAAATATATTGAGTTTGTATGAACCTCTTTGAGTTTTATTTCATTCACTGTGAAACTCCACTCCCTTTACTTTATTAATTAATATTATGTTTCACCTAAAACCTACACCGCTTTCCCTAAGTAAAAAAAAAAAATTGTCAATATTAAATAATTTTTATATATTTATTTCAATAATAAATATGTACTGTATTAGATGAAGGAGTAGGTATCACCCAATGTTGGATGCTCTGGGTTCAATAAAACACCCTGAATAAAACGTTTCGACCTGAATTTATATGGTCATCTTCAGTTAATTGGGAGTTATACACAAAGTACGGTACACATATGTGATCGAACCAAGCCTTGTCAAAAATAAAAATTTTAGCATCATGTAAATTCATAACGTGCCTGTGACCAAAGGTTCAGAATGAATTTGATTCATCTTCTATATTGATTGAAATATTATTTTATTATTTACCAGGAAAATGTTTCGGCCGAAACCAAGACTTTAATTACACATTTTAATGAGATAAACTCATCTGAATCCACGACGTTTTGACACCTATTTCTGGAGTCGTTTTCAAGGGCAGATTGAAGTCTCTCTGTGTAATCTAAGTGATTTTAGCCGAAACATCTTTCCTGGTAAACAACTTAACAACATCAAATCTCCAATCTTTATTATTCTTTCATTCAATAAATTATTTGAATTTAAAAAAAAAAAGTTAAATTTTGTCATTTTTAAAAATCTTATTTAAAACATGTTTCTGGCATATTTTGCCCTTCCTCGGTTGAAATCAAAATTTTTCATTCTTCTCTTCTCATCAAAATATTATCCTATATTAAAATTCTCCAAAAACACCACTTAATATGATTTTTGTTGAAACGAGGTGATTGGAAAATTTCATTTAAACTGAAGATAAAGCAAACTATGCCTGAAACATGTTTTGAATTGATTATGTATCTCTTCTTTCTTAATGTAAGTATTGTGATCATATAATCGATAATTATGAATATCAAAACAATATTTCATATTTATTTGTTTTAAGAGCTGATTAGATAGATTTTGGTTGAAATCGGATCTCTCATACTTGACGTTTTACTCAAAACAATATAAATATCTTTTGTTTGATGTTTACTATATAAAGGGTCGTCCATAAATTACGTCACAGGAATTTCAAGAATTTTAGACCCCCTCCCCTGTATCACATTTTCATTGAGTCCTCTGTATTGTGACGTCACACTATCACTTTATACCCTATGATTTAATACGATTGAAGTTTTTGGAGACCAAGTGGTAAGTGAATTGAATGGATTTTGATGAGGCAGTCCAAGGTTCAAAAAATATAGAAAATTATATCTATCTTTTTATTCAAAGTCGACGTTTCGAATGTTTCTTCCCTACTTCTTCAGGGTTTTGAAATGTTGAAGGAAATATAACGTGCCACTTCCCTCTGTGTCCTCTCTCAGTGGCAGTAACAATATTCTACAATTTTTCATCAGAAGAAATTTAGTGTAGTGATCTTTCAAATCCTTGAAGGAGGAAGCAACTTCCGAAACATCGGCTTTGAATAACGAGATAGATATAATTTTCTCTATTTTTGTAAGTCTTGGACTGTCTCATCAAAATCCATTCTATAATTTAATAATTGTAATTTTTTAACTTGACTTTTCTGACATCACAATTTTTAAGATCCCCGGGCCCCCCTGTCACAAATCTGAGATGCCCCTCCCCCTTTAATGTTTGACATAATTTATGGACGGCCCCTAAGCTGGAGGAATGTGTATGTCAGTCTCATTGTGTATTTAATCACTCCAGATTTTTTATTATAAAAATATTAATAATTTAAAAATATAACGTTTCTATTACTAGTTCAGTGATAATGTTGTTATCCACTAACATGAATTGCTAGAAAACTCATTCACATAATCACTCAGTGATCAAAATGAATTTATCTTATATTCATTTTCATAATAAGAAATACAAAATTTATTTAATAATTTTTTATTCTTTAAAAATGCCCAGAGCTAAGCCCGCTGCACACGAAGCTTTTTCCTTTACCTGTTTTTGGGATGGTTTGCAATTTGGAGGCCTGTCGGAATCGAAATGATGTCGCTGCTGTCTTTCTGTCTAGTTTGCTTGATTTAAAAGATAGGACATGTTCTATTTTCCGGCTTGGTCCTGGATTGCTTGAGTGCGACCAAGCAGATAAAAAAATATTAAAATAAGCCTCGTGTGCAGCGACCTTTAGAATAGACTTCATGGACAGGTGTATTAAGAGAGAGACTATTTGTTAAATAAATGTTTATTGACTTAAAACTTGTGTAATTGCCTTGGTGAATCACAAACAAAATAACTTATCACAAAATATCATACAAATAATAAATAAATGTTGTTTTTGAGTTAAAACCTGGGTGAATGTCAAATTTAATAAAAAAAACATGGTAAAGTAAAATAAGCTGATTTGGCCCCATCCACGTCACTTTACCATACATCTGGCCCCTCTTTTATATTTAATACCATCTGACGACCCTCTCCCCGCCCATGGAATGGTTAATTTTATTGCATTTGTAGTTTTCTGGGTCTCCACAGATTATGTATATAAAATTTGGTTGAGTTTGGACCAAGGGACTAGAATTTTCGTTTTGATATTCACACTGGTTTTGGAGCTAGAGGATACACAAAATTTGGTAATCTACGTAAATACTAACAGACATTTTTACAAATTTTTCGATGTTTACTCATTAGGGCTTTTTTGTCGACCAAAATGCCATGACTTTGCTCACTTTTTTTAATCAAAATAGTTTCAGCCGTTTTTTAGATATTTCGTAAAAAAACGAAGCAAAAGATACTTTTTTTCATGCACTTTTATACAATACTTGACCATAATCTGTATGGTAAAGTAAAAAAATACTTCATCAAATGTAAACTCCACTCAAGTCAAAATTTTCTCATGGACTCTCTACTCACATTCTCGCATTTATATATGTTGCAGTAAAAATCCGTTTTTACTAAGAACGGGTTCTTACTAGTTAAAACATGTTTCACTGAATACCTTTGTGGCAACTAGAATTTACTGATGTTGGTTGTGTTTGGTTCAAAGGTCTAGAATCTTCATTTTTGACCTTCCGCCTCATTTTGGGTGTTTATTTTCAAAAAATGTTAAACAAAAATGTCAAAAATTAGAACCATATTTGTAGATGATGTAATTTTTGACATTTTCGTTTAAAAAATTTTGAAAATAAACACCCAAAATGAGGCGGAATGTCAAAAATGAAGATTCTAGACCTGTGGTTCCCAACCTTTTGTGGCCCATCTCCCCTTTCTGGAGGTTGACTAACACCTATCGCCCCCTTTTCATTTTCACTGTAGTGAAGTAAAGTATAAATAATAAAGCAGTTTTATTATTTTAAACAATTTTATTACCGTATATAAAAACAACCAAAGCAGTTTTATCCGGTCACTCTTAAATAAAATAGAAAAAAAATTAAAATGTACATTTTTTACAGATTTTTTTTAATAACAAAGAAGTGAAATAATTAACTAAGATCATTGACGTACATTTAAAAAACAGGAGTACATGTACTTCTACTGTACAGTACTATTTTAATTGCCCCCTAATAACCCAAATCGCCCACTTGGGGCCGATCGCCCCCAGGTTGGGAACCACTGTTCTAGACCTTTGAAACAAACTCAATTGAAACAACATCTAATTGATAAGTTTTTATTTTGCCGAGAGTAGCATAGTTGTTGTTGATTCATAAAGAGAAACTAAGAGGTTGTCCTCTGCTTGATGCAAATAAACATACACACACATAAAACAAATAAATAATATATATATACAGAAATATATGTGTGTATGTTTATTTGCATCAAGCAGAGGACAACCTCTTTGTTTCTCTTTAAGAATCAAACAACATCAGTAAATTCTAGTGGACACAAAGCTACTCAGTGAAACGCGTTTTAACTAGTAAGAACCTCACAGGAATTATTTAACGGCTTATAGTGGTGTTGCACTTTGTGAAACACCACTATAAGCCATTAAATAATTCCTGTGTTTAATATGTTTCACTATAAACCAACACCGCTTTCCCTAAACTTTATTAGTAAGAACCTGTTCTTACTAAAAAAATGGGGTTTTACTGCAACATATATATGCTACAATAAATACTTATATTTTGTGATTTTTTTAAGAAATTATTCTTAGGGATTTTGAACTTTAGGATAATAATTAAAATGGTTCTTCTTTTTTTTCATAATTTTTCAAACTCTTAAATTTATTGTTTTACTTAAATTGAAAGTTTCTTAGTAGCAGAATTTTTTATAGATTGAAGGAGACAATAAAAGTGTGTCTTTTGCTGGAATTATAAATTTTTAATTATTTATAACGAAATTTATAAATAAATTAAAAATTTATAATTCTAGCAAAAGACACACTCTTTTATTGTCTCCTTTAATTTATTATTTTTACATTTGTGTTGAAGGATAATCAAAAAGTGTAAAGAAATACATATAATCAAGCAACGGCTAATTAAAGTGTTTTATATAATATTTTTTTATTCCATTAACCATTTGCATTTTTTGTTAAACAATTTTTATTGCAAAAAACTTGAAATAATAGCATAAAAAACTCGGTAATAAAGAAGATAACGTCGCATTTATTTCAATTTGATTAATCTGAAATGCAAAACACTTGCGATTCTATAAATATAACTAAACAGAGTGTCTTCCTTCTCGACTGGCCTTAGTTTAATATTAAGTCGGAAATGGTATAAGAACGTTTTTCTGAAACTCTCTTGGATTGTTAGGGACATTTTAATTTGTGGCTTTTATAAACATTTTGCTTTCGAATGAATCTTACAGAGTTCATCGCAAATGCTTGTTAGAAATATAGCTATAAATTAATTTGACCTTATCTATGTAAGTAGTGAGTTTCTGAGAAATGTCCGCATTAAATTTTCGACCTAAAATGAGAGCTAATCAATACACCCTTAAGCCATGGCTATATAATTGCAGGACAACATTATATTACAAGGAATTTACAAGGATTGGTTTTGTTTAGTTAAATTTTCAGAAGAGGTCATTCGGTCAGTTTTCTAAATTTTTTTCATTGTATTTCTCTCTTCAATATTTGTTTAGCGTTTTCATTAGTGTAGTGGGTCAGTTTGTGTAGACATTGAAGAACTATGTTGTCTTATTTCAACTTGGATTGTGGGTTTTTGTTTAAATGACTCGGGCATATAATTGATTGCTCACATCTCTTAATCCACACCAATCTATCAAGTTTGTCACCATCAAGGGATGAATTTCTATTACATAATGCATAAACGAAATATACAATTTAATATATTTTATATCAGCTGCGAAGCCCGTCTTCGGCTACACCCCCTGGTCTCCGTAGTGGGTTTTAAAATAATAATTTAAATTTTTTAATTTTATTTGTCATGAACTATTATTGGGGTTTAAAATTAAAAAAAAATCACGCCATCGCGCGAGCCGATTATAATAAGTATAGATAATTGAGTGGATAATAATGAGGCAATACAAAATTCAAAAAAAGAGAAATAATTTAAACTCTTTTTTTATTCAAAAACTGGCGTTTCTCCTCCTTCAGGGTTTTGAAAGGTCAGTGAAGGAAGTCCAATGTGGCATTCCCATCTCAGTGGCAGGAACAATACTATATAATATTCTTAGAAAATTTAGATAGGGGGAATGGCATATTGGATTTCCTTCACTGACCTTTCAAACCCCTGAAGAAGGAGGGAATAAGCCTCCGAAACGCCGTTTTTTGAATAAAAAAGATGATTTAAATTATTTCTCTTTTTTTGAATTTTGTATTGCCTCATCTCAATATCCACCCAATTTACTTATCAGACCTTCTCCAAAATTACTTTAGTATAGATAATGTCTTTTGGAAATTAGTAATTTTTTGTAGGCAACATCTATTACATTAGTCTAGGGAAAAAAAATTCTAAATTTTCTTTACCTCTCCCACGTATCGGGCCGTGCGTCCCCAGGGGTACACGTACCCCAATTTAGGGACCACTGCTCTCTAATAGTACCTATAAATCCCATTACTTCTAAGGAAAGCGGTGTTGGTTGTAAGTGAAACATAGTAAATAAAAGAATATATATAAACAAATTATATATATATTCTTTTATAAATTCTATTATACTTGTATTTATAATGAATCCCCAACAGTCATATCTTGACAAACACAACATTATATAGAATTACTAATTAAATTATGTTCATTGAAAAATTACCCGACAGTAGCAGTAGAATTAATCTTATTAAAAAAAAATCGAACCTCTACAGAATTTAATGTTATTGATAATATTTATTACATTTTAGAAGGGTTGTGTGCTCCCTCCTCGGGAATTGAACTAGAGCAGTGTTTCTCAAACTTTTCCGTCCGCGACCCCCTTTTACACTTGAAAAATTTCAAAGAATAGGTCTCTGTTGAAAATCATCCCATGATGGGGGGTTTAATTTAAATTCAGGGGTTAATTTATTTTGTTTAATTGCATTAAAACACTCATAATTTTGTTTAATAGTAGATTTATTTTTAGTATCAATAAAAACTTAAAACTTATCTTTAGTACATCTTTGAACAAAATATTATATGTTTATGTTTTAACATTACTTTAGCCAACTAAACAACTAAGTTAATTAAACATTTTAAAATTTATAAAATATTTGAAAAAAAAAAAATTGATCCTTCATCAATTTTTCTGCTACCCCCACTTTGAGAATCCCTGAACTAGAATACCACAAAGCAAGGGCCTTCAAAGGGTAACTATTGTTACGAATTTCTTTACTACACTCTAGTTCATTTCCTCTGCAGGTGAATACCTCCCTTCTGACATGCAATACAATTTTCCAATAAGATTACTCGTGATCTTTCCAATAAATTATGCTTACATATAATAATAATTATTATTATTCATAAACTAATTCATTTTCTTGGTTCACTTTTCTCTAGATATTATGTTAAATCAGTTTTCTTATTAGCAAGTCTAAGCATTATTTAAGATTTATTTTAAGAAAGAAATGACTTACCTATTATTCTAAATTTATCTTTCATTTATTTAAGTAAAAATAGCTCATTAGACTGATCAAGTTTTAACATATTATTTTAAAATGATATTAATTATCAATACTCATTTGTACATGTCGTATTATAATTAAATTAAATTATTTGTATTATTTAATTTTAACTTTTCTCTGAATCATCATCAATGCTCCGTTCATTGCAGAGATCAAATGAATGTCTTTTCAGTTTAAATGGTTCAATTATGTAAAATTTCGTAACCCAATCAATGTTTTAAGACTCGGCTACCAAAGTACCTTCGAATTCGAACCAAACCTTGAATATTTTCCCATCACCTTTAACTGAATTATAAGTATTGTGCACCTTCTCGAATCATTAAAAATAAAAATCAGCTCCAACAAATAGTTGAATATATTTTTTTAAATTATTTGTTTATATTTGTTTTAGCTTTCCTTTAGAAATAAATAAATATATTCTATGTTATTTCTGAGCTTTTAATTATATTTTCCAAACACTCATGATGACGTTGTTGTTAAACAAAATGGAAAGTTTTACTTTTGACTTTTATTTCTACTCTAAAGGTTTCGAAGGCTTAAATAACTCTCATTTGTCTATTTATTAACCGACTTCATTCTTTATAACTTTCGATTACAATTTTGGAGAAGACTTAACAAATGTACTTGTTAAAATTTGAATTTTTATTTAAATCACACATAATTAATTATAATTATTTATTGAACGCGAACAAATAATATAATAAAACTACGAGGTTTCGATGGAGTTATTCTGCGATCGTTCTCAAGTATGAGCATCGGACTTGAGAACGATCGCAGAATAACTCCATCGAAACCTCGCACTTTGTTGTATTATTTGTTCGTGTTCAATAAATAATTATAATTAATTATGTGTGATTTAAATAAAAATTCAATTTTAATCAAATCAATCACAAAAATAAAAGCTTCAACAGCTTCATTACTAAATTTACTGGTTAACCATACAATACCTACATTTTTCACAAAGAGAAACAAAGAGGTTGTCCTCTGCTTGATGCAAATAAACATACACACATATATATATCATCTCGATATATATATGTGTGTATGTTTATTTGCATCAAGCAGAGGACAACCTCTTTGTTTCTCTTTGTGAATCAACAACTCTGCTACTCTCGGAAAAACAAAAACTTTTCAATTAAACCTACATTTTTGTTTTAAAAATGGAAAAACATGTCACTCATTTTGAATTATATATTTTTTCTCCAATAGTTGTGCAATATCATAAAGAGTACTTTTCAAAATTTATTCGGACAAAGGGCTCACATTACTAAATTTCGTATCCACTCACTCTAACTTGAAAACCAATAAAGGTATCAAAAATAAATGATATATTTAGATATTTTATATTATGATTAAGACCTTATTAGATTTTACTTGAAATGGTACCAAAAGTTTAAACTCTTTGTCCGATTTTGACCAAATTTTGCACAGTAAGGCCTTATCAATCCAAAATTCAACTCCCTAAAATGACCTGAAGGGGGGGGGGGGGGTCTATGTATGGTAAAGTCCATGACATGGCAACGTCACATTTTTATTTTTTTCTTCGCAATATTCAAAATGAAATTTAGAGGTCAAAATGCTAATATGCCCCTATAAATATTTTTCTATTAAATTGAAAATCAATTTATTTTTTCATTCGAAACCATCTAGATTGCTTGCATATTTTTAATGGCAAAATCTCAGTCAATTTTCATCAGATTACCTTATATTTAAATAGGTATTTCGGAAAAAGCTTGATTTTTAGTTTTTTTTTTTTTTAACTTTACTTCTATTCAACTAATAGTAGTATAATTCAAGAGAATGTGTCAAGATCTTAATTTTCTATAAGACTCTATGAATATATTTATATTTTAAAAAATTTGCTCGCTAATGTGTGATTGAAACTTCACCAAAGCATAGATAGAGAGTTAAATTATTATAAAAAAATAAGTTATAATTATAATCTAATATTTTTTATTAACATTGGCGGCGAAAGGATCTCCTTAATCAATTCAAAAGAATCCAATTAATAATGTTTTATATTTAAAAATCACAGATTTCAAGCATAATAAAAATAACATTTAATAAGTAAACGCTAAAATAATAAACCTCTTCTCTCCTCTGATATGTAAGGAAATAAACATTTAGTTGCAGAATCTCCAAAATTATATTCACTCTATCCAGCACATTGATTATTATCAGCCCTAATTTTACAATTATGATATTAAGTGACTGTCTTTGCAACTTTTTTGACTTAATATTATGTATAAATTATTAATGGCCAATAGATAATTCGAGATAGAGGCGGTATACACTACCATTTTCTATATTAATGAATATTGACTGAAAATTAATAGAGTAAAGGGTGTGTAGTTTCACAGTGAATGAAATAAAACTCAAAGAGGTTTATACAAACTCAATATATTTCGGATTATTAGTCCATCATCAGGAGTTTACAAGTTAATACTATTATTAACTTGTAAACTCCTGATGAACTAATAATCCGAAATATTGAGTGTATAAACCTCTTTGAGTTTTATTTCATTCGAATGACTACACACCCTTTACTCTATTAATTAACATCATGTTTCACCTAAAACCTACACCACTTTCCATAAGTAAAAAAAATATTGACTGATATCAATAATTAGTAGAGATTGTCGTGTTGGTGCAAGGTGAAACATCTTTAATAAAGATAAAAGTAAATAAATATTATATTTAATATTGATTTACTATGGAGTTAAGGATTCTTGGTCACTTATTTCACATTAAAATTAAAAATTTTCTTTTTCAATATATATTGAAAAAGAAATTTTTTTTACATCTTTCAATTTTTTAATTTTAATGTGAAATAAGTGACCAAGTATCACTTAACTCATAGTAAATCAATTTTAAATATAATATTTATTTACTCTTATCTTTATTGACTGATATCTCTGTACTTTACCATCAAATTTATTTTGGAATTCTTCAATGCTCTGGATACCATAAATCCAATTAATCGCATTGTATTTATATTTACATGGTCAAAGTTTTATAGAAATAAGAAAGAGATCAAATTTATTTTTAACTAAATTTAAACACCTAACCATTTTTCATATATATATAAATTAGGCATGTATTCATTTGAAAGTTTATAATGGGAAAATAACTACACGTTTTTATGTGTGACTTTTTTATTTATCAGCCAACGTTTCGTCAATTTTGCTGACTTCTTCAGGACTTCAAATAGTCATGCCACACATTCGTCTAAATTTTCTTGTTATCTTCGTTACCATTGAAAACCATCAGAAACACAAATTTCAAAAATTATTTGGCACATTCACATAGGCAATTTTTCTTTCTTTTCTTTTACATTATCAATTACATTAGATATAAAAAAACGGAAATAACATAAATAGAATGAGGCAACACTTTTTTTAAAAACAGAATAGAATATTTTTTCTTTTGATCCTTACATAAAGAAATCTCAAATTTAAATAACAATGTTAAAAGAAAAAATATTCTATTCTCTTTTTTAAAGAGTGTTGCCTCATTCTATTTATGTTATTTCTGTTTTATATCTAATGTAATTGTTAATATAAATAAGCTGACGTGTTCTGGTGTGGCCATCCACTTGACTTTACCATACAACCTGGCCCCTCACTTATATTTAATATTTAATAAAAATATTTATAATCATGTAGGGGAAGGGGGTTAGTTTTTGCATTTTTAGACTCCTGGGGGCTCACTGATTATGTGTGCAAAATTTGTATGAGTTTGGTACAAGAGCCTATATTTTCATTTTTTGACCCCCCGCACTCATTTTGGGCGGTTAGTTTTTGCATTTTTAGATTACTGTGGGCCCACTGATTATGTATACAAAATTTGGTTGAGTTTGGTACAAGAGCCTAGATTTTCATTTTTTTGACCCTACACCCCCTCCCCATTTTGGGTTAGTTTTTGCATTTTTAGACTTCTGGGGTCCCACTGATTATGTATACAAAATTTGGTTGAGTTCTAATCAGCTCTTAATATCAATGAACCAAAACTACGTGTGAAATTTGGTTTCGATATTCATACTAGTTTTTGAGCTAGCTCGTCGACAAAATTTGGTAACGCACAGACTCGAATTAAAGTAGATCCTTTTGTCTATAATACAATTTCGTCTTTATTCTCTAATTTAATTAAATTAATTTATATTTTTAATTTTCAGGAGGTGGCCATCAAACTAGAAAACGCTCGAGCGCGACACCCACAACTTCTCTATGAAAGCAAACTCTATAAAATCCTTAATGGAGGCGTTGGAATTCCTCATACCAGGTTAGACACATTCTCTCTTCATTCTCTACTAATAATATTCGTTTTATTCTAAAATCTGCTCTTGTCAAATAGAGTTTTTAATTCTAAAAATTTATTTCTTATTTCTCTTTGAAATCTTAAATCACAGGATAATATGAAATTAACCTAGATCAATGATAGTTAAACTATGATACGTTGCGGTTTTTCAAGTCTCACGCGATGAACTTAGAGGAAAATAAAACGTTTCTGCAATATCAAGTTAAAAGTGCAGTAACGAACTAACTAACGCAATCTTTTTATAGAGCTAGTTTCGATTATGACTGATGGTGTGTGTGCTCGTATTTAAAACAAGGCGAAATGCTAGTAATTTAGAACAGCTGTTGGTTTTCATTGTATTTATATACCAGGAAGTACTATCGGCAAAACTAGGTAAAGATTTCGATAATGTGATAAGATGGTCAATTTGAAACTAAAAGAAAAAAAATTTATTTTAATAAGTAAAATTAAAAATTCCAGACCATATTATATTAGACTTATGGTTTTATAAATATACCTGGAGCCACCGAGCGATGCTCGGTAACTTTTTGCTTCAGTTAAAAGCTATATATTAATATTATTATTTCATTATTCGTGTCCATGATTAATAATTAAAAGAATCGTAGGGAGTTGGACATGACTATAAATTAAATACAAAGTTTTTTATTTAAATAGGCCAAACGTTTCGTTGCTGGTTCGCAACTTCTTCAGTGGCTCATTTATTAAACTTGCTTGTCTGGAGTTTTGTCAAAGTCTAAGAGAAAAACCATTTTCAAACAGTATCCTTACAAATCACTCAATTTTATCAAATAATATAAAACATAAACCTTTTAAAACAATGTAATTGATAAAATTGAGTGATTTATAAGTAATACTGTTTGAAAATTATTTTTTCTCTTAGTCAAAACTTCAGACAAATAAGTTTAATAAATGAGCCACTGAAGAAGTTGCGAACCAGCAACGAAACGTTTGGTCTATTTAAATAGAAAAACTTTGTATTTAATTTAGAGTTATGTCCAACTCCCTAAGATTCCTTTAATTAATATTATTTTTAATTTAAAATTCTGATAAAAATACAAATATATATAATAAACGCCCCCTTGTTAATAGAATTTGTTTTATCAAAATCGGTAGAGCCGTTTTCAAAAAATATATATATATATATGTATAAATAAATATAAACAATTTTTGCTCGTTTAATAAGAGTAGATAGATATGGCCGATTATCTCTAAGCATTTAAATAAAACTAAAATACTTGGGACACTCCAATGACACGATTTGACAAGCTAGGCTAAAAAAAAAGATTTTCCATGAGTCGTCTAGAAAAATTATATTAACCATTTTTTAAATGAACTTTCTTCTTTATTCTCTTAAATAACCGTAAGCTCCATTAAATTCTTTCAAATAACTGATTTTTATAAAAAAAAAAAAAAAAAATGAAATAAATAAAAATATTTGGAAACTTTCTCTTCACAATCTAAATCCCTATTATGAAAGATTCATTACAAATAATAAAAAGAAAATCATTTTATTAAATTATTTATTCATTTAATAAATTTATTTCATTCATTTTTTATATTGAAAAAATTGCCAATATATGCACGGAATTAAAATTAAAAACGTAATAAAGGAAAATGAAAGATTAGTCATAATATTTTTCATTTTGTTTTCATGTTTTGACATCGTGAGACCGGA
The DNA here is from genome assembly GCA_024734495.1 of Forficula auricularia. Lineage (NCBI taxonomy): Eukaryota > Metazoa > Arthropoda > Insecta > Dermaptera > Forficulidae > Forficula > Forficula auricularia. The sequence goes on from JALMQS010000128.1 coordinate 853,527, forward strand.
AACATGACCGGAAGAAGAAAGAGAATCTTCTGACCTGATTCACTTTATTTATTTGAGAAATACTTTAGAAGTAGACTCATTTAAAAAACACAAATTACTTATTCAAGTTTTACTTTTTTTTTTTTTTTTTTTAATACTTTCTCCTTAAACTTGACTCCTTTAAAATTACTAAAATTGCTGATAAAGTTCTAGTTATCAAAACATTTCCTCAATTTAGGTCAGACTAGTTAGCACTCAACCTCACTAAGAGATGTTATCATGTGAGTTGATAAGCTCAACTATTAATTTAATTGTGTCCATGAAAGCAGCTAATAGAAAAAAATTATTTCCTTATTTCTATGTCAGATTTCAACAGAATAAAATTGGAGAAGCTTTGAGATTAACTTTTCTAGAATAAAAATAACTAGCCCTTTGTTACCTTTGACTTGCGTTATTCATTAGTAGAGACCGGATTTTTATGCAGTAAAAACTGCCAAAATATGCAGTGAAAATTGCTATAATATGCAGAATAGGTTGAAATATGCAAATATATGCAGTAAAATAAATTTTTTTTATGCACTAAAAAATTAAAATGATATATAATTGAAGGAGTGCTATGTAAGAAATAAAACCATGTGTCAAATCTGTACTTTTATTTAGTAAAAAATTGCACAAAATTCTCATTGGGTATATATATTTTTTTAATTTATTTATTCTCACCGGGAACACATCCCATTTAATTTTATATCCTAGCAAGGCTTGAACGCGGACCTCCAGCTTGAACATCGTCATAAATCAAACATAATAAATATAATAATGTTTCAAAAAATGGGAACGAAAAATACGGGGGGGGGGGGGGGGGAGTTTTATTTAACAGACACGATTGTATTGTACTCATTTTATTTTTTTATATTAACAAGCTTTTCATATTGACGTACAAATAATAAACTAATAAAATAATGCAAATATTTGACCGTTTTTTTTTTTTTTAATGATATTGATGTGAGAAGGAGATATACCAAAAGGTGCATCCCCTAAAGGCCTGTATGAGATGGCCCCTCCATCGTGAAAAGAACAGAGTAGAAGGAAAGAAGCCGGGATCACGGCCAAATCTCAGAAAGTTAGATACAATCCAATATTCAATTAACTAAGTTTTTAGGGGATTCGAGCAGTGGTAAATTCTCCGTTCGATAAATTAGGTTAAATTTATCTCCCATTTAATTTTGAATTGATCCCTACACTAATTTACACACACGAACAGTCATTGGCCAAAATCGGCTATAATTACTGAAGGTCTTAAAAAAAAATAATGTTCCCCTCTTTTAAGCAGTATAAAATTTAACCCACAGTATCCTAGATGCATGATTCGGATAGATAATTGATCTCCTGGGTCGTATGTGTCGGCGAACAAAATATGCAATTGCATAGGAATCCGATCTCTATTCATTAGTCATCTAAGTTTTATATCAATTGGACAAAAAAAAAGTTTTGTATTCGATCTTATTGGAAACATATTAATAGAAAGTTTGAAGTTTTTCTTTAAACTGGTTGTTAGATACAAACAAATATCGAATGCACACACTATAAATAAAACACATGTGTAGAACACTTTCTCTTGACCCACACACTAGTCCAAAACTTCCATTTCAAGCTACGTTTGAATGTTTTAAAAACATATCAATGCTAATTCTTTTTTTTTTTTTTTTGGTGGTTCTTAAACTTGAGGATTGTAATATTAATTAATAATCCAATGACCTTGAAATCTTGAAAAACCTCGATTTGATTGATCTCAGAAGTTGTGGCATGCAGCTGCAAATGGCTCTGTTAATTCTTAAATCTATTGACACTGTGTCAGGTTTGTCAGCTTAATTGGGTTGCTTCCATCTCTTTGGAATCCTCCAATTCGTTACAACGACAAATGGTAAAAGATAAAATTTGACCTAAAAATATGTATATAAAAAGAACATATCGCTCGCCTTTAAAATAATGCAACAATAAAATAAGCTAGGATAAAATAGTACTGTGTCAAGATTTCAACCTGATAATCGAAATCGTTGTTTGGTTCCCTTTTTGAGCCGGTTGACCTGCTTTCGGGTTTCTGGCTGTCGCCAACGTCATCAGCCAATATTATTCATCGTCTCTCCTACTTCAGAAAGTGAAAAACGGCAATCATTATTTTATTTCAATAGCCTCTACTAAACTTCATATACCTACCTTTGCTATTTTATCATCTCTATTTTTCTAAATACAGATCTTTTATAAAAAACAATCTTAAATGGTTTAGTTAAGGGAGAATGGTGTGGGTTCTTGGTTCAAAATTTAAAATAAAGAAAATTTTGAAAAGTTTTAGATACTTTTTAAAATTTAAAATACTGGGTAGGTTTCACAAAAATAAAAGACGAGAACAAGAAGTTTCCTCTGTGAACTCCTGAAGATGGGCTTATACCCCGAAATATATATAGAGTCGTGCTACCTACCTAGTATTTTAAATTTTTAAAATTTTCTTTACTTTGTTAATGGTTTATTCGATATCCAAACGTTTCCAGCAACATTTCTTCATTGAATTTTTTCCAAAACTCTTATCGTTATTTTTTAAGGTCACATTCACTTTTCAATCCATTCATCAACCAATCAGCAATCACAACACACCATTGCATTCCATCTCTTGTTAAAATTTTTAAACTTGGCAATTATTTATTTTGAAAACCTAAGTCTTTAAATTTTTAGTTTGTGGTTTGATGGCATTTTTAATTTTTTGTTTTATTTATAGATTTAATGTTTGATTAATAATTTCACTAACGGCCTTGTCTTATTAAGTACCTATGTTGAAAGCAGTCGATACAATAAATCTTGGAAGTTGATCAACATGTACCTTGATTTGTTAATGAGTGGGTGACCGTCTAGCTAAAAAAACCCTGTACTATTGATTTATATTAGGCGTATCAATATCCCTGTCGTGTTGCTTCCACTGCAATTAATTAGCAGGTAATCTTGGGGCGGATATTGGGTGATACAACCCTTAAAAGGCTTCCCCCCCTTTGAGTTGGCATTGTCAGCAGGCACATATAATTCGTAAAGGTAGTTGTTTCGCGACAATACTAGCAAAAAGTTAATGCTAGAGTATATAGAACAGACAATAAGGATTCATAAGCCCAAAACTTTTTGCTGTTTATGTACCACTACTAGCCAAACACGTGCTCTTTTGACAAATCTGGCAACATTGTCCGAGCTTGAATATTTTTATCATAGAAATGACAGATAAAATACATTATAAAGGTCGATTTATTAAACAAAACGTTCTTAATAAACGATTAAAAGCTGTTGCGACAATGGCTGAAGCGAAAAAATGTTAAAAAAAAGTACTAAAGTCAATCCACTTTTTAGGTTAAATATATGCGTTGTTGCCAGCTTGATTTTAGTGTAAATTTTTCATTATTTATTCATTATTATCTTAGAAACTGTGTTGTGACTATGAATTAAAATTTTCTTAAAAAATGTATTAGTTATTGTTTAATGTTGGTTTAGTTTTTTTATAACAAAATGGTAAGAAGAGTTTCTTAATTATAATTAAATATGTATGTAAACTTTCCGATATCCCGTATAGTGCAATGTATAAGAGTCTGAAAAACTCTATCTTTGGAATTTAATATCTCCCGAACTATATTGTTCATAAATTTTATTTTTCAACCAATCGATGCAGAAGTATTTAAATAATAATCTGTCTAAATTTCAAAAAAATCCTAAGAAAACCCATATTGTGAAACAACTACCTTAATTTGAAAAATTCTAGTATCCCTCGATATACAAAGAGAGCAGTCAGTGTTTTTAAGCAGAGCTTCAGAATCAGTAAAAAGATATTCGACTCCAATTCTGACTCAGACTCCTGATAATATAACTAGTTAGTCTCTGACAAATTTAAATACCAAAGCAAATTTTATAATCTGCCTAATAAAAAAAACTATATTTAAAGAAATGATTCAAAATTTGAGTCGAAATTCATTATTTCTATAAAATTGAAACCTGCTCTTGGAATCAGAGACGATTTTCTTCCGACTCTAATTAGCAGAAATTCCGCCTAAACTCTTGACTCCGCAACTTTAAATAAATATTATTTTCTATCTTTATTTCTATATCCTTGTGCTATGCCATTTTTTGAAAGTTTCTCGTTGCTCTCCTTGTTATTTGATCAGAGATTAAATTTTTCTAAATGGAACGAGTTCCAATTCCGTCCTGATCGCTTCTAGTGGCGCAACTATATTTAGATATATATTGATAAAAGATCTCAAAATAAACATTTTTAGGGCTCCATACATACTCACTACGGGACCCTATTAGTGTCGCTACATAGTTTGTCTGTCTCTGTAGCTCATAAACTAAATGAAATAGAAACATAAACTTTTAAAGCTATATGTACCTATTCATTTTATCCGAAATCATAAATCCTATTAATATTTTAACCAAATGATTATTTTAAGGTTGGTCGAAAATAAAAAATAAAAAAAAATTAGGTTTTGGAATATTCGTATAAAGTAAGTATGTAGAAATAGGCTCATTAAAAATATATATATATATATAATTTATTTTAAAGTGAAAGTTGGGAGAGGTATTTTTAGTAATTTTTATACCTATCGGAATTTTTAAAGGACTTGATATACTCAAAAAATAAAAATAAGTCTTACATCAACTTACATGTAATTAATTACCTTAAGAGTAGAGTCCGGATTTTTATGCAGTAAAAACTGCCAAAATATGCAGTTAAAAATGCTGAAATATTCAAGTAATATGTAGAATAAGTTGAAATATGCAAAAGTATGCAGCAAAAGATGGCAAAATAAATTTTTTTATGCACTATAAAATTAAAATTGAAGACAAAAAGACTATATAATTGAACGAGTGTTATGAAAGGAATAAAATGATAGAGTAAGCTATTGACACCAAGTGTCAAATATGTACTTTTAATGCCTAAAACATTGGACAAAATTCGCATTTCATTTAATCTATTAGAAAATCTTTAAATTCAAAGTAAGGAGACTAGACAAAATAATGAAGAAAAAAAAATTATATAAATTTCTTATTATTCAGGATCGTGGAGATCCTTCTTTTCAGACGCCTTCTTTCGGGGATCCGCACAAATGACACTCTTTTATTGTCTCCTTCAAAATCTTCAAGTTATTATATATAGTCATTTAAAAGTTTAAAAATTATCTTTTAATATAATATAACTAACTTTTAACTTTTAATTTAATATATTTTAATATTATAATATCTTTTATCTTTTATCATTTAAAAATCTATAAGATGGAAAGAGCATTCCCCATCCACAGACGTACTGGGGGCAAATTTAAAGGAACTTAAACCCTCTACTTTTACTTTGGAAGAAAAATATTGCAAACTTTTCGTCATTTTCGTGTAGAATATAGTACCTATCTAGTACAAGTAAATAATAAGAAAAATGAGTGGGTTGTTGTTTTGTAGCTTGTTTACATTCTTTGTAATCCAACTTCTTACTTCGTAGTCCAACACTACACTTCGTGTCGTTGAGGCCTATTTCAGTTTTCTTCGAATTTAAATTAGTGTCCTCCTGTTTTATTTAATATTTTTTTTCATTCTTTCTCCCAAAAATTACTTTTAAAACTTCTGTATTTGGCTCGAAATATGCAATTTTATGTAATATCCTTCAAATATGCAATTTTATGCAATATTACTCAAATATGCAGTATAAAATTTAACCCACATTATCCTAGATGCATGATTCGGTTAGATAATTGATCTCCTGGGTCGTATGTATCTGTGAACAAAATATGCAATTGCATAGGAATCCGGTCTCTACTTATGAGTGTAATTTTCATAAATATTCATCACTTACTACCCTGAAGGAAATTTGCTACTGCTTATCATAGTAAGATATCGACAAGAATTGATATTTTAATTTTTTTTTTTAATCATGAACCAAAATTTGGTCTAAATGCCTTGAGCTGTTTTCGAATTATGTAATAATGGCATTGATTTTATACTAGTATGTATATATTTATGAATGTTGCATAAAGTGTTAATTCTATAGTTATCTATCTATCCATTATTGATGTTCATTCATTTCGTTTATAACGACTTGTTTTTGTTTTGGCTGAAACTGATAGAGCGTTGGCGGAGTGTTATTGTATAAGGAGTGAAAGTTGCATTTTCTAGTCTCAGCTGAATCAGATCCATGCATTTTGAATCATCACGAACAATATATTATTTCTTTTTTTTAGATATAATAAGAATTCCTTTGTTAGTGATACTAACTGTTTTTTTATCTGTACTTTATCAAAATGTTAACGATGTATGAATAGGCACATTGAAATAAAATTTACTTATTTCTTAGGGATTTTATTTTTTCAAAATTAAAAAAGAAACCTGCTTCCAAGTCTATAAAATAATTAACTACTGTCTATGATTCTGAATCGGTATAGCAGTTGAGAAACCGGCGGTTTTAAAACATTTCCTTTGTACAAAAATAACATGGGAAGGATTATTTTAAAATAGATTTAAATTTTCAACGAATTAGGTGTGCTATCTAAAATCCATAAATCTGACCGGTTATCCTTGGAATATCTTCAATTGAAATCCTAGGTATAATTAAAAAATTAGTCCAAATATTTTTACAGGGTGTTCCACAGAACTCGTTCATTAAAAGTTTTCATGGAAGGAGTTGAGAGAAAATTTTGAACTTTGACATATTTATGTTTTGGAATATGCTCTTTTTAAATAAATTATTAACAACTTTTGGACACTTTCTGCTTTGCCACACGCTATCAACTTTCTTATTTTCTATGGAACTCCCCAAATATTTTTGATCGTTAGATTAAATGTTCAAAACCAAGATGATTTTGTATAATGCACTTGATGTCTAAAATTATAATTTCTGTGTTATTTTAGACATCAAGTGCATTATACAAAATCATCTTGGTTTTTAACATTTAATCTAACGATCCAAAAATATGGGGGTTCCATAGAAAATAAGAAAGTTGATAGCGATTGCGGCAAAGCAGAAAGTGTCCAAAAGTTGTTAATAATTTATTTAAAAAGAGCATATTCCAAAACATAAATATGTCAAAGTTCAAAATTTTCTCTCAACTCCTTCCATGAAAACTTTTAATGAACGAGTTCTGTGGAACACTCTGTATATTATAAATTCAGCCAAAGGAAAAAAAAAATAATTTGTTTTTTTGAAAAAAAAAATCAGAAGATTGCCTAGGTACTGAATATAGCCAAAACCTAGTTTGAGTATTAAATTTCATTTCTATAAGATTTGGTTTTTGAAATATCACTACCAAAAACAGACATGCGGATAAAATTCAGGGGCACTCCAAATGGGTTTTAATTTTAACCAGGATTGGTATTCTCGAGAATTATCGTATTTTGACTCTGGTAAAATTAAATGCTAAGTTATTTTTCTTGTCTCTATTATTAGCCCAGTAAATAGAGGATCCAAAAAGTGGTTCAGCTTACATTAATTGCGGGAAAAGATTTTTTCTAGGATCGTTTGGTATAGTGTGGGTATGTCAAAAAAATCTAAGTTTGCGACCTCGAAAGTGTGGGGAACAACTTTTGGTGCCCGAAAAACCTCGAAATTTTCGGACTTTTTCCAGCTTTCGCTTATAACTTGAAAACAGTTCATATTTAGTAAATAACCGTTCTATAATTAAAGAGGACAGAATTTCGCGTCGATTAATGAAAGAAATGCAAAGTTGGTCCAGTAGTTCTATTTTTAATGGAGATCCTAAAAAGAGCCCCCGGAATCACTTTTGAATATCCCTAAAACTAGCACTTTTTACTTTATCCAATGCATGGGAGAAAGTATTGGAATCGCTCTCGCGGCAAGCGCGACTTCAAAGGGTCCTCAGGTAAAGACTACGGAACCCATAGACTCAATTAAGGTCACAAATTGAAGTATTCAATGAGATTGAATTTTAGCACGTGACGGTTTTGCCAAAAATTACCTGGAATCTCGTCGGAGGCCAAAAGTATTTTTTACTTTATCCAATGCGAAGCATGGGAGAAAGTGTTGGAATCGCTCTCGAGGCAGCGCGATTTCAAAGGGTCCTCAGATAAAGACTACGGAACCCATAGACTCAATTAAGGTCACAAATTGAAGTATTCAATGAGATTGAATTTTAGTACATGACGGTTTTGCCAAAAATTACCTGAATCCGTCGAGAGGCCAAAAAGTGCCATTTTTTTTGGAAGTGCGTGCGGATGGATGGATGGTATGTGTGTTATCGTTTTTTTTCGTCCACGATTTTTTCCACACCTTTGCGCTGATTGAAATGAAATTGAAAACCTACCATTAGTTTAACAAAATGAAGCGCTGATTAGTTTTTGGTACATATCGGTCCACAAACATTAGTACTTTATTTCAGTACTTTTTTAGTTTTTTCTAAATATCTTGAAAATGACTTAACCAATTTTGATGAAATTTAATATCCTAATTAAGTACCTTGGGGACCACAAAAAAGGTTAAATAAAGTTTTTAGTAAAATTATATTTTAAAGTATTTTACTCAAGAACATATTAATATTTCAAATGAATTTGGATAAAGTTTAGCAACGATCCGTTGCAGTTTATTTCGATTTTTTCCCATTTTGACCACGAAGGAGCACGTTTACGACAAAGATCACCGTAAACATTTTTAAACTAGATTAAATTTGTTACAATTTAAACAAAGTTTCATCTTAATTGGATAATTTTGTTGACTTGAACGTTTACTTGGACCACTTTTTGATAAAACTCTTAGATTTATAGATTTTTTTCCATGACACTTTTGAGGATTTGGATCATACTCCTGTCCGAAAAATGTAGGATATTTATAAATCTAAGAGTTTTAACAAAAAACTAGTCTTGAGTAAACGTTCAAGTCAACAAAATTTCCTAGAGAATGAGATAGGAATCAAGTTTCTAGGATGAATGAATGGTTTTCATTTTATGAAGGAAAAACAGAGATTTTTTTCAAAACTTTAACCAATTAAGATGAAACTTTGTTTCAATTGTAATAAATTTAATCTAGTTTAAAAATGTTTACGGTGATCTTTGTCGTAAACGTGCTCCTTCGTGGTCAAAATGGGAAAAAATCGAAAAAAGTGCTAGTTTTAGGGATATTCAAAAGTGATTCCGGGGGCTCTTTTTAGGATCTCCATTAAAAATAGAACTACTGGACCAATTTTGCATTTCTTTTTTTAATCGACGCGAAATTCTGTCCTCTTTAATTATAGAACGGTTATTTACTAAATATGAACTTTTCAAGTTATAAGCGAAAAGCTGGAAAAAGTCCGAAAATTTCGAGGTTTTTCGGCCACCAAAAGTTGTTCCCCACAGTTTCGAGGTCGCATACATAAATTTGGTATACACACACCATACCAAACGATCCTAAAAAAATTATTTTCCCGCAATTAATGTAAGCTGAAACCCCCCTTTTACTGGTCTATATAAAAAAGATAAAAAAAAAATCACAATTCAAAATTTGAGTCAAAATGAAATTCCATCTGAATTCCGACTCCTCAACCTGATTTTAACTTTAATTCGTATTTTTGAACCCATCGCAATACTTCCTTCTTTTTAAAATATACTATAGTTTGAAGCAAAGGAGTTTTACAGTTATACTTTTAAAAAATTAAATAAATAGATTGGAATTATATTTCTGGATTGAAAAATGGCTCTACTTTATTTAATTTCCACTTTTTTATAAACTAATGATGTTATTTTCTATTTATTCTTGCTTAGTTAAAAAAATTGACTGAATAACTGTGAAATTTTTAGAATTTTTCTGTTATAAATAAATCTTGTTGACATGGAATTTCGGACTAAATTTATAATAGGAACTAAACGCAACATAAACATTTAAAAAATATTATACCTACATTAAAAAGTTTCGAGTTATGTAATTAATTTCATTTGTGAAAATATTTAATTAATTGCTATTATTAGTAATTGTTCCGCCAAGATTCTCTCTCGAGTTTCCAGGCTGAGTAATATTGTGCAATAGGGTTTCAATGAACTTATTGTGTGTTAAGACTAAGCATTTGACGCAGGCTTTCTTACTCAGAGATGGACAAAATACATCAAAGCATGTATTTTCGATACAAAAGAGTATTTTGGAAATCTTTTAAAAAATTTTGTTTTCGTTCTGGGTTCTGAATAGTTCCAAGAAAAATATGATAAATGGTGTTCTTATATAGGTTTACTGGACCATCGCTTAGAAAACCAACACCAACAATTTGCGTGAGGGGGGGGGGGGGGGAATGAGAAAACGAAACATTATTTCACAAAAGTAGAAAAAATAACCTTATATTTTCCCATGTGAATGTGCGATACTTTATTCATATGATAAATGATACATAAATAAGCGCTTAACTTTTTACAACACGGGGTGAGGGAATGACAGCCCAAAATGTAAACTTGGAAAAAAATTATTTTTAATAGTTTTAATACTAAATCTTATCACTCATAGCCAAGTCTGGTATATTTTTAGAATATCAATATTTCTAACTTCTAAAAACTATAAGGCAGCGTTCACTATATAATTTGAAATTATGTTTTAATCCAACTTTTACACAACGGTGAGGCAATGATTCGTTTTTAAGGACGAATTTAAAAATATATTTTTTGACTTTTCCTTTTGTCGTGTTTAAACTATATACACATTTATGTGCAACCAGTACTATTATATATGAATAAATAATAAGATACCAGACGGGTATAAGAAGCTTTTCGAATTAGATCTTTGAATCTATGTGAATTTGGCGGTTGGAACACAGTGAGGGAATGATTTTTAGGGTATTTACTTGAACATGTATTTTTTTATTTATGATAAAAAAGATAAATCTGTTTTATAATTTGGTACGCCTAGGGATGTAGTTTCATAAAAAATTCTTTGTTACGATAACTTAAAATCCCATTTCATAGGAATCTGCAAGGACATCAATTTCGATTTTTTTTTTGAGAATCTGCCATGTAAAAATAAAATTAGAGTTTTGTCTGTACATTGCTCAAAATCACATTGAAAGAAAATACCGTCAACAAAATTTATCTAAGTCTGTCCGCACACATTTTGTTCACAATTGTCATAAAAACGGATGGAGGTATTTTTATGAAATTTCGTATTTGGATCAAATGTTATCCAAATTAAATTCTAGGCTATAGAACATTTGAATATTTTGACATCAAAAGGGGGGGGCAATAATGGAAATTATCAAATAAATCCTAAACCATTAAAAGAAACAGCATTTTGCCAATTTCCAATATTAAACTTGAAAAAATTTTCTTTGGAAAATAAAAATAGAATGTATTTTGAGTACAATTTTCAAAATAAAAAAAGCTTATAAAAATATCTAAAAACATGTATTTTCAATAACTTTTAAGGAGATAGGTGTTGGTTCTAGGTGAAACATTTTAATATAATAATAAAAATTGCATAAAATTGCGAAAAAACCTATCTCGCAATTTTACGGAATTTTTATTATTACATGTATTTTCGATACAAAATTCATTCTAAATGAGTATTTTCAATACAAAAATATCGAAAATACATATTTTAAATACTTGTATTTTTGAAACTGACCATCTCTGATCCTACTTTATCTAAACTTTAGCTAAAAACCCGAAATATATACATATAGAGCAGTGTTTCTCAAACTTTTTCGAAGGCGGAACCCTTTTTCGTTTGGAGGGTAAGCGTGGAACCCGACAATCTTGTGATTCGAGTTAAATCGTTGTTATGGGAATGGGATTCACTCAACTTATCCAAAACTGCACCTTCCTTCTGAACGCTAGAATTTTTTCACCTGCCGTGAATTTTTTGGCGGAACCATTGGCGAGTTTTCATGGAACTTCAGTGTTCCTCGGAACACACTTTGAGAAACACTGATAATAGAGTATTCAATAAAACTCCAAAAATTTACTAAGTGAATTATTAATTTTATTAAGGAAACAAATCAAAGATTTTAGTAGAAATATTTTTGCATTGCATATCAGAGGGTTTCGTCCCCTTGGGAACCGAACCCAAGCGCTAACTAGCTTGCCGGGCCGTTAGCCAAACCCTTCTCCGATATGCAACATATATAAGAAATAAAGCAGCAAATTTTTCACTCCCTTCAACTCAAAGAGAATAGTAAAAAATCAGGCTAAACTGAAAACAGTTTTCAGTGTCGGTTCCTTCTTATATATGTTGCATATCGGAGAGGGGTTTGGCTAACGGCCCGGCAAGCTAGTTAGCGCGGATCCGATTCCCAAGGGGATGAAACCCTCTGATATGCAATGTAAAAATGTTTCTACTAAAATCTTTGATTTGTTTCCTTAATAAAATTAAATTCACTTCGTAATATTATATAATCGGGTTGATTTTTGAAAAAATTCCATCTTTTCAAAAAAAGAAACTCAAAAAAGATGCTTAAATCTTTAAACTAATTATCCAAAAATTTATTAATTTTTATTTTATTTGTGAAACACCACTACAACCCTTTAAAAACTTCAGTGTTTAATATGTTTCACTATAAACCAACACCGCTTTCCCTAAAAGTTTTCTTTCAGTTGCAATTTTGTTAAAGATTTGTAAAATGCAAGGAAGCAAGCAAGCAAGCGTGCGTGGGTCGGATAACGGCGTTTGCCATTTGCATTGCAGGTCAATGCAGTTTTGCCAGCCAGACTCTCAACCTGTCTGTCTGTCTGTTTACTTCCATCAAACCATCCATCCATCCCATGCGAAACTCATTATTCCTTGCTTATTCTTATATAACTCGCGGGTTAAAATTATCAAGTAAACATTTTTCAAACGTGACTATTCTTAGACATTAATGTATGTAATTATTCTCAAGATATATTTATTTGTCTAAAATTAAATCTTCAACTCAAATTCTATTCACTTTTTCTAGATTTTATGAAATTCTAACTCTTCTCATTAAAATTATGATATATATGCTCGTGGTTCTTTTTTTAACACGTGTGGTCTAAACCTTTTCTAAACTTTCTCAATTGATCGTTAAAGGTAGATCAACATTTTATTATTCCAATAACGAATTTTCAAATAGAAACTATATAGATTGATCGATGAAAAACACTTCAAGTTTCTAGCTTATTCTTTTTATAGTTTTTTTTTCTTTTTCGAGGAAAGCTCCTCGGATATTTCTTACCAATGTCCTAAACCAGAGCGGTTGCCTACCCCGTGGTCCGCGGAATAATTTTGCGGATTCTTAGAGATAATTGGAGTAAATGTTTGTTCTTTTTTCATTTATTCTATTGTTTCATTATATTCTGATTCTTCTTCTATACTAACTAATTTTACAAAATTGAACTTTTTATTTGAAATAATATCTGTTGTTTTACTTTGAATATTTTTCTTGTTGAAAATAAATTACTTGATATTCCAAAATTTTTAGATTTTTTCATCTCTTTAGATCAGTGGTCGTCACACTTTTCTAATTTTACACTTAATTGAAAATTAATCAGCTTTTCAGGGCTAAATTAAAGTGTTTTTTTGGGGAAGTTGTGTCCTGGAATTATTGGTTAACTACCCAATTGGATATTATTATATTAACGACGTATGTAGCATTATGTGAATGCTTGTGAATATACATAATTTATATTGAAAAAAGATTTTTTTTTAACCACAAACATATTATTATTATTTATGTATTTTTTACTACGAGAATCATGTAATTTAAGTGTTATGGTGTTGTACTTTTTTAAATATTTCTTCCATGTTGGCGTCTTTGCGACTACATACAATAATTCTCATTGCGTCTTTTAAAGATGGAAAGGCGATTGCGGTATTTATTTTTCAAGAAGCTCATTTTTTGGAAAATGAAGCTTCACAGAGATATTTCCAAGGAAATATTGTCAAAATAAATCGTGCACAGTCTCGTAAACTTTTATACTTAGGCACATTTTTCCAAAATTCAAAGTGTTCCTGGCATTTCACGATATTGAATGAAATGATATTTTAGTTCAATATGAATTCGTTCATCAACTGAGTTTTAGGAAATCCAAACAGAATGAATATTTTAATTTTTGTTATGTCGCGGGCTGCAGTTTGACGACCACTGATCTAGACATATTGTATACTATAATACACATTTTTTTTATAGACTTAAGGCCGCTGCACATGAGACTTGTTTTAATAATTTTTTGTCTACTTGGTCCCACTCAAAACCATCCCAGGACCAAGCCGGAAAATAGAACATGTCATATCTTTAAAATCAAGCAAGCTAGCCAGAAAGACAGACATTAGTGACGTTATTTCGATCCCGACAGGCATCCAAATTGTAAACCAGAGCTCCCATCCCAAAAACAGGTAGAGGAAAAAGCCTCGTGTGCAGCAGACTTTATTTAGACGTTTCTTTTAGTAGTTAGACGAGTTGTAGATGCAATTCTGAAATGTTCATTTGAAAACGGCTCCAGAAATAATATCGAAACGTTGTGCATTCCGGTGAGATTTTCTCATTAAAAATTTGCACTCTAGGTGGTTCGAACTGAAACTTCTTTCGATAAAGTTATTCGAGTATAAAAAGTTTTATTACCAAAAATATATTATTATTTTATTTATTCATTTTTTACGAAAAGCTTAAAAAAATGTCACTGGTTCACTGGATTCAAAATTTTAAGTTGAGAGTTCCTTGAGGTCTGAAAGGTTGGCTGATTAATTCTTTCAAAATATAGGTATCTGATTTTTTAAACTAGGGAAAGGACATATACTGGAAACGAAAAAAATTGTTTAAATTAAATAAAACACGAAAAGGATGGAGAATATATATTATGTAATATTGTGTATTTATTGATTTTAAGCTACGTATCCAATTTGCGAGGTTGCCTCGCCAAAACAATACTGAATATAATAAAACATGTTTTTCTGTTTTGTAATAACCTTATAATTTTATTATTATAAAAAACTCAACTAATGTCCTCACCTGTGTACGAGTTTTTCCCCTATCCTTTGATAACGATGAAATAGAAGATTGGCTATTATGTTAATTTTAAAATGATAAAAATAAATTCTCAAATATATTTATTTTTGTAAAAAAATATAACTTTATAGGATAAAAATAATAAAAATATGAAAATTAATCATTGAAGGAATTAGTGCAAAGTTTCAAGATTCGTTCGGTACGCTTTCTGCAAATTTTGGTGAATTTTTACCTCCATCATCTAACGATTCAATTTTTTTTTTGGCTATTTTCTGTATTTTTCAATCGGAGGTTGTGAAGGTAGAAATCTCAGAATTTTTAATTATTTCTTTGTTTTGAAAATTCAAACATTTTGGCATCAAAATTAACTATCTATGTACGATCTTTCGTTCTTGAGCTATCTTGGTGTCGAAATTCAAACAGGTAAAAAACATAATCAATTTTTTTTTAATGTTTCAGACAATCATCAAACATTAAAAAAAAAAAAAAAAAATGATAATAAACTGATGTGACCATCCACATGACTTTACCATACGCCTGGGTCCTCTTATATTTAATATTGAATTAAAATAATTTATAATTATTTACCAACCCCCCCCCTTTAATTTTGGGTCCCCTTTTCAATTAATAATATCTCCTTTTAATTATGAGATTATTTTATTAGAAATATCAGCTTTTTTCGATTTTTGTTTGAAAATATCTTTTTATGGTCAAAATCAATTTCAGATAGTGAGTCATTTTTATAAGGTTATATAGAGTGCTATGCGAAATTTCTTGGAAATCGATTAAACGGTCTACAGCTTATGTTGATAGTTTTATTTTTTTGAACCCTCCTTAATTTTAGCCCCCGAAGATAATAATAACTCTTTTTTATTATAGGTTCATTTTATAGTATATTTCATTTTTCTTGTTTTGTTTTTTTTGTTTTTTTTTAGTTTGAAAATCTTTAATTTTAATCTCCGGGGGGGGGGGGGGCTCCCCCTCTTAATTTTGGGTTCGATTTCAAACAAAATCTAATCAACTCTTAATCTCACTGCGCCAAAACTACATATGAAATTTCGTTTTTAACCGACTTCAAAAAAGGAGGAGGTTCTCTATTCGACTGAATTTTTTTTTTTTTTTTTGTGCCTATGTTACCTCATATCTCCGCCAATTGTGAACCGATTTTGAAAAATTTTCGTTCAGCCTACCTTCCGATTGGTCTCATTTTTTTTCATAGGTATTTTTTTATTAGGTTTGTTTAGACCTAACTTCTTTGTTTATGAACCGATTTCGATGGTTCTTTTTTATCCGAAAGGGGGTGTCTTAGGGATGGTGTCATATTAATTTGGTCAAGTTCTGATAATATTATCACTATTAATAACATCGAACCGACTTGAAAAAATTAAATGCAACAAATAAAATACACTAAAAGTTATAAAATAATTATTATCTTATTTAGTTACAACTAAACGACGAAATATTAACATGAAAATACTTTTTGAAGTCGGTGCCAAACATAATATACCTTTTATGAATCGAACTCGACGGATCTTACTTAGCACGTTTGGAGGGTATGCTCGCTTATGGGTATAGTTTGTTTGGTACCGACTTCAAAAGGTGATTTCATGTTAATATTTCGTCGTTTAGTTGTAACTAAATAAGATAATAATTATTTTATACCTTTTAGTGTATTTTATTTGTTGCATTTAATTTTTTGAAGTCGGTTTTTATTTTTTTCTTAAAAATTATTTTTTGATATTCACACTTTGAACTAGTGCGTCCACAAAAATTTGGTAACGTACTAACATAACAGACTAAAAGACATTTTGACAAAACAGTTATTATCTCGAAAAATATAATTTTTTCAATCTTCAGATATTGGGGCTTTTTTATAGACCACGGTTTCGCCCAATTTTTTTGATCACAATCATCAGCTGTTTTTGAGATATTTCGAAAAAAAACGAAGCAAATGAACACTTTTTCCATGGGCGATTACAATACTTGTACTAATATCCTGTATGGTAAAGTAAAAAAATTAGTTCAATTCAAAACGAACGATTTATTTTGATGATGTATTACTATGATTTTATTCGGCATATATCCTAGTTTGTTTCATTTCCAAGTTATTGTATTTCTCTAGTGAATAGAACATTGTGTTTGAACTTGCAGTTATATAAACCGTTAATTAATTCACGTCAGCTTTTATGATCAGGTGTTATTAATTTGTCAAGCACATATTTGACCTATGCGATAGACTGCAAGTAAAATTATACTCAATGAATATGTTGTTTCCCGAAAGCCATCAGATCAGCTGCTGCAATTTGTTCCCCTGGCAGCTGGCTCTCGTCCGTTCCATCTCCTCTTTCACTAGACCTTATAAAGCATTTTTATTCTTAACTTAGGTATTAAAAAAAAAAACTTTCAATTTCATTTCCTTCTATGAATCGACTATTTTTTATTTTTTTTATTTTTATATATATATGTATTTAATTTTTGTTAGTTCTTGAATTTGAAATTAATCCAATATTTCTTCCAAAAATTGAACTATTTTTATAATAAAAAGTAATTTCCTATATAACTTTGTCTATTTGATCATAAATTATTTTGATCTAATTCTTGATTATGCTGTGGGCATTTTAAACTTTTTTCTACAAAATTACCATATAAAGTGATTCGATGACGTTCATGTAAATATGGACTTAAAGACAGAGTGATGATTCCCTCAATGCTCACATTTTTATATTTTATGTTATTAACTGTTTCTCATACACTATATGTAATTCAGTGGCGTATACAGGGGAGGGGACCCCTAAGGGTCAGAACCCCCCCTCCCCCCAGAACAGAGCATATCTATGTGTCAAATTTAAAGTATCTAAATCTAAAGTACATAGCGTGAGATTGGAGTCAAGTTTCTAGGATGAGTGGTTTTCATTTTGTGAAGTAAAAACTGTGATTTTTTGCAAAAAAAAAACAGTTTTTCAAAACTTCACCCGCATTGCTGCACGGGTTACCATTATCCAATTAAGATGAAACTTTGTTTGACGTGTAGCAAATTTAATCTAGTTTAAAAATGTATAGAGTGGTCTTTGTCGAAAACGTGCTTCTTCATGGTCAAAATGGGAAAAAATCGCAAAAAGTGCGAGTTTTTGGGATAGGTATTCAAAAGTGATCCAGGAGGCTATTTTATAAATAATCGTATTACTGGACCAATTTTTTTAATCGACTCGAAATTTTGTCCTCTTTAATTTACTATAGGACGGTTATTTACAAAATATGGACCGTTTTCGAGATATAAGCGAAAAACTGGAAAAAGTCCGAAAATTTCGAGGTTTTTCGGCCACCAAAAGTTGTCCCCCCACACCCACACAAGGTCGCAAACTTAGATTTGGCATACCCACACCATACCAAACTACCCTAGACAAAAATCTTTTCCCGCAATTAATGTAAGCTTAAACCCCCCCTATATACTGGGCTATATATCCTTTTAACTATGGTAACTAGTATACAAGTCGTGGATTTTTTCAAAATGATTAAAACAAAAAAAGAACATTGTAAATATGGACATGGGTATGGACTATTTATTGCTCGATACTCAAATAATTGTAAAATGAAAAATAAATATCTAAATTTTAATTTGGAAATATTGTTCAAAAAACTCGTAGAACCCCCCCCCCCCAGAACTAAGTTCTGGCTACGCCAATGTGTAATTAATATTTTTAAATTTAATTTTGTTAAAGATCCCTATTTTTTTATGCTTAAATCTCCTAAAAGCCAAGATTTTTCTCATCCTTGATTAAACCAATATATCTATGTTCCATTAATTTCCTCTGGTCATGTAATTGGTAACCTGTGAGGACAGGATCTTGATTTTCTAAGAAGATCCGCTTCCAGTCACGTTGTGTGCTACTACACGATTATAACTGTATTTCTGATACTAGTCCAGACTCGTCTTGTAAGCATTAACCACCATCTACTTTTAATTATTTATTATTATACATATGTAATATATTCATTTGGCACATGTTATTGGCCATAAATTTACTCTTCTGACAGTGTGATTAGCCAACTCTTGAGCTTAAGTCTGAGTAACGGTGACGGCTCTGAGTCATTCTCGAAGAACAATAGACTCCATTCACAAAGAGACAGACAGGCACAATGGCCAACCTGACGAACATGACGAATCGTTCCTACTTATATATATACTAGTGTTGATCAGTTAGTTGACCACCTAGCGAAGCCGATCAGGGATCAGAGAGGGTCATCGGCCCTCAAGGGACGGACAAAAAACAACCAACAACCTCTGCAAGATACTCTCGTACCAACAACAAGATACATTATCGATTCTCTAATCCCACCTCATCAAATTTAAGAAGAAATTATTTTTGGCTACAATTACGGTATTTTTCTCGTGAGGTTAATAATATATTAATAAATTGAAGGAGATAATAAAAGAGTGTGTTTTCTGCTGGAATTATACATTTTTAATTTATTTATAACGCGACTATAGTTTCGAGAGCTTTGCCCTATTCATCAGTCTATTACAATTGATTCGCAGGAATTAATGTAATAGACTGAAGAAGAGGGCAAAGCTCTCGAAACTATAGTCGCGTTATAAATGAATTAAAAATGTATAATTCCAACAGAAGAAACACTCTTATTGTCTCCTTCAATTTATAAAATTTCTGCTACTCTCGGCAAAAAACTTTAAATTTAATTAGATTAATAATTTCAAAGATTGTAAGCTTCTTTTTGCCGAGAGTAGAAGAATTTTTATAAATTGAAGATTGGAGACAATAAAAGAGTGTTGTCTTCTGCTGGAAAAATAAATTTTTAATTTATTTATATAAATAAATAAATAATAAATTTTTATAAATTAATAATAAATTTTTATAAAAAAATAATAAATTTTTATAAAAAATAATAAATTTTTATAAATAAATAATAAATTTTTATAAATAAATTAAAAATTTATTTTTCCAGCAGAAGACCCTATCTTTTATTGTATCCTTCAATTGCAAAAATGAAGGTGGATAGTGTATTCACAAATTCTGAAAGTTTTACTTGCCAAGCCTGCCTCACGGGCGACTCTAGTATTGAATTCACGCAAAAAATTTCATTTTTTTTTTTTTTACTCATTGTGTCTGGAACGTAGAGAAAAATAATTTTCAACCATAATTTTTTCTGACTGTATGTCTGGATTCAGATACCCCCGATAACTTTAGTTCTTAGAACTAAAAGTGTTGAAAGTTCGTGCTTGTGCTAAAATATTTGTTGAAAGTTTTTTTGCCGAGAGTAGCAGAATTATTATATATTGAAGGAGACAATAAAAGAGTGTGTTTTCTGCTGGAATTATAAATTTTATTCATAACGAGACTATAGTTTCGAGAGTTTGCCCTCTTCGTCAGTCTATTACAGTTGATTCACAGGAATTAATGTATGAATTGAAAGTGAGCTTTACATGTGGTCTGGGCAAATTATGAAACTATAGTCTCGTTATAAATAAAATTTATAATTCCAGCAGAAGACATTCTCTTTTATTGTCTACTTCAATATAAAATATTTATATTTCCACTGCGAAAAACTGGTAAGAATTTGATTCACAATGCAGAAAACATCATTTTATGAATGATTTTGTTGAGATTTTAAGGCGATGTATTTATAACATACGTTTATTATTAATTGCTTAAAATGGCGTCTCTAGAGTTAATAAATTTTCACTTTTTTGTTATTTAATAGTAAATATGCAGGTGAGAGATTCTTTTATTAGAATCTAATTGAGGAGAATAAATAAAAAGGGTGCGGATATAATAATCTCTCTTCTTTTAGAGCTAAGGCATTTCAAGGATGCCGCATTCAAGTCCAGACCTGTTTCAGACTAGTAGAGATTAATTTCTTAATTTCTATTATTCTAGGAATGGCTTTTTGACTCTAGGTAAGAAAGTATTAAATCGAAATGAATATCAGATTTAGATATTTAACATTTAAAATAATTAATTGACTGAAACTGCAAAGAGCTTAACAGAGACTTGAAATAGTTTTATTTTTTCCTCCAATTTATTCTTTAAAGTTGCTTTAAGGTCGCCTTTGAAAATATTTCAAAATTTGAACTTCATTATTAGGTAAACTTTTTATACCCAACGATGTTATAAAATAAAATCAATTTTATCTTGATCAAATGATGCAATTTTATTAATTTCTTATCAAATCTGAATGATTATTTGCGATAATGGCAACTGAATCATGTTGAATGATTTAATTCTTTTTTCCCGGTTGCCGATGACTAAGGGGTTGGATCACATGATCACTTGCTAGCTAGTTCTTGCAGTTCCGCCTATTCAGCAAAGAACGGTGTAACCTGGCTGGCAATTTCCCAGAATTCGCTATTCCGTTGCCACACATCTCGATTAATCACGAAATTTATTTTGTATCAAACACCAAAATAATTCTAGTTAATCAAAATCCATGCATAAATTTATTCTTTACTAGTGTTATATATTCCTTTCTTACTAATTTTCAATTTTTTTTAAATGTCCATTAATAAAGGAAGAATTTGTCCCGAAACGTTTGGTATTCTAATAAACGTTTGAAGTTTTTTTTCTTATAAAAGATTTGTATTTATTTATATACTCAAATCAATAAAATTATTTAAATATTCAATATAAGATATGTAAATATAATTAAAAATTAGGCATTTCAGGGCGCATCAACTGCTACTGTCATATTTAAATCAATAATTTATACTCAAATATAAATAATTAAAAAAAATTATTTTTCAAAACTAAAATATATTCCACAATAACAGGTCTATTCTCTAAAAACAGACAAAATTTAACATCTTAAATTGGGTGTTATAAAGTAAAGTAATAACACCAGTGCTAAAAAATGTTTTTCTCTAAACCAAGTTTTAACAGCGACGTTAACATTTTACTTTTTAACACCAGGTGTTAACGATCCATATGAAGATAGCTACGTTTTCTGCTTATTCGTGTTTTTACACCCCTCGATAGCCTCTCGCGCAAGCGCATTACTAACTTGATTTGTTATTCTCAATCTAGTAACTGACAGCTATTTGACAGTTCGCTTGGTTAATTTATTTTTAATAAAAAATTTTATATTCTGAAATTATTATTATTTAGAAGATTTTTATGATGTCTCAAAACTGAAAGTATAAGAATTACTCCTAAAATAAAAAAATATATCCTAAAAATTGTAATAAATCTTATTTTAGCAGTAAAAGTTTTTGAAGGCAAAAAGCTGAGAAGTCCAAGGACTACTAAAAAACAAATAGAAATCTTAATACAATCTCAGATCAAATGGATCTGAAATATGTTGCTTTTATCTCAAAGCTGTCAAAATAAACCTTACTTTTTGGTTAAAGACGAATGTTTGTGCATTAAATACGGTGTTAAAATATTCAAGGCACCCTCTGGCATGATTTTAATTATTAACACTTTACTAAATATTAACCCTTTGGTGTTAAAGTTTTTGCTTACAGAATAGCAATTTGAAGCAAGAAGGTGTTAAAAAGAATTAACCCTGATTTCGGATGTTAAAAGTTAACGTTTTTGCTTTGAGAATAGACCTGTAAGAAGCTTAGTTTTTTAACTACCCCGCAAAATTGAAAATTTAAACAATAAATTAATAACTTCATTCTTTACTAATATTATTTGTTAAGAAATTGTTTCTTAGTTTTCTTTTTTTCTCATACTTGAATGTTTCTTGCGTAATTGTACTTTTTTTGTTTCTCTTAACATGCAATCTTTACGAATCCAAATCTAGAAATGAATATCTACTTTCCAATTTTTATACCAACCCACTCAAAACATTTCTATCACTGACATTAAACAATATATTTGTAATTCTATCTAAATCTTCAAAGTTTCGAGCTTTTCTCGACACAGAAGGGATCGAAACGCTATTTATTATAATAAATTTTTTTATTTTAATATCATACAGTAATAATTACAAATATATGGTTCTTGTTAAGGCCTGGAAACAGTAAAAATTGGATATTTTACGAAAATTTGAATCTCTCAAGTTATTTTTCATTACAAGATTTATTACCTACTCATGGCTCATTTAAATTTTAATAGTTCTTTTAGATTGCAAGATGTTTTTTTTTCACATAATTTTTTTATGACTTTTTTAGCATCTCACGATTTTTTTGCGAAATTTATTGTTCACGGATAAATTTTTTAAAGATAATCTTATGTTAAGTTTTCATTCTTTTAACTTTTCGAAATTTTAAGAACAAATAAGGCGTCATTGCCATTTTTTTTTTTTTAATATATCAATCAAGGTCAGAAAAATTTCAATATACTTCGATGTCATAATCTAATTTTATACAGCTTTAGGCTTAAGATTTGATAAAAAATAATCCGATATTGCTATAAATAAGTACATATTTGTTGTAATCTTGAGTTCAAAACAAAAAGTCTATCTAATTTAAATAAAATATTTGATAAATAATGAAATATTTGTATTTAGCTACTGATAGGCAGTTTTCTACTCTTTTATAATATTGGAGGAATTACTCAAATTCGATCAACGTGGGGGCCACCTCGCAACAAATGGATGAACACGAACCAAACTGCCCTTTTGAGTCATTTTCTCAATCCCGAAATCGTAGTGAAAAATGAAAATTTTTCAAGACTTGGGTACCCTTCCTACAAATTTTAGTGATTTGGCAATT
This sequence comes from Forficula auricularia, assembly GCA_024734495.1. Lineage (NCBI taxonomy): Eukaryota > Metazoa > Arthropoda > Insecta > Dermaptera > Forficulidae > Forficula > Forficula auricularia. The sequence continues at coordinate 877,113 of JALMQS010000128.1, forward strand.
TTAAAGAGGAAGCTGTTTTCTATTACGTCAACAAAATATATTGATTTAAAATATTGCTGTTTAAATCTAATGGGACTCGAAAATACGTCAAAATGGCCTTTTTCGTCATTTTAACCGATAATATCTCAAAACTCTGACGTGTTTTAAAAAATTGGGAAATTGCATGATAATTAGCGTATATAACTCCTCCGGAATCCATTGATAGATTTACGGGGAGAAATTTTTTGTCGAACAGTGAAATCTCAATGTTTTAAAGAAGTTTATAATTTTATATCGGTCCGCATTCATTGCAGTGCTAATGCTGCGGATTGGGCAGCCCTGCACTAGAGGTACCTAATACATGCTTGATAGTGAAGAATACCGGAAATTTCACTGTTGTATTGACTAAAACATTGCCTTTTTTGTATATTTGTTTTGATAAACAGATATAAATATAAATTCAGATGTGTTTATAAAAAAATGTTAACAAATTCATAATCAACTCGTCTATTGGCCTGTTGCATTTCCTTGTTTAGCCGTTCACAACCAATCCAACGAAACTAACCTGACAGGAAGAGGCTCTGTGTGAACGTGAGTGTGTGTGTCTGCGAGCATGGTTAATGCTCATTTCCACATTCCTTTGTTCTTAACTTTTAGACATAACATTTTTCGAAAATGTCTCAGCTCAATTTTTATCGCTGCTATTTTTGAAAATTTTAACCATTTTTTGCAATTTATTTCATTTTACCATTTAAAATTCATTTACTAATTAAAATAAAGTCTGATTATTATTTAAATACATCTCCATCGATTGGTGGCAAAACGAAATTTATGAACAATATAGTTAAATTCCAAAGATAGAGTTTTTTAGACTCTTATACATTGCACTATACGGGATATCGGAAAATTTACATACATATTTAATTATAATTAAGAAACTCTTCTTACCATTTTGTTATAAAAAACTAAACCAACATTAAACAATAACTAATACATTTTTTAAGAAAATTTTAATTCATAGTCACAACACAGTTTCTGAGATAATAATGAATAAATAATGAAAAATTTACACTAAAATCAAGCTGACAACAACGCATATATTTAACCTAAAAAGTGGATTAACTTTAGTACTTTTTTGACGTTTTTCGCTTCAGCCATTGTCTCAACAGCTTTCAATTGCTTATAAAGAACTTTTTGTTTTATAAACCTCTCTTTATAATGTACTTTATCTGACATTTCTATGATAAAATATATACAAGCTCGGACAGCGTTGCCAGATTTGTCAAACAAGCACGGGATTGGCTAGTAGTGGTACATAAACAGCAATAAGTTTTGGCCTTATGAATTAAGAATCCTTATTGTCTGTTCTATTTATTCTAGCATTAACATTTTGCTAGTATTGTCGCGAAACAACTACCTTAAAAAGATAAAGCCATATTTTTTGAACACTTATTTAAAATTTAAAAAATTATAGTATCGCTAATTAGGAAGTGGCGTCCCAATTTGGTTTCTCTTGAATTCTACTTATTCCAGTATTTTATTAACATAACAATATTTAACTGGAAATTGGCCAGTTGAAGAACCATTCTTATTTATTATCCTTAATTAGGTACTATTAAAAGTGCCGCTAGCATCGTAGTGACCAGGCGATCAAGTTCCAATCTCGTTGGCTTGGGATCGTGTCCTTTTCCGGTCAGAAAATTTTAATCAAGAACCAAAATTAAAAAGTTTCATTATATTCAGAGGAAGGCAATGGGAAACCACTTCAGGGAAACTTCATTACTTGAAAACAAGCAGAATAATGTACATACTTTTATGTACATTCTTTTCCTTGGCCGTTTTGATTTATCATCTCACTTTTTATATCTTAAAGTTCTATGCCATAACATTATTAATATCACATTTAAACAATCAAGATATTCTTCTGATAAATTTGTTGTCGCACGACTTTTAACATATTCTTCCAATAAATGCTTAATTAATTGAGCTCTAAGAACTTGGCAAGCAACAAGAAAATACTAACTCTCTTACATTCTGAGTCACTATTTGAAAAATATATTATTATTTCATTTGTTTCGCGACAATACTAGCAAAAAGTTAATGCTAGAGTATATAGAACAGACAATAAGGATTCATAATTCAAAAGCCCAAAACTTTTTTGCTGTTTATGTACCAATTCTAGCCAATCCCTCGTTTGAGAAATCTGGCAACACTGTCCGAGCTTGTATATATTTTATCATAGAAATTTCAGATAAAGTAAATTATAAAGGGAGATTTATAAAACAAAAAGTTCTTGATAAGCGATTGAAAGTTGTTGCGACAATGGCTGAAGCGAGAAAACTTCAAAAAAAGTACTAAAGTTAATCTTTAGGTTAAATAAATGCGTTGTTGCCAGCTTGTTTTTAGTGTAAATTTTTCATTATAAATTTTTCTTTATTTATTAATTATTATCTCAGAAACTGTGTTGTAACTATGAATTAAAATTTTCTTAAAAAATGCATTAGTTATTGTTTAATGTTGGTTTAGTTTTTTATAACAAAATGGTAAGAAGAGTTTCTTAATTATAATTAAATATGTATGTAAACTTTCCGATATCCCGTATAGTGCAATGTTTATAAGAGTCTGAAAAACTCTATCTTTGGAATTTAATATCTCCGGAACTATTTGTTTATTAATTTCGTTTTGCCACCAATCGATGTAGAAGTATTTAAATAATAATCTGTCTAAATTTCCAAAAACACCTAAGAAACGCCATATGGCGAAACCTTAGATTCAAAATTTCATCTTGAAATAGCGAAAATGATCAATCATAGTTAAATTAATTCATCCAAATTGGAAGAGTTTATTTCTTCTTGACAAAACTGAGATTGAGTTGTTGGAAATCCTTTATGTATATTTCAAAACAAATTAATTGTTTTGCTCTAATGCTCAATCAGTCCAGTCAAGTAAATCGAACCGTTAAATTGAAGATTTTAAAGTCAGGATAGATTACTAAATGCAAAGCCTGAAACTCCCTGAATCCATAAGAATGAAACTTTTTACTTGCTTAGTAGCTACTGTTGGCACACTTTTTAGTCATTTCATTTTTATCCTTTTAAAATAATAAAATGTGGCTCTATTTAAAATCAAATCGACTCTTTTTAAGATGAATACATATTAATTAAATAAAAAATATGGTTCAATTAACGATAAAATAGATTAGTATGATTTTTTCATCCACTTTTTATAAATAATTTTTTAATGATATTTTGAGATTAGTGATAAAATGATTTTGTATTTTTTACTTTAGTGATTAGCTTAATTTGTTCTTAAAGAGTTTCTCAAAACAATAGCATCTGTTACGTATATCAATTGATAAAAAGATTCTGGTTTGATCCAATCGAATGAATGTTAAAAAGGGTCATTGATTCAGTATTTCTTAAAAAATCATCTTGTCTATGCTACACAGGACTTTCATTATTCTTAATACCCCCTAGGATCAAATACACTATTTCGGTAAAAAATCTTCACTATAATTTGCTTATCCATATTTGGAAATCACTGAAACGTGGAATAGCTGTTGAACTGAAATTTGACACGCACACGAAATTAATAAGATGCATCTTTATGCCACGATCCATCCAACTTTCTTGCTCAAACCGTTCACTGGCCAAAATAGCATACTTTTTCCCTCTTAAATATCTTCTTTTAATTACAAATCACTCCATTAATTTAATAATCTTTCGGATTAAATGGATTTATAGTAGTTTTCTCTATCTGGCACCAGTATAAAAGAATTAATAAATAAAAAAATGCAAAATTTCGTCTTGTTAACATAATGTAGGTATGAAAGATTTCAATTTGCCGATGGTAATAGATTCAAATTTTCTTAGAAAATCATAAGATGGTGTCATCTATTAAATCCGATGGAATGGATTATTTTTAATTATATGTCAGAAGGGTTGTTTTTCACCTTCTCGGGAATCGAGCCCGAGTGCCAGTAACAGCAATCCGGGCCATCTGGCTGAGATGCGAACCTCTCTGACATATATAAACGCATTAAATATTTTAATCTTTCATATTCAATTAGGAAAAGTCATTTCATTGCCCTTCGAATTTTGAATCTCTTCAAAATTCGAAACACTCAACGACCTTTATTTATTTAAATTATATGGCATGGCTATATGTTTACATTTAGAATCACTAGATCGCGAAATTTTACAAATTAAGATAATAATCTTTGAGTAAAATATTTAACGCGTTTACATATGTGAGAGAGGTTTGCACCTCGCAGGTGAGCCAGATGGCCCGGATTGGTGTTACTGGCACTCGGGTTTGATTCTCGGGGGGGGGGGGGGTGAAAACAACCTTCTGACATATAATTAAAAATAACCCATTCCATTGGATTTAATAGATGACACCATCTTAAAATTTTCTAATATAATGTAGGTAGATTATGGAATAGACAATCTTCTTGTATATTTCTCAAATTTTATTTTGAAGAATTAAAAGTCCGCCGCCTGTATTGGCAGCACAACGAGAAAAGTAATTATTCATTGTAAGCAGAATTCTCCGCAAATTACCAATTTGTAAACTGCATAAAATATCTGATCTTAGTCATTCCTGGTAAAATTCGAAATAATTATTAATACACGGGTTAAATGTAAAATTTTACATAAATCGCGTCTAGAAAAATGACTTCACCTTCTATGACTCTCAAATCTCTATATATAAAATCCAAATACCACTTATTGATTGATTCATCACACGTTTTGTGGAACTACTCGGTCTAGCAACTTAAAATATACCAAGAAGCTTAATCATAATTCTCGCTAATAAAGACAAACAAAAATATACTCTAAAACCAGTGTTTTAATTTATTTCACGATTTATTCGTAACTACTGGGACTAGAAACATGAAATTGTATTATGGCAATTAGATTCGATGCTTCCTAAGATCAGTTTTGAACAAGTAGGTCTCTCAATAGTAAATAATATGATTGAGTTGATTTACTTTTAATTTTTTCTCTTCAACTTTAATCAATCGTTATATTTATAATTTATTTATTTATAAAGTTCGGCAAAACTCAAGAGGATCGTACCACCATTTTTTTTTTATCAATATTCCATGATAGCAGGACTAATAGGCACAGTCAAATTAAATAAATTTAAAAAATTATATTTTAGGGCTTGTTGAACTTGGCTCCTTAGTTTTGCTTTGATATTATATTCAGAGACCGAATTTTTATGCAATTTGCTTATTTAGTTTACCTGTTTTTTTGTTTTTTGTTTTTTGTTTAAACAAATATCTTTTAGAATTAGAACATTTAGACTCAAACCCATTTTTATTTTGCATATTTTTTCATATTTCTGGATAAATAGATTTATTTAAATATTTTTATTTTTTTGTTTTGATTAAAATGAATTTTAATTTCAGATGCATGAGCAGAATTTTTTTTCAATATTTCTTGAATTTCTATTCTTTTTATGTCTATTTTTGTTCCTTTTGCTTTTCAAAAACTGAGAAAAGTTTTTATAAATTTAAAAATGTTTTTATTAAAAAAAAAGAGTAAATTTTTTTTATTTAGAAATAATTATACTTATTTCATATAATGGTACCTACACAACAAATTTTGCCTTTTTTCTTACTTACCTCAATAACTCATTATTTATCGTGGGGTGATCAGCGACCCAATATCGTGTACACCTACTTCCACTTCCAAATATTTCTAAAAAAAAAATTCCAGTACTAAAATAATTCCACATAATTCCAAAGACGTGCACGCCTAATTCTAATTGCGGTTCACCCTTCGTTATCTATTATACTAGTACATATTATTACACTTTTGGAAAATAATAATTTTTTATTTGATTTATTTTAACTTTAGGGCTTTTTCGAAATACATTACATAAATAAAAAAATAATTGCATATTTGGGCTATTTCATTGCATATTTTAAGGTTTTTTTAATTCCATACTTTATGGCATATTTTAGGGGTTGTTTTGACTGCATCAAAAATTGGTCTCTGGGTATATTTATTTTGTATTATTTGTTCCAATCGCTTTGTGTTTGTGACCAGTTTGAGCCTCCATCGATATTACCGTTCTCGAGAACGGCTTGTGGCGGATGGACGGCTTCAAGCCTTCTTCAAGGCGACCACCAGCTGGTCTATTTCTAGCCTCAGAGATCTCTCAGTCTCAGAAGCCTCGTGCAACCACGAGGGAGGTTGCCTCACAGGCACAGGCACAGACACTCCTCTCAAATGTGCATTCAACAACAAAAAGCCTGCCAGGGCCAAATGTAAATTATCGAAAATTCAATATTCATTAATGCCTTCCTTTATCAAAGATTTCGACGTTAATTAAGTATTTCACATTTTCCAAATAGAGAAACCTGTCGACCGATCGATTAATTAAACAATGAGCGGTTCTCCCTAAATTTTTCAATTTTTTTCCTTAGTCTCTTTAAAATAATTTAGCTCCTCAAATTATTATTATTATTTGAGTTAATGATACTTAGGCCCAGTTGTATGTCGGTTGGTAAATTCTTCGGGTGGGATGGCCAATCAGATGAAAGTGCCTGTCATCCCACAAGCACAAGGTGAATTTTAAGGTTTTACCCTTTGCCAACGCTTAAAAAGAGTTTACCAACCGACATACAACTAACTGGCCCTTACTCAACACAAGTGCTGGTAACTCCACCTTCCCTTATTATTATTATTATTTATTTATTTATTATTATTTATAGCTTGTATTTCATAATAGTAGCATATTGGTATTTTTATGGAGGAATGGATCAAGCTCACTTTTTCGTCAATATCGTTAAAATATATCAGTATTATTTTTGAAATTTTTATATTAATTTTGACCAAATATTCTAAAAATATTTTAAATTGAAGGAGACAATAAAAAGTGATGTGTCTTCTTCTGGAATTGAAATTTTTAATTTATTTATAACGAGACTATAGTTTCGAGAGCTTTTCCCCCTTCATCAGTATATTACAATTGATTCACAGGAATTAATGTATGAATAGTGAATTCCTGTGAATCAATTGTAATAGACTGATGAAGAGGGAAAAGCTCTCGAAACTATAGCCTCGTTATAAATAAATTAAAAATTTATAATTCCAGCAGAAGATCACCTATTTTAGTGTCTCCTTCAATTTATAAAAATTCTGCTACTCTCGACAAAAAACTTTCAATTTAAAATATTTTAATGAATATTAGACAATTATAACTGGAATTTTATTCTTATCTTAAGGTAATTTATAGATGTAATTATCTTGTTTTCACGTGAATGAATGCTCCTCGGTCTTTTCGAAAAAGAATAATAAATTATTATTAAAAGAGATGTAAATAGTGCATTTTTTATTAATTATTTATTTAGTTTTATTTGAGAAAATGTTTATTTAATTTAATAGTAATTTTTTTTATTATTAAATATTATAAAAAAATTACATAATACTCAACGTTTCGATAACTATTTCAATGATCTTTGTCAAGTGAAGTCAGCAGACTTATGCACAATAAAAACGTGATTGAAACATTCTGAATTAGATTAATTTTTTATAATAATAATATTTACAAATTAAAATTTTGTAAGTAGTTATTAAAAGAAATCTCCAAAATCTAAATTCTTACTACCAGTTCATTTTTACTTTATCCAATGCGAAGCATGGGTAAAGTATTGTAATTGCTCTCGCGCCAAGCGGGACTTCAAAGGGTCCTCAGGTAAAGACTACGGAACCCATAGACTCAATTAATGTCACAAATTGTAGTATTCAATTAGGTTGAATTTTAGCACGTGACGGTTTTGCCAAAAATTACCAGGGATCTCGTCGATAGGCCAAAAGGTGCCATTTTTTGGAAGTGCGTGGGGATGGATGTATGTTATCGTTTTTTTCGTCCACGATTTTTTCCACACCTTTGCACCGATTGAAATAAAATTGAAAACCTACCATTAGTTTAACAAAATGAAGCGCTGATTAGTTTTGGTGCATATCGGCCCACAAACATTAGTACTTTATTTCAGTACTTTTTTAGTTTTTTCTAAATATCTTTGAAAATGAATTAACCAATTTTGATGAAATTTAATATCCTAATTAAGTATCTTGGGGACAACAAAAAAGGTTAAATAAAGTTTTTAGTAAAATAATATTTTAAAGTACTTTACTCAGAATAATATAGTAATACATTGGATAAAGTTTAGCAACGATCCGTTGCAGTTTATTTTAACTTGTTAATAAATTCTAATTTATTAATTATAAAAAGAATAGAAAAATGAGTAAATTTTAACACGACTCATCGCTATCATGTAGGAACTTCTCAACAGCGTTTTTCTTATCTGAGATCGAAGAGTTAAAAAATAGAGCTTAATTAGCGTAATAGCGCACTAGTAAGTTTTTTTATGCCATTATTTAGATGAGAGCGTGAATGTCTTTTGAATTCTTATTCATTTCATAATTCTACGAATTTGCTTATTGCTGGGATACCTTGTTTTTGTTCATTTGAAAATTATTTTATGATGTTGTTTGTGTCCAGCTTCATCGACTAAAACATTTCACTAAGGCCGGTTGTAAAGATGTCGCAAAGTAAATGCTTTTTACCAGCTACCCTTGGTTAGTGGTAAAAAGCATTTACTTTGCGATGTACAACCGGGCCTAAGGACCAGTTGTATGTCGGTTGGTAAAGTCTTTGTAAAAGTTGACAAAGGGTAAAACATTACAATTCACATTGTTCCAGTGCGGGATGGCCAATCAGATGAAAGTTCGTGTCATCTGATTGGCCATTCGGTCGGGCACAAGGTGAATTCTAAGGTTTTACCCTTTGTCAACTTTTACAAAGACTTTGCCAACCGTCATACAACTGGCCCTAAGAATTTTTCAATTTTAACATCAAATTGGTGGAAAAAGTGAAACTTTTTCAAAACTTGGTACGCTTTTTGCAGTTTCGGTGAAAAAAAATTATTAAATGGTAATTCAAAACACACTTGTTCGATTGGCTATTATATTTTACTAAACAAATGGATTAAAATCTCAAAAAAAAAACAACTATTGAATAATTTTGCCTTTTTTAACTGGAAGATCTGGAACTGGAAAACCCAAAATCTAATCAGCTCTCCACAGTGGAAATATAAACATTTTAACACAAGAAGGAACTTTCTACGACTTTTCGTTTTTTAAATTATTATGGATATCAGAATCTAGGTACACAGACTAAAAAAATAACATAGTTGAAAATGATTTTTCCCCACGTTTCAAACAGACATTTTTCAACACACTGAGCAAAAAACGAGTAATATATGAGATCGAGTGGTGAACCGCCACCTAATATCGTGTACACCTACTTCCACTTTCATTTCCAAGTAGAAGACAATAGATAAATGAGAATGAATTCCAAAATAATTCCACATAATTCCAAAGACGGTGTACACCTAATTCCAATAATATGTGGGAAGAAATATTTTGTTTCCTTAAAGAACTTTGATTTGATTTTGAATTCATCGAATGAATCTCATACATCTCAATAAAGAACTTATTTGATTTCATTTGAGAAACAATTCCGAAAAATATTTTGAAAGTTGTGTTTTCAAGCATACTTCTTTCAAAACATATTTACATGGTAGGCGATCAGGCATAAAATCGTTCTGGTTTCTTAATAAATAGATTACAATTCATTTGTCTTAAGTGTGTAGTATTGGACGAAACTTGTCACCCTAAGCTTTTTTTTCCTCTATTTTTCATATCTTGATTAACTTTTGATCTTACAGAAAGAACAATAACTTTCATTTACAGAAATCCATTGGAATCAGAGTCAAGGTTTCCGCTTTAGGCCCCACCAATCATTTTAATTCACGACTATGATTAAGGTTAATGGGCAACAGCATAGAGTTCTTACATGATCATTGATCACCCACCCAAAAATTACCCCCACCATATGGCAGCAATTGTTTATAATTCAATTAACTAAAAGATACAGCATTTCTTGGTCTATTGTGGTGTCAGGTGTGCGTTGTCCTTGGCCGGAAGTTGGCAGACTTGCAGACTGCGGGGCAGGGTGGCTTCATCCCTGCTTCGACACTTTATTTTTATACCCAACGAAGATACACTAAAATAAGAAACAATAATGCGGTGAAAGTTAATTATAAATAAATATAAACACCTCACAATACACTAGGCTTAAAACTATTTACTGTTATCCTCATAAATAATATAATATTATCTGAATATATTTTAATTTTTCAAATCAAGGTTGAAGATATATCTTGAGCACGATCGGCTGCTTAGAGACAAATAATTAGATCACTAAATTTGAATTTAATTTTTTTTTCACAACCGAGTGTAGAAGTTAGTTTCTATGACATCAAAGTAGGGATAGAAATGTTACATTATTTCCTACGGGAGCTAATATACATTATTTCCCGTGGGAAATAATTATAAATCAAATAAATTCAATTTGTAGTAATAAAAAAAGAAAACAAGGAATACGTAGGCAACTATATACTTAAGGAGGTTCGGGGCAGCAGCTCTAACTGGTTGATCTACGAAAAAATCTTTTGTATTTCTGCAGACTGACAACTTCTTCCTACTAAATTTTTTAATACAAAAATTGTTAATAATCAGGTTAATTTCGAATACAAAAATTTGTTTTGATAATATTAATTAAAAAGAATTTTGAGATAATTTTTTTCTCATTATAAAAACATTTATTTAACACAAAAACGATTTCAAGAAATAGTGTTGGAATTCTACACTAGTGCTTTTGTTATATTCTGTTGGATGCAAATAACTTCCATGTTAAAAGGACAATTTTCACTAATTTCTTTCTCGGTAATGGGACAGACGATCAACTTCAAATTTCGGGAATAAATATTTAATACATCAATGATTCGATGGTAAAAATTCGAGAATTTTCTTATAAAAATGATAAACAGTCCCGAACTCCCTTAATTTAATTTGATTGTGAAAAATTAATGTGTCAATATTTTATTTGAATATTCCTTTTAAATATGAGGTCGTGAAAAAAATAGTATATACACCTCAGGAGAGAATGCTATTTATCCCTCGGTACTTTCTAGCCCTCTGGCTACAAATTGCACCTCGAGAAAAATAATGCATTTCTCTCCCTTGATGTATAATATACTATTCTGAAGTACATGTAGATTATAATAATACATTATTCCCCCCCCCCCCCAACGCGCGTCATGTTTACCTCCCGTATCCACTATATTTTTCAATAATTCGGATAGTTAATTCTATTAGTCTTTGAAATTAATTTTTTTTTACTAAAAAAAAAGTTCACACACGCACGTAAACACAGACACCAGAGATTTAGAAGATATATGAAATCGAATCAAGACACTGGCTGTGATTTTTTTTTGATTAAAACAACTTCAAGGCTAGTAGAATAAATTATATATCTGAATTAATAAAATAATATATGTAGAAAATTAATAGATTTACCTATAGCTTGATCTTTAGATACTTCAAAGGAAATTACCAACTAGATCAGTGGGGTAACTTTTGTCGCCCAGGGCGGTCTCCAATTTGCCGCCCCCTTCTAAGTCAATCAAATGGTGGTTTTTATAAATTAATAAACAAATAAATAATTGTAATTGAGACAAACTATAGGTGGGGAACTTTTTTTTACCATTGGATGCCATATTTAAATTAGGAAGTAATAAAGGAGGCCGCATAAGTGGATATGGTATATATAAATGCAACTTTTATAAAAATACAAGATAATCATATACTAATCCATAATTTGTGGAAATCGAATAGTAAACTTAAAAAGTGAACAAGTGTTTTTTACAACTATAACTAAATATAAAAAATACCGCTCGGTGCCCCCCCCCCCCCCCCCCCGAGGCACACCACTGTACTAGATTATTTATTCCCTTTAAAATACAAACTTGAGGATATTAAAATTTGTTCTAAAAAACTAAATTTATTCATGTCAAAAATCTAAATCAACACGTATCTTCGAAATGCTTATTTCTAAATCGATATCTTCTTTTTTTCTTTTTCAGATGGTATGGCCAAGAAAGAGAATACAACGTTCTTGTCATGGATCTCCTCGGTCCATCATTGGAAGATCTCTTCAATTTCTGCTCACGACGCTTCACCATTAAAACAGTCCTTATGCTTGCTGATCAAATGATTGGCCGAATTGAATATGTTCACTGTAAAAGTTTCATACATAGAGATATTAAACCCGATAACTTCCTCATGGGTATTGGCCGACATTGCAATAAGGTACGAACAAAACCAACATTTCAAATTTAATACGTAATCAAAAGTTGATATTTTCTTTACGAAACTGAAATCACTGGACTTGTACTCTGCTTAATGCAAATAAAGAATACCAATATTAGTATCTATTGTATATATATATAATTTTTTGTTAGAGACAATGGTTTCGAAGTTTTTACCTTTATCATTAGTCTTTTTTTAATTATAAATGTTTATTGAGTGGATAGATATTGATGAGGCAGTCCAAAAAAAGAAGAAAATAATTTATACTATCTTTTTATTCATAAACCGATGTTTCGGAGGCTATTCCCTCCTTCTTCAGGGTTTTGAAAAGTCAGTATCGCATTGGATTTCTTTCACTGACTTTTCAAAACACTGAAGAAGGAGGGAATAGCCTCCGAAACGTCGGTTTATGAATAAAAAGATAGTATAAATTATCTTCTTTTTTCGGACTGACTCATCAATATCCACTTAATTTCACTTATCAGTCCGTCTCCAAAAATTACTTCACTCTTATAAATTTCTATATGTTATTTCACATGGTTTCACTTACCCGATTGGATTAAGATAAATTTGTTATTATAGCAATCTAGCCACATAACACCCGATTGCATTAAGATAAATTTGTTTAGCAATCTAGCCACATAACAAACGACTGACAGGTCAGATAAAATATTTCTAATTAAAAGTATGATGATGAAGGTTCAACCTCTTCAAAACCATAGTCTCTAACAAATAATATATATATACTAGGGTGGTCCTTATTTTGGATATTTTCGAATACGGATAAGGGCTCATATGGTTCGAAATAAATTAAAAAAATATCCCCCAAGTTTCAAGTCTCTATCTCAATTATAACGATATAAGTTTCTCATCTAAATAACATGGGGTTTTTGCTATCGAAAGATCAATTTTTTATTCCGGCCAAAGTAATGGTTCAAAAAATTTGAAACTCTGTAGACTTTATCCTTATAATAGTAGCTATCCCTCAGAATTTTTACAGATTTTTAGCTATTATAATTTTGGAGTCTATAACTTAGTATCACTAAGATATAGTAGTATTTTATCTAACTGTAACTCCAAAATTATAATAGCAAAAAATCTGTAATAATTCTGATAGATAGCTAGTATTATAAGGATAAAGTCTGCAGTTTCAAATTTTTTGAACCGTTACTTTGGCCGGAATAAAAAATTGATATTTTAATGTCAAAAACCCCATGTTATTTAGATGAGAAACTTACATCGCAGGTTATAATTATTGAGATAGAGACTTGAAATTTGGGGGATATTTTTTTTTATTTATTTCGAACCATATGAGCCCTTGTCCGCGTAAAAATTCGAAAATACCCAAATTAAGGACCACCCTAATATATATTACATGTACCATATTTACATATTTATATTCGTTATATATGGATCTGTTTATTTGCATCAAGCAGAAGACAACCTCATTGATTTACTTTTATGAATCAACTGCTCTGCTACTCTCGACAAAATAAATTTTTTTCAATTTTTCTTCCCAAAGAGTTGACTTGGTTTATTCAAAAGACATTTGTGTTTTGGATTTAATCAAATTATGTACCCATTCATTCCGTTCACCTTGAAAAATAAACGAAAAATTCAATGAAAATGAATATAATTTATAAATAAAAGAGAAAGTTTTTTACCAGTTACTTCTGCGATTAATTATATTCATCTATTGAATTTTGTTTAGCATAAATAAGACGATGTTTACTACTGGCCATTTGATTTATATGATATGGTTGGTATAGAGACAAGCAGGCAGGCGGGGGTGGTATTTTGGCCTTCTCTAGAGGTAATTGAGGAGGGGCTGGCTGGCTGGCTGGCTGCGGGGCTGTAGGCCTGTAGGGCGCTGGATCAATAGGATTTCCGGCAGAGAGCGACGATTGGGGTCACAGACTCCACCAAATTCGCCATCGGTAGTAATTCGCATCTTCAGGTGTTTAGTTGGGTTCTCTCTAGCTCGGTGCTCAGTTGGTTGCTTGCTTATTTGTTGATTCATTGGAAACTTAATCTAGCTCTTTGCTTGGGTGGGTTTCCCTTTCATCTTTTTAAGGAGACTCTTAAGATTTCAATATTTCTTTCAAACATTCCTATTTCGGTTTTGCATATAACCAACACTCGTTTATTAACATTTATGAGACATTCAGATGAGTTTATTAATAGTTATTTGAAATTTATTTCCACATATACACAAATACAAACACTTATAGCGAAAAATCTGGACTCTCAGTAATTTAAAAATAAACTGAATTTTAACAATTTTTTATGTTATTTTTAAATTCTATTAAACATTTTATCTTATTCTTTTTATTTTGACCTCTCAATCATGCAACTTAATTTAAATTAATTTATCACACAAGTTCTTAGTGTCTGAATTGCTCGTCCAAGGTTCCCTTCAAACTTGAATTCCTTTGATAGAAATATCTGTACTAGCTGATTGCTTTTGTTATAATTTGCTCTTTTTACTTTACCATACAGGGTATGGTCAAGTATTGTAATCGTGCATGAAAAAAGTTTTTTTTTTCTTCTTTTTTTCGAAATATCTCAAAAAACGGCTGAAACTATTTTGATTAAAAAAATTGAGCGAAACCATGGCATTTCGTTCTACAAAAAAGCTCTGATAAGGGAACATCGAAAAAAATATATTTGAATTGTTTGTCAAAATGTCTGTAGTCTGTGCGTTACCAAATTTTTGTGGACGAGCTAGCTCAAAAACCAGTGTGAATATCGAAACCAAATTTCCCACGTAGTTTTGGTCCATTGGGATTAAGAACTGATTCGATTTTGGTGCATATCGACCCAAAATTAGGGTGGGTTAAAATTAAAAATCTAGGCCATTTGAGCAAACTAAACCAAATTTTGTATACATAATCAATGGGACCCCAGAAGTCTAAAAATGCAAAAACTAACCTCCAAAAAAAGGGGGGGGGGGGTCAAAAATGAAAATCTTGACCATTTACCAAACTCAACCAAATTTTGTATACATAATCAGTGGGCCCACAGTAATCTAAAAATGCAAAAACTAACCCTTTCATGATTATAAATAATTTTATTAAATATAAGAGAGGGGTCAGGTTTTATGGTAAAGTCAAGTGGATGGCCACATCAGAACAAGTCAGCTTATTTAAATCCCATTGTTTAAACTTCAAATTTTGGTCCATACTCTCTCTCTCTCTGCATACTAATTAATGCAACTATGAAGTTCTCTTTTTCTAAAATCAATTAAATATGAGATCTTTTTTGCAAATTCCATGTTTTTCTTATAAAACACATTTAGATTTATAAATATAGATAAGAATGTTAGTTTATTCTTTCGCATATGTAATCATTTTACTTTAATCAAATGACCTTAACGAATAAATAAAAATAAATATTTGTATATTGAATGTTATTTTCTTATATTCACTAAATAAACAAATATTAGCAATGGCCTTGGCCTGGTCTCATAGTACTTGAAAGTTAAGAAACATGTTTCATAATTACTCATTGGGTGGGTTACCGTCCAAAGTAACGTTGAATTAAAGCTTCTTCATTCTTCATCAAAGCAAATTGTCTCAAAATGGATACTGGGAGTTAGAATGTTCTCTCTCGACTAAATTTCCAACCACATATCGCCTTTTGAATTGGATTTCTTCGAATATCATTTTACCACATAATTTTCTCGAAATATCTCAAAAACGGCTGAAACTATTTTGATTAAAAAAATTGACCGAAACCATGGCATTTCGCTCTACCAAAAAGCTCTAATAAATGAACATCGAAAAAATTATATTTTTCGAGATAATAACTGTTTTGTCAAAATGTCTGTTAGTCTGTCTGGTTGTCTGTTAGTTAGTCTGTGCGTTACCAAATTTTTGTGGACGAGCTAGTTCAAAAACTAGTGTGAATATCGAAACTAAATTTCACACGTAGTTTTGGTCCATTGAGATTAAGAGCTGATTAGATTTTGGTCCATATAGACCCAAAATAAGGGGGTTGGGGGTTAAAAATCTAGACTATTTGAGCAAACTCAACCAAATTTTGTATACATAATCAGTGGGACCCCAGAAGTCTAAAAATGCAAAAACTAACCGCCCAACATGGGGGGGGGGTCACAAATGAAAATCTAGGCCCTTGTACCAAACTCAACAAAATTTTGTATAATCAGTGGGACCCCAGGAGTCTAAAAATGGAAAAACTAACCCCCCCCTAGATGATTGTAAATAATTTTATTAATTATTAAATATAAGTGAGGGGTCAGGTTATATGGTAAAGTCAAGTGGATGGCCACATCAGAACACGTCAGCTTATTTTTATATTTTTCCCTTAAATAAAACACAAAAACTGACCTACTATAATTTCAATTTTTTCATCCCAATTAAAAAAATCATGCAGTGAAGGGTTAACCGACTTCAAAAAAAGGAGGTTATTTATAGTGAGCGAGATCCCCATATTGGAACTATAATTTTTGAACCACGTGTTTTTTTTTTTAATTACTTATTAATATCTCTATATTTCATTGTAAAAATTATTGATATTTATTGGTGAGAGGGAGAGAGATTCTTAGTCTAAAACTGATCAGACAGGAATCATAACATGGACGGACGGTTTCATGCCGACCGACCTCGATTCCTACCGATTCCAAATAAGGTTTCCAAAGCCTCCTACTTGCTTGACTCTGCCAATGTGTGCTTGCTTGCTTACCTTTACTCCCTTAGGACCTTAAATAATTATTATTAAAAACAATATTTCGAATACTTACTTTTTACGCAACAAAAAAGTAAGAATTCTTTTAATATACAAAATTCGATTACTTTTATTTTCAAAGATCTCAGTATTCTCTCCCATCTTTATTATGTATTTATTACTTTTAATTTGAAAATTAATAATGATAGTAATTTATGTAAAAACTTTTTTTTTTACATAATAATCTACCAAGATCTTTGATAAAATTGTCCTTAAAATATAAATTCTCATAGAAAAGAAAAAAAAATTATTGATTGTTTATATAAATGAAAAAATACAAATCTTTTATAAAAAACAATCCAATTCACGTTTATTCAAAAGTCAAACGTTTCGGGAGAATTTCTCCCTTTTTCAATGACAAATTTTTTCGAAAAAAGAAGAAAAAAGTTCCTTTCTCTAAAATTTAATATAAATATTTATTTATGAAAACTTATTCTCTAAAAATTTTTTATAAACATTCGAAAAACAATCCAAATCTCGACTTTTTATTAATCGAATTTTTGTTATTTAAAATTTCGATTATTTCCAAAATTAATCTTTTTTCAAGTTATATTCTTTTTTAAAAATTTTGAATTTTCTAATCCCAAAATTTTAGATAAAGAATATAACTTGGAAAAAAGATTAATTTTGGAAATGATCGAAATTTTAAATAACAAAAATTCGATTAATAAAAGGTCATATTTGGATTGTTTTTCGAATGTTTATAAAAAAATTTTAGAGAATCAGTTTTCATAAATAAATATTTATATTAAATTCTAGAGAAAGGAACTTTTTTTTTTTTTTTTTTTTGAAAAAATTTGTTATTGAAAAAGGGAGAAATTCTCCCGAAACGTTTGACTTTTGAATAAACGTGTTTTGGATTGTTTTTACTTTACCATACAGGATATGGTCAATTCGTGCATGAAAGAAGTGGTTTTTTGCTTTTTTTAATTATCTCAAAAACGGTTGAAACTATTTTGATTAGAAAAATTGAGCGAAACCATGGCATTTCGCTCTACAAAAAAGCTCTAATAAGTAAACATCGAAAAAATGGTATTTTTCAAGATAATAACTGTTTTGTCAAAATGTCTGGTTAGTCTGTCTGTTAGTCTGTGCGTTACCAAATTTTTGGACGAGCTAGCTCAAAAATAGTGTGAATATCAAAAAAATTTCACACTTAATTTTGGTGCATTGTGATTAAGAGCTGATTAGATTTCCGTGCATATCGACCCAAAATTAAGGGGGTTGGAGGGGGGCTTAAAAATTAAAAATCTAGGCCATTTGAGCAAACTCAACCAAATTTTGTATACATAATCCTTGGGCCCCCAGAAGTCTAAAAATACAAAAACCAACCCCCCAAAATGGAGGGGGGGTGTAGGGTCAAAAAACGAAAATCTAGGCTCTTGTACCAAACTCATCCAAATTTTGTTTACATAATCCGTGGACCCACAGAAGTCTAAAAATGCAAAAACTAACTCCCCCCCCCCCACATGATTATAAATAATTTTATTAAATATAAGTGAGGGGCCAGGATTGTATCGTAAAGTCAAGTGGATGACCACATTAGAACGTGTCAGTTTATTTTTACATAATAATCTACTAAGATCTTTGATAAAATTGTCCTTAAAATATAAATTCTCATATAAATAATTTCAATAAAATTATTCTATTAAACATATAAAATTTTCCTTAGTTCATTTAAATGCTGAATTTTCTTCCCCTTCAATTTATTTATATTATTAATATTTGAATTATTGAATTATTAGTAATATATTGACATTTTGAACACATTATTATTTATCTCCAATGTCAATTTTATATTTGTTCAAAAGCTTTGCTTCAGCAATGTCGTCATTTCCTTCTTTCTCAATATAAAAGAGGGCTCATTTCAAGAATACAATTGACTTCTTTCGTAAATCTTTCCGAGCTTTAATGAAATTTCTGCTAAAAGACAAGGACATGAAACAGCGGGATTACAGGAAGATTTCTTGTTGTAAATTTAAGCAACGACAAAACCTTGGTTACATTCACATTTTTTTTTTCATTACATACAATTAGAATTTTTATATAAAAATTCATTTGCATCGTAGTTTCCATTGTGTTTCAAATTTTTTAACCGACTTCAAAAAAAGGAGGAGGTTCTTAATTCGACTAAATTTTTTGTGTCTATGTTACCTGATATCTTCGCCAATTGTGAACCGATTTTGATGATTCTTACTGCGTTTGGATCAGTATAGCTCCAAGATAGTCAAAATATCTAATTATTTATTTTATCTATGTTCAGCGACAACTTTGTGGACCGATTTCGATGATTCTTTTTTTATTGGAAAAGGGGGTACCTTAGGGGTGGTCCCATATTAATTTGTTCAAGTTCTGATGATATGATCAATGACAAAATATCGTAAATCTCCAATTCTTATGAGCAAATAATCGAAATTATAATAAATAAAATCTTTTATAAAAAAATCTTAAAACATTCATTTAAAACCCACAAACGTTTCGAGATAATTTCTATATTTATGAATTTTATTTTATTATCATTTTCTGATTCATTCGCTCGACGCTTTCTCTTACGAGATGCATGCAAGGTATTATCATAAGTCACTATTAATAACATCACTAAAAATAAAAATAATTAAATAAAAAAAAATTTAATAAAACCGACTTCAAAAAATGCAACAAATAAAATAATAATAACTCTAAAATCAAATAAAATACACTAAAAGGTATAAAATAATTATCTTATTTAGTTACAACTAAACGATGAAATATTAACATGAAATAACTTTTTGAAGTCGGTGCCAAACAAACTATATAAGCGAGCGTACCCGCCAAACGTATCTACTTAATATGATCCGTCGAGTTCGATTCATAAAATGTATATTTTAGGCACCGACTTCAAAAAGTTATTTCATGTAACAATTTCGTCGTTTAGTTCTAACGAAATAAGATATTTATTTTATACCTTTTAGTGCATTTGATTTGATTTTTGAGTTCTTATTGTTTTATTTGTTGCATTTATTATTTTTTTTTGCTTTTTTCTTGCTTACTATTTTTTAAAAAGTATACTATTTTATTCTTTTGAATAGCTCTTCGATTTTGAAATGGTTCTACTCCTAGATGAGACTTAATATATTTTCATTAGCAAATTGCGAGTGAGGGAATGAGAAAGAGACCCGTGGCCTACTTTTTCGTTCGCTTCTATTCTAAGGCCCCCGTGCTTTGTTTATTATTGATTAGATCTATCTTAAGTATTTCTAAATGAAAGTTTTATTACCAACTCTTAAAAGTTTGGAAAATTTCTCTTAATTTTATTTAGTTATACATATGTATATTAGTATAAATTGATTAGATAATAAATAGATTTTACATTGCACAATATTATTTCTTATTTATTTAATTATTTATCTCGGATTTTAAGAATTTTAATGACAAGAAAAAGGGTTTTATAGTCCAGTCAAATTGTGTTTTTATCAGGAAAGTTTTGGGATAGTTCTGATTTTTTGCATATATATGTTTTTTGGGGTGCTGAATCTAAATCTGAGGTCTCCCACCAAAGTTTCTTGACGCAACATTGTAGAAAATGCAAAAAAATGTGAAAATTTCCATTTTTTGGCGGTTTTTCGATTATAACTCGGAAACTATCAACTTTTCGTAAATAACCTTCCTATTCAAAATGAAAGTTCATAAAAGTTCTTACAAATTTCATTATTTAATTTTTTTCTCCGACCTACCGTTCGGACTCAAGCGCAAAATCCATGTTTTCGACCTTGGCAGCCCCCCCGAATCACCCAAAATCTCGCACTTGTTTATGATATTTTCCCATTTTGACCATGAAGGAGCACGTTTTCGATAAAGACCACTCTATACATTTTTAAACTAGATTAAATTTTCTACAATTCAAACAAAGTTTCATCTTAATTGGATAAATGGTAATCTGTGCCGCAATGAGGTTGAAGTTGAAGGTTATTTACGAAAAATTGATAGTTTCCGAGTTATAAGCGAAAAACCGCCAAAAAATGCAAATTTTTACCTTTTTTGCATTTTCTACAATGTTGCATCACGAAATTTTGGTGGGAGACCTCAGATTTGGATTCAGCGCCTCAAAAAACATTTATATGCAAAAAATCAGAACTACCCCAAAACTTTCCCCATTTGACCTGGACTATTAACAGGATTAGCAACTTTGAAGCACAGATTTACGGGAAATGGACAATCATATGCGGGACTCAGCTGATAGAAGAAGGCATGCAATTTTCAGAAATAGTTAAACAGTGGAAGGTTTATTAATAGAGTTAGTAAAATAAAGCACACCTGTTATGGTATACATTCGTGAATCCTTATTTAATGATTGAATTGCAAGTACCAAATTAAATTTTCGCCATCTCATACGAGCATATTGGGTCAATTACTGTCCACCATTTGTGGGACACTTATTCCAGGGTTATAGAAACGGGACGTCCCGGCTCTCACTGATAACTCTAGCTTTAACCCCTCGAAATTTACTCCAAACCAAAGCGCTATGCTTCCTCTAATCCTATTATACCGTCGTCTATATGCCAAAACTAAATATAACTAATGTAATAGTAGGATAACCCCAATCTAATTTTTTTACCCAATTAAGGACAACAATTGCTAGAGACCCGAATGTGATGCAATAGTTGATTCTGATTATCCCTTAGTTTACAGTTAATACTGTATATATATTGTATGTAGCTCTTTTAACGAGGTACATGATTATTACCCCCCCCCAAGTCTCATTCGCGTGAAATAAACGATTCATGAGAGATTTCAAGAAAATTTTCTTAGAAAATCATAAGAGAGTGTCATCTATTAGATCCGATGGACTGGATTATTTTTAATTATATGTCAGAAGGGTTGTTTTTCACCCCCTCGGGAATCGAATGGGCCGGATTGCTGTTACTGACACTCGGGTTCGATTCTTGAGGGGCGTAAAAACAACCCTTCTGACGTATAATTAAAAATAATCCATATTCCATGGATCTAATAGATGACACTCTCTTATGATTTTCTAAAAAAAAAAGATTCATATAAAACTTTTCGTAATCAAATAAGAAAGAAATCGAACAAAAGCTTTTGTTATTTCGTTTATCCCTATAATTTAAAAAAAAATGCTTTCACTTGATCGTGTTTTTCTAATACTAATATTTAATTTTTACATTCACCAAACCGATTCAAATTAATCTTCTTTTTTTCTGTTCTCTAGTTATTCCTGATCGATTTTGGCTTGGCAAAGAAATTCCGAGATAGCCGCACAAGGACGCATATCAGCTACAGGGAAGATAAGAACCTGACGGGTACAGCAAGATACGCCAGCATCAATGCTCATCTTGGAATCGAACAGAGGTATAAAAGATAATCTCTTAATGACTAGTGACTCACGTACCTAGTCATTTGAATTTTACATTTTCTGAACGGTCATAATTTGAAATATTATTTGAATAGTGATAGTTATTGTTAAAAGATAATGTTTCTTTAATTGACAACTTTTCTAAAAAAGAACTGAGGAACTTTTATTATTCAATTTTGTTAAGGGAGAATGGTGTGGGTTCTTAGTGAAACATATTTAAATAAAGTAAAGAAATTTAAAAAATTTAAGAAACTTTTAAAAATATAAAATTCTAGATAGGTTTCACAAAAAATAAAAGACAAGATGCTTGTTGAGCATGACTATATACGAGGATGAGTCAAAAATTACCTACACTTTTCGTTCTATAACTTTATTAAACTAAGATAGGAGGCGGCCGCATGCGCATGCGTTGAGTTGGCGCGTCTGTGGTCACGTGTGCGGAATTTGATCACGATCGCGTCAGTTGTCATCTAGCTACAACAGCATAAGCATGTCAGCTCCGCTATCAGATTGCACCAAAGAAGAGCAACGAGGAGTGGTCAGATTTTTGTGGTCAGAGGGTGTGAAAGGTGCTGAAATTCACCGGAGACTTTTGTCACAATACGGGGAAAGTGATTTATCTCGTAAAAGCGTTTTTTTATGGTGGAAACACCCAGGATCTCCTAAAACGATAAAATTCAAGACCTCACCATCGGCTGGGAAGGTGATGCTCACCCTGTTTTGGGACGAAAAAGGCCCTATACTGGACGACTACTTGGACAGGGGGACTACCGTAAATAGTGCGATGTACAGTGATTTGTTGGCCAATAAGCTGAAGCCAGAGATTCGAAACAAACGCCGTGGTCTACTCTCAAAGAAAGTTTTGTTGTTGCAAGACAACGCCAGGCCGCACACGGCCCATCACACCATAGAAACAATAAACAGGCTGGGCTTTGAGACCCTGGAACACCCTCCCTACAGCCCAGATCTCGCTCCCTCGGACTTTTCTTTGGACCGCTCAAAGAAGCTTTGAGAGGTCGTCGATTTGCCTCAGACATGGACGTTCGGGATGCGGTGCAAAAGTGGCTTCATGACCAACCGAAAACCTTCTACCAGGAAGGCATCCGGAAGCTTGTGGCTCGCTGGACCAAGTGCATTGCTAAAGGTGGAGACTATATCGAAAAATAATCTATCTGTTGTACACCTATCTTAGTTTAATAAAGTTGTAGAACGAAGGGTGTAAGTAATTTTTGACTTATCCTCGTATATTTCGAGGTATGAGCCCATGTTCAGGATTTTTAAAGTTTTAAAAGTTTCTTAAATTTTTTAAATTTCTTTACTTTATTGTTTCAATTATTCATAAGTGAGGGATCGTCGTGAAGAGTGCTTTCGTCGGCGCAACAGTGAGTAGGATTTTAAGTTAGATTAATTAGATCGCTTACATAAATTAGCAAGATTTATTTTATTTTATTTTTATTTCATCCATATCAAAGCAGATGGATCAAGTACATACTGTAATCGGTCTTGCGTCAAGCGTGACTTCAAAGGGTCCTCAGGACTACGGAACCCATGGTCTCAACCAAAGTCACAAATTGTATTCATGGTTGAAAAACTCTGGTTTGAGTTGTTTACCAAAAAATAATTTTGATTTTAAGTCGATTCTTCCATGTTTTTAGCACTGGTTACCATTAATGGTCAAAACATC
The DNA here is from genome assembly GCA_024734495.1 of Forficula auricularia. NCBI lineage: Eukaryota > Metazoa > Arthropoda > Insecta > Dermaptera > Forficulidae > Forficula > Forficula auricularia. Next base: position 901,105 of record JALMQS010000128.1, read on the forward strand.
AAAAATGGAATGGAATACGGCTATTAGATGAGAATCTATCGTTATTTTTGATTTTAAGAAGATTTCCTACATGTAATTGAAAGTAATGGAAGGCAGCCCAGGGGTAGTGAGGAAAGAAAAAAAATTAACACATATCCAAATAAGGTGAATTTATTGGATTCCTTCCTCCTTTCCTTTCAAACCGACGTTTCGGAGGATTCTTCCCTCCTTCTTCAGGGTTTTAAAGGGCCAATGAAGGAAACAAATAAAATGCTTCCTTCCTCTCACCACAGCAGTGTTTAAAACTTTCTTCTTCCTTAGCAGAGGCATAGAAGAACAAAAAAAATTTTCCTTATTTTTCTTAATTATAAGAAGGAAAAAAAATTGTTTTTCTATGCCTCTGCTAAGGAAGAAGAAAGTTTTAAACACTGCTGTGGAGAGAGGAAGAAGCATTTTATTTCTTTCCTCCATTGACCCCTTGAAACCCTGAAGAAGGAGGGAAGAATCCTCCGAAACGTCGGTTTGAAAGGGAAAGAGGAAGGAATCCAATAAATTGACCTTATTTGGATATGTGTTAATTTTTTCTTTCTTCACTACCCCTGGGCTGACTTCCATTACTTTCAATTAAAAGTTCTTCTACCAGTCCGTCTCTCTCCAGAGAAAATTTCGTGCAAATAAATTCAATATTCCTACATGTTTTCAACAGTGGTTACCACTAATAATAATCGAAACGTCAAAAATGCAATGTAGAATGGCTCTTAATGTATAGATGAGAATTGGCTATTTTTGAATTTAAGTTAACCATCGACTTCAAATAGCCAGTGATAAATGTTTTAAAAATATAGGAATAAACATATTTAATATGAAAGATATTAATTTGCCGATGGTAATAGATTCAAATTTACTAGAAATCATAAGTTGGTGTCATCTATTAAATTCAATGGAATGGACTATTTTTAAATATATGTCAGAGAGGTTGTTTTTCACCCCCTCGGGAATCGAACCCGAGGGGGTGAAAAACAACCCCTCTGACATATAATTAAAAATATTCCATTCCATCGAATTTGATAGATGACAACAACTTATTATTTCTAATAAACATATTAATATTTCAAACGACTATGAATAAAGTCTAGCAACGATCCGTTAGAGTTTATTTTATATTTACCACTAGTGTTAGGTCATTTCTTTATTTTATATATAATATCTCTTTCTAAAAAGATGAAGAACGTAACATTATAATCATGTAGGAAAGACACGCGCGGACGATATCGATTGCGTTAGGGGCTCCGACCCTCAGCCCGTCTTTCCCTATATCAGTCAATTTGCCGTCAGTTCACCCATAAGGGAGAACAAACCCCACTAGATCAGTAAATGACCTTAAATTTCAATTGATTCTCTCCTTAAATTAACTTATTTTACATTTGCATCTCCTGAGCTACTAATCATAAGTTAAATCATTCAAATGAGACTGTTGCAAATGCCTTTAGGAACACCTTCTTCAATTTAATTGAAAAGTTTTTATTTTGCCGAGAGTAGCAGAGTTGTTGATTCATAGAGAGAAACAAAGAGGTTTTTCCTCTGCTTGATGCAAATCAACATACACACACATATATATAAAATATATATATATATATATTATTTATTTGTTTGAGACTATAGTTTCGAAGGCTTGGCCCTCATCATCAGTCTTTTTAATTATAAATATTATTTTTCATGGGATCAGTATCAGTTGAGATATTGAAAATCTTTCTTCTTTCTCAGCTGGTGAGCCAGATAGAATTTAAAAAAAAATTATAACCATATTATTTTTTAATTCTGTCGGGCTCACAAGCTGAGAAAGAAGAAATTTTTAAAATTAATAAAGTAAAGGGAGTGTAGTTTCACTTTACTTTATTTACCCTATTTAAGTGGGAGATAAACCGAATTTATCGCGCGGAGAATTTACCACTGCTCGAAGCCCCTAAAACCTTAGTAAATTGGATATTGAATTGTATCTAAGTTTCTGAGATTGGCTCGTGATCCCGGCTTCTTTTCCTTCTGCTCTGTTCTTTTCACGATGGAGGGGCCAGCCCATACAGGCCTTTAGGGGATCCACCTTCTGGTGTATCTCCTTCTCACATCAATATCATTAAAAAAAAAAAAACTTTATTAATTAATATCATGTTTCACCTAAAACCTACACCACTTTCCCTAAATAAAAAAAAAATTAACATCTTAAACTGATACTGATCCCATGAAAAATAATGTTTATAATTAAAAAAGACTGATGTTGTGGGCCAAGCCTTCGAAACTATAGTCTCAAACAAATAAATAATATACATATATTTTATATATATGGTGTGTATGTTTATTTGAATCAAGCAGAGGACAACCTCTTTGTTTCTCTTTATGTATAACTGTAAAACTTCTTTGCTTCAAACTATAGAGTATATTTTAAAAGGAAGGAAGTATTGCGAAAAAAATACGAATTAAAGTTAAAATCAGGCTGAGGAATTCAGATGGAATTTCATTTTGACTCATATTTTGAATTATTATATTATTATTTTTTATCTCTTTTATAATACAGACTAGAAAAATAACTTAGCATTTAATTTTGCCAGAGTCAAAATACGATAATTATCGAGAATATGATCCAAATCCCCCCTCTGTGTTTCTCTCTACCTTCAATATTCTAATGCATATATTTATTTTGACATTTGAACTAACTATTTGAAATTCTCAATCCTTTTTAACCCATTGTAAATCTCTATGTAAACTGATTTATTTTAATAATACTTATTTTTCTATACCGAATTTCAAAACCTAAATAAGTCGAAATATATTTTTTCATTTTGTAAATAAATTGTATGTTGACCACAATAACTTAAACCTCATTTTATCTTGTGTTAATTAATAATAAAAATAAGAGTTGACTAATAAAGATAAAAGTAAATAAATATTATAAGAAATATTCATTTACTATGAGTTAAGATTTCTAGGTCACTTGTTTCACATTAAAAATTAAAAAATAAAAGAGGTAAATTTTTTTCAATATATATTATATTAGTTAAACTTCTGTAATTTCCTGAAGATGGGTTTACAGCCCGAAATATATATATTGAAAAAATTTACCTCTTTTATTTTTTTAATGTTTAATGTGAAACAAGTGACCTAGAGAAATCTTAACTCATAAAAATGAATATTTCATATAATATTTATTTACTTTTATCTTTACTAAAGATGTTTCACCTTGCACCAACACCACAATCCCTATTAATTAGAGTAGATTAAGTCAAAATTATTTTAAGTATTTTGAGGAATAACGAATGTTTTTTATTAATTTGAAAATTTCATTTGTTTCAGCCGCCGTGATGATATGGAATCCCTTGGATATGTTCTTATGTACTTTAATCGTGGCTCATTACCTTGGCAGGGGTTGAAGGTAATCTTGCTTCTATTAACAATTAAGAAATAATCAATAACTAGATTAATTGAAATAATATTAATGAATAATTATATTAAAATCATCAATGATTGTTTTCCAGGCCGCTACCAAAAAGCAAAAATATGAAAAAATCAGCGAAAAAAAAATGTCGACACCTGTTGAAGTATTATGCAAGGTAATTAATATCTTCTGAAAATATATTTGTATCATTGTAATTTAATATAACATAAGAAGGTTTTCCAAATTGATTGATCTTTTTAGAATAATATATAAAACATTTAAAAATTATAATTTTGTTATACACTCAAAAGCATAAAAAATCTTTAATAGCTTTTAAAATAAAATGAATTAAAATAATATCTAAAAGCAATTTGTTTTGAAATACATGATTATCGTAATTTTATAATAAATTGAATAATTGTCGGTATTTTTATTGTAATTTATTTATTAATAAATATATTTAATCTTTAAAAGGATCGTAGGGAGTTGGACAAGAATTTAAATCAAACGCAAAGTTTCTTAATTGAATAGGCCAAACGTTTCGTCACTGATTGGCGACTTCCTCAGTGGCTCATTTGATAAACTTATTTGTCAGCAGCTCTAACTATAAGAAAAATCATTTTTAAAGGGTATTTCTTTTCCGAAACATCAATAATTTTTAATTAAAAGAAAAATAAAACATATAAAAAAAGAATGAAGATTGTAAATTAAATTAAATGTTTTTTTGCCGAGGGTAGCAGAATTGTTTATATATTGAAAGAGACAATAAAAGAGTGTGTCTTCTGCTGGAATTATACATTTTATTTATTTATAACGAGACTATAGACACGTGTAAAAACTCACTTTCCATTAATTCCTGTGAATCAATTGTAATAGATTGATGAAGAGGGCAAAGCTCTCGAAACTATAGTCTCGTTATAAATAAAATTATAATTCCAGCAGAAGACACACTCTTTTATTGTCTCTTGTTATAATTGTATTAAAGATCTTAAAGGATACACAATCGGAGATGAAAATATATTATCATGTGTGTGTTACGCGGACGACGCAGCCCTGGTTGCAGAAGATGAAGATTCTCTTCAAAGGCTTCTATATCGATTCAGTTTACTAGCCACCAAATTCGATCTTACCCTGTAAAAAAAATAAAAAACTAAAACGCTTACTATATCCAAAGAGCCACTTCGATGCAAATTACAGCTATATGATAGGGTAATTGAACAGGTCATGTCATTTACGTACCTTGGTATTCAGATAACCTCTCATCAAGATCTAGAGACAGAAGTAAAAACACAATGTATTAAAGCCCTAAAGATTTCAGGTTGTCTTAATAACGCAATCTGGTCGAATAAGTTCCTAAGAACAGAAGCCAAGGTGCGAATATATAAGACTATGATAAGACCAATACTAACGTACGCAGCCGAAACAAGACCAGATACAATCAAAACTAGGCAGATGTTGGAAACGGCCGAGATGAAGACCCTCAGAAGAATCCTTGATCTATCGCTGTTTGATAAACAAAGAAGTGAAGACATCAGGGAAAAATGTGGAATTCAAAAGATCGATGACTGGATCAAATGTAGAAGAGAAAATTGGTACACACATGTGGAAAGAATGAGCGAAGACCGGATTCTCAAGAAAATTTTAACGAATAAACCAGCAGTCAAGAGAAGCGCAGAGGTCGACCTAAAAACGCTGGCAGGACGAGTTAGGATAAACAGACCGGCCATAAGTCTATTAAGAAGAAGAAGAAGATAATTGTCATAACAAGAGACAATCTTAATTCTTTTTTTACATGTTTTATCTTTGTTTTAATTTTTTTTTATATGTTTTATCTTTCTTTTAATTAAAAATTATTGATTTTTTGGAAAAGACATACCTTTTAAAAATGTATTTTTCTTATAGTTAGAACTGGTGACAAATAAGTTTATCAAATGATCTACTGAGGAAGTCGCTAATCAGTGACGAAACGTTTGGCCTATTTAATTAAAAAACTTTGCGTTTGATTTAAATCCTTCTCCAACCCAACTCCTTACCCTCTACATTGGCTAAATGGGGTGATAACAGTACATATTTGCAGAAACATTATTCCTAATATGCACTTTAGGGTGGTCCTTATTTTGGGTATTTTCGAATATTTACGCTAACGGGCTTATATGGTTTGAAATAAATAAAAAAAATATTCCCCAAGTTTCAAGTCTCTTTCTCAATTTTAACCTAGTGCTACACAGCGATAAAGTTTCCCATCTAAATAACATTGGGTTTTTGGAATTGAACGATCAATTTTTTATTCCGGCCAAAGTAATCGTTCAAAAAATTTGAAACCCTGTAGACCTTATCCTTATAATAGTCGCTATCCCTCAGAATTTTTACAGATTTTTAGCTATTTTAATTTTGGAGTCTATAACTTGGTAACACTAAGATATAGCAGTATTTTATCTAGCTGTAACTCCAAAATTATAATAGCTAAAAATCTGTAATAATTCTGGTGGATAGCTAGTACTATAAGGATAAAGTCTTCCAGAGTTTCAAATTTTTTGAACTATCACTTCGCCGGAATAAAAATTGATATTTTAATGCCAAAAACCCCATGTTATTTAGATGAGAAACTTACATAGCTGGGGGCACAGGTTATAATTGAGATAGAGACTTGAAACTTGGGGATATTTTTATTATTTATTTCGAACCATAGGGAGTCCTTCGAAAATACCCAAAATAAGGACCATCCCTAATGCACTCATATTGTAACATATATTTTATATAAGCATGTTGATTGTTTTGTGTTTATGACTGACTGTTGATTGTTTTTGATTAAATAGGGATTCCCTGCCGAATTCGCAATGTACCTCAACTATTGTCGTGGTCTCCATTTTGAAGAAGGTCCTGACTACATGTACCTTAGGCAACTATTCCGCATTCTGTTCCGCACTCTCAATCACCAATACGATTATACATTCGACTGGACTATGCTGAAGCAGAAGGCGACATCCTCAGGAGCCTCTTCTGGTGGCGTCTCAGCAGGCGCCGGTGGCGGCGGCGGTGGAGCTGGGGGCGGCGGCGGCGCAGGCGCCGGGGGCGGCCCCAGCGCTAATCTCCCTACGCCAGGTGCGCAGCCACCCCCCTATTATCCGACACCACCCCCGGGGCCATTCGCCTTCCCTTTCCTGCCCTATCAGGCAAATCCGCCCCAGGCCCAACCCCTGCGCCAGTCAACATCTCGACATTATTCTTATCAGCCACCAAGCTAGTTTTTTTTAGCACTTTTAGTATTTATTTCGTTCTTTCGTCAAACAGTTAGATTAACAAGCCAAATCGATCATTTGGCAACTCACTGTGATTCGTCCACTTCAGCTCACTCGCACTTTTCTACTATCTCATAAATAATGGCTAATCAAGAACAGTTGTTTTATCGAAAAGATTCCTAATTCAAGCACGCATTTTTTGTTTAATTGTAAATATGAATTGATTAGAGGTATACCTCTCTTAGTATGCTTGAATAAGATGTAAAAATTTGTATTTTAAAGCTCACAAAGAGCATATTATGTATATAGATATAAATAGGAATAAATAAATAGCAGATAAATATAATAATAATTTAATAGAAATTACTGTTACTTATAAACAATGCTATCATTCTTTATAAAATACATATATTTATAACTTGAAAAATACCTATACATATTTGCTTGATTTGTCATTATTTATCTATCACTTTCATTCATTTTATTAAAAATAAGGCTCTTATAAATAATAAATCTTTTCTAGATTACTTGGTTGAGGATTAAATTAAAGCTTTGCATAATAAACACAAAATGTCCTTTTTGGCTATGTTTGAAATTAAAAATTTGAAATATTTTTTTGCTAAGGAATATTTCAAAGAAAATTTACTTTGTTTTCTTCCTCACCAGAGCTCATTTTCTGAATAGAACAGGCCTTTTTTTATTTTTCTCTTTTTTCAAATGTCATATCTCTCTTTAAAAATTGTGATATTCCGAGTCGTACTTTGCCGCCCTCCTACTGCCTATTGATTTAATAATAACGACGTTGGCTTTGGTTTTCTCAGCTTTAACAAATATTTAATTTATCCTTTAAAATAATTTAAACTTATACACTCAAGACGTTTATGATGCTTATTATTTCGGCTTACTGAGAGAGACTTCGCTTCCAATTCTCTTACACGCTTGTTTACTGATCTAGAGCGCAGTCTATTCTTAGTCTGTTCACCTCATCTTGATAATATTCTATGGATTCTAATAGAACAAACACTCGCAATGAAAGTAACTGAAATTAAACTAAATGGCTAATTTCATCCGATATAACCATCAAAAACGTCTTGAGGTTACAGCCGCAACTAGCATTTATTCTCATTTTAGTCTGAATATATTAAATATCCATTCACATTATATATAATAAACACAAAAATTCGGACACCTTCATAAAACTTACCTAAATCTTTTTTGATTAAAATGTATATTGCACGCTTATTGATCTCAATAAAAAGCGTTAAATTGGAAGTAATTTAGAAATTAAGTAAATAATAAAGGATATCTTTATTATTCCAATATATCTTTGGAATTTCTCCAAAAATAATTAAATTCTTTTTATTTTCGTTTAAATACATTATAATTGAAACTATAGACTATTTCGATTAAACACAGTTTTTAAAGGGTTTTAGTGATGTTTCACAAATAACACACCACTATAACCCTTAATAACTCCTGTGTTTAATATGTTTCACTATAAATCAACACCGCTTTCCCTAAATATTTCGATTAACATTGTCTTTGCTTGAATCATAGCCCTTGGTGAAAGACAAGTCCTTAAGACCCAAATTACAGCAAGATTTAAGAGGTACCCGAATTTTTGTGTTCTTGGCCTAACTAATATGACGACATTGTTAAATATATTAACTAATATATTTTTAAGAGGAAATCAATGACGTTTTGTTTCTCTTGATTCATATATTATACCTATATATAATTTGCCTAATTGATTTCCTCTTAGAAATCAACAACTCTGCTACTCTCGGCAAGAAAAATGTTTTCAATTTAATTAATATCTCTTAATTGATAGATATAATAATTTAAAATGAGAATTTCAATTTCTCTTCCTTCAATGCTTCCATGAAATGGACATTTTGAAATATTGCTTGCTTGATCCTTCACTTCATTATCCGCTTTCATTTTCTACTGCATGAATGATCTTCAGCATGCCCCCCCCCCCCGTTAAATCGCTCTCAGCCCCTTCTATGTCGACCCATATTGAATTTATTCATATATGTTGCTTTTTTTTCTTTTAGGTATTAGCCGTATTACTAATTCGCGATTATAACCCGACTACCACACACGAGAACCCTAATGTTGCCGGGTAGGCAGTTGCTTTCTTATTTAACTCTACTATCTTGCTAACTGTCTTATTTTTCTAACTCGGCGACTCTTTAATCACTGATTTGGCAAATTTCTATTAAATCAGGTTCAAATTAAAATTATCCAATGAATTTGATTTTCTAGTTTATCAAAGATTACTTATTTATTATAAAACCTTCATTTCACATTCTATTTTGTAAAAAGTTCACTTTATTCTTTTATGTGTATTGCATTTTATAATCATATTTTTGTGAAATAAACAAATTTTTCTGGGCCGGAATGTTCAGATTGAATAGTTATTTTTTAAATGCTGGAAATAGTATTATAGATAAACCCTAAATTTTTCTTACTTAATTCAAAAGCTGTTTAATTTTATATGCCAAATTTTCCTTTGATTGATTTATGAAATTAAGTATTATCAACAGAAAAATCATAAAAACACGCTAACTACATGAAGATAAAATAATAATAAAAAAAAAATTATAATATAATATTTGCTCAAATAGGAAAATATTGTCAAATATTGGTCTTTACCCAGGTAGCACAAGAATAATCTTTAAATATTCTGATAATATCTTCTCTGGACATGGAATACCCTGTGAATAATCTTTCAATCTTCGTAGATATTCTGGGAATTTTCTCAGAACTGTAGGGCATTAAATTCCCTTTCCCGGAATATTCCTAGTTGCGCATTTTTGGAATATTCGGAAAAGAATATTCTCAGAAGATTAACGCCCATACAAATATTCTTTGGATCTCCTGGAGATAATTGGAATATATATGTCCTTTAAATAACTTCTTAAAATATCCTGGGGATATTGTGTGTTACCTGGGATATTTTAGATTAATCCGAACCTAAATTAATAATCGAGATGCAATGGTTAAATGTTATGGCTATGTTAACCAATCTCTCTCTACTTTATATAATATATTTATTGTCTTGTATTTATTTCTTTCGGGCCGTTCGTGGTCGGGGCATAATCCTTCCTTGATTCTCCTCTGGTCCTTTCCTGTACTTGGTTTTGGCACCCTGGCTTCCTACTGCGTCGTTCTCGTTCACATTTGAGCCATATTCCAACTTGTGAGTAATGCAAATCAACCTTTATCCATTATCACTAAGCTCTCATCTCTCTGAGAAGGCTTTCTCAGAGAACATTCTCTCGCAACATCTTCCATCGTATATATATTCTCTAAATATGTATTATAATTAATTATGTATGTGTATATTAGAAGACTTATGTATAACCAGTCACTTTTTTTTATCGTGTACATAAATCTTTTATTATTTTTCCACATGGTGTCATGAATAAAATACAATTTATATCATATCATTCATTTTATACATTTTTATTAAGTATACGTTGAAGAGGTTGTAATGAAAAAGTAAAAGGAAAGGATGAAATGCTTAAAATACAATGTCATTCATATTTAGTATTTGACAAACTAAAGTCGAATTTTTAATAACAAATTTTTTGTTGTAATGAATTTTAATAAATTACTATTATATCAATTTTTTCTTTAAATCGTATTATCTCAAAAAGCCTACAAATTTCATTCTTTCAAGATCCTGTTCCACAAATACTTTCAACTCAAATGCAATTTATGGAATATCCCTAAAAAATTTTCATCCTCGTTCCTGTTAAGATGATTTATAAACTTTATAGCATCCTTATCATTAAATATACAGTATGTCAATTTGAAAACTTCCCACTCCTAGTATCGCTAAACTGGCAAATTATTTCAAAAATCGCTGAGACACCTCAAATTTGCATCCGAGGGGTAAGAATTTTGACGTATAAATTAGATCACCCCCCTCACCCATAAAAATTCTTAAATGGGAAAGGGGGTCGAGTGAGACATCATTTTGAATGGCTTTTTATTCTCTACATTTTGGCGTGCCATTTTTTAAATTAGAGTGCTGCATTGCCAAGTGAGGCGGCTTTGAATATTGCAAAATTGAATTTTTGTAATTATTTGTGTGATACATTATTAAACTTATAAATTCTCATTAAAACAGGTTTTGACGGTGTTACGTTGTTTTAATAAATCAATTTTTACAGATAAAGTGGCATCATACCTACTAGATTAACGTACCATAAACCACAAACAAATTAGAATGCGTTTTTATTCTTGTACATTTATTTTGTAAATGATTAACAAAACAAAATTGAAAACACCAAAACTAAAGTAAACATAATGTTTTGGTGTTTTCAATTTTGACTTTGTTGTTTTCAATGTTGTTTTGTTAATCATTTGCAAAATAAATGTACAAGAATAAAAACGCGATCTAATTTGTTTGTCATGATGATTTGTGATGATGATGATGATGTTAATCTAGTAGGTGATTCTACTTTATCTGTAAAAATTGATTTATTAAAACAACGTACCACCGTCAAACCCTGTTTTAATAAGAATTTATAAATTATTGAATAAAAAAATACTTGGTAGGTTTCACATTAAGATATAAAAATAAAACGAATTTATTTTTGGAGAGACTTTAATCTCGATATAATATATTTTCTTAGTTACTTTCTGTTGCTCCTGAAGATGAGTTAGCTTCCCGAAATATATATATATATATATTATTTATTATTATTAGTTCCTAGCCAGCAGTGACGAAGGAACACCAAGTTTTCAATATCCATATGATATTGACTCCATGAAAAACATAATTGAAGAAAGACTGATGATGAAGACCAAGTCTTCGAAACTATAGTCTCAAACAAATAAATAATATATATACAGATATATCATCTCGATATATATATATGTGTGTATGTTTATTTGCATCAAGCAGAGGACAACCTCTTTGTTTCTCTTTGTGAATCAACAACTCTGCTACTCTCGGCAAAACAAAAACTTTTCAATTAAATATATATATATATCGAGATTAAAGTCTCTCCAAAAATAAATTCGTTTTATTTTTATTTCTTAATGTGAAACCTACCAAGTATTTTTTATCCAATAATTTAAAAAAATGTTTCACCAAGTACCAACACCAAATTCCTTAAAAACTAGAGAATTTATAAGTTTACTGTATTACACAAATAATTACAAAAATTCAATTTTGCAGTATTCAAAGACGCCTAACTTGGCAACGCAGCAGTCAAATTTAAAAAAGACACGCCTAAACGTAGAGAATAAAAAGCCATTCAAAATGATGTCTCACTCGATCCCCTTTCCTATTTAAGATTTTTTTTTGGGTGAAGGGGGCGATCTAATTTTATACGTCAAAATTCTTCCCCCTCGAATACAAATTTGACGTGTCTCAGCGATTTTTGAAATAATTTTCCAGTTTAGCGATACTAGGAGTGGGAATTTTTCAAATTGACATACTGTATATTATATACTATAATATGTTTCTTATCAATCATAAAATTAATGAGAACCAAATCAACTATAAACATATTGATTCTTTTTAATTTTAAAATTGATAAAAAATGAATTATAGTACCTATATTATATATTTACATCTTTTCTCGACTTAATATAATAAACATAAAACGCAATATCATTCGATTGAATCAATAACTCATCAAGGAGTTTGAAATGCCATTAATCATTCATTTTTCCCATTCCCAACCACCTTTATCAAATTTTTTTTTTTTATTTTCTATGCATTTCCCTTGCATGGTATATTTACTCGTATCAAATTATAATTATAAAAAATTTCATTTTTTAGAAATTTGAGAATATTAAAATTATTATTAAAGTCCATATTATTTAATTATTCTAGTACGTTGGCAGGTATTTGGACAGGAAGGTAGCAAATCAAAAAAAATTGTCATTGATTTACCCGACGTTTCGCCAATTTTATTTTGGCTTCATCAGTCATCTAAAAAACAAAAAACATTCAGAGAAATTACAAAAGTTAGATCATTTTTTTCATCCTTTTTTTCTTCTCTGACCAAATCAACAAATTATAACTACGTTATAATCAAAGGCAGTCCATAAATTATTTAACTTTTATTCAATTTCCGACGTTTCGGAGACTTTGTTCTCTTCTTCTTCAGGGTATTGAATAGTTATTGATGGGTGAGTATAACTCGGTTCCAATTTGTCTCTCCTTTCAGTGATAGCAACAATATTACAATATTTTCCAACATTATACCATAAGTGGACTTGGTTTCAATATTCATTAATATGGTTATGGATAACCAAGTCCACTTATGGTATAATGTTGGAAAATATTGTAATATTGTTGCTATCACTGAAAGGAGAGACAAATTGGAACCGAGTTATACTCACCCATCAATAACTAACTATTCAATATCCTGAAGAAGAAGAGAAAAAGTCTCCGAAACGTCGGAAATTGAATAAAATTTGAATGATTTATGGACTGCCTTTTATTATAACCTAGTTATTTCTCTTACCAGTCCGTCTTTCTAAGAAAATAAATAAAATTCAACAAATTATATTACATATAACATATTTGAATGATTATGATTAATTTTAAGATATAATAGATGTGCACATATTTCTGATATTATTGAGTTTATTCAGAAATATGTGCACATCTATTATATCTTAAAATTAATCATAATCTTTGAGATTATTTTACATGTAATATAATTTGTTGATTTGGTCAGAGAAGAAAGAAAGAAGGAAACAAATGATCTAACTTTTGTAATTTCTCTGAAACTGTTTTTTTTTTGTATTTTTTAGACGACTGATGAAGCCAAAATAAAATTGCCGAAACGTCTCGTAAATCAATGACAATTTTTTGATTTGCTACCTTCCTGTCCAAATACCTACCAACATACTTACTTGATTAATTAAAATTATTCCCAGGCTTGAAGTATATTAAAATATCGTAAAACCAAGCAAATTATATTTAATAATAATTTAATCAATTGAGAAGTATTTGATACCCACAGCTCACCTATTTAAATTTGAATTTAAAAAACAAAAACAAATTCATGGTAAAATTTAGTTTCTTTTGCCTGTCTTATAAAATGTCTTATCAAATTAGAAATGTAGCTGTTAAAGATTTTAGTTTTAGATTAATTTTATTAAGAGTCGAAATTTTATTTAAATCTCACATAATTAATTATTATTTATTGAACACGAAGAAATAATACAATATAACTACCACGTTTCGTATTACTTGAGAACGATCCCAGAATAAGTCGGTATATTGTAGGTATTATTTGTTCTTGTTCAATAAATAATTATAATTAATTATCTGTGATTTAAATAAAATTTCAACTCTTAATAAAAGCTAAAAGCTATCAAATAAGATATATATATATTTTTAATTTTGTACTTAATTTCGTGTTATTATTTCTTTTGCACTAATCTGAAATTTAATTTGTTTATTTTACAAATATGTAGAAATTTACCCTGGTAAATATTCACAAAATAATTATTCATTTCAAATGAATGTTTAACACTGTTCGGCAAAAATTTGTACCCGTAAACCTATAAATGGATTCCAGTAGAGTTTTATACTCTGATTGATTATCATGCCGAGAGAAACATAATTTTTATTATTTTGAAGGAGACAATAAAAGAGTGTGTCTTCTGCTGGAATTATAAATTTTTAATTTATTTACGAGATAACGAGACTCTAGTTTGGAGAGCTTTGCCTTCTTCATCAATCTATTACAATTGATTCACAGGAATTAATTTATCTGTTGTGTATCAATTGTAATAAACTGATAAGGAGGGCAAAGCTCTCGAAACTATAGTCTCTTTTAAGTGCCATATCAGATCTCCCTGGCGTTTCTCATTAAAGAGACTATGAGTTTCAAGAGCTTTCCCCTCTTCATCAGTCTATTACATTTGATACACGACAGATACATTAATTTCTGTGAATCAATTGTAACTGACTGATGAAGAGGGCAAAGCTCTCGAAACTATAGTCTCGTTATAAATAAATTAAAAATTTATAATTCCAGCAAAAGACACACTATTTTATTGTCTCCTTCAATTAATAGAAAACATCTTCCTCTTTGATTTTCAAATTACCACTTGTTTGTAGCTCAATTAGAACTCGAGTTATAACTAAAAAACTAAGACCATTATCTGAAAAAATACCTTAGGTACCTAGAGGCCGCCATTTAAAATTTCTTTTAGCAATCACTCGTGTCTTATTTAGTGTCCTAGTATATATGATCTATTTTTTTCAATATTGAATTTATAATCATGAAACCTGCTACAAAATATTCCTAAAGTAAATATGTACCTACATACCATATGTTTTTATCCTTTATAATCACGTAGTTTTAGTTTTCTATTACGTCAACAAAATATTTTGATTTAAAATATTGTTGTTTAACATCTAATGGGACTCAAAAATAAGGTCAAAATCTTTTTCGTCGTTTTGATCGATAATATCTCGAAACACTGACCCGTTCTAAAAAAATCAGGACATTGCATGATATTCAGCGTATCTACTGGAATCCATTGTTATGTTTACGGTTAGAAATTTTTGTTTAATTTTTACCGAGCAGTGTAATTAATTTTTCATACAAGATTTAAAAGTAAATTTGATGAGTATTAAAAACAAATCTCTACCATAAGTAAAAAAATGAAATCACCATTTAAAATAATCAAATATATTTTAGATACTTTAGGCTTGTTTAGAAATATTATATATTGTTTAATTTAAAAACTTGAAAAAACACTTATAAATTAATTCTTACTTAAAATTATTATAATATGATTTTTTTTTATTTTTCAGGTGGCCGCTAAGGAGCAAAGAAAGCTCGGAGGAAATAACAGTGGATTTATAAAATGCAAACACACCTGTTAATATTAAGTAAAAAACAGCACATTTAAACTCATTTCATATAATATATGTACACATACATATAAACGTGTATTCATATAAGATAAGAAAAATATATGTATGTGTATATATATATTATAAATATGAACAACCTTCTTTCAAAATGGGGTCAGAGAGCTGATTTAGAGGGACAAAGAGACCGATTTTTGTAAAACGCAATGCTGTTTAATAATGAAGCTTGTTAGCATCTGATCAGATTAAAAGGGCGTCGCCTCCAACAGCAGCATACGCCCTATCTTATGTAGACGCCGCCCGACGTTTCTTAAAAAAATAAAATAAAAAAAAGTGTCCAAAAAACCTTCACCAGCCACTAAAACGTCTTCATTTGTGTGTGCGGCTGTGTATTAATTATTTTGATTTTTTTTTTTTAATCAGAAAACATGAAAAAATATATACATAATTATATCAACATTTAATTATTATTCAATTTTTAAAATCCTTGGTTGGTAAAAAAAAAGTTAAAAAAAAAAGAAAAAAAAATTAAGGAAAATGGAAGTCAATTTTTTTTATTTGGAAATTTCCTATTTTCCTTTTTATTTATATTTTTTTACCTTAAACATATTTTAGAATTTATTTTAAATTTTAAAATAATTTACAAAAGATATCTTAAATAAATATTTTACAATATAAACAGTTTTTTTGCTCTATTTCAACAATAATTGTATATCTATTCAATTTCAATGATAGATTGTATCTTAACTGCCAGCTTAACCAATAAATAAAAAAAAAATCAATAAAAGATGCAAACTACTAAATTATTCTAAGAAATGGCCAAAATAATATTATTATTATAAATGGCCAGAACAAAACACGTTTTTTTTTAATAGAATGGACATTTGGCCCTTGTTATTGTCTATAAACTAAAAAAAAGGTCATTAAAAAATATTCTTAATGATATAGTAATTATTTTTATGAATATTTTTAATTAAAAAAAGACTTATATATATATACCGGGTCAGTTTTTTTTTATCTTGAGACAGTCTTATAACTCAAAAACAGTGCATTATATGAAAAAAAGTATTTATATCAAGGGGGAAACTAAACTACTCTATTGTTTATCGACCTAGAACAAGCTTTCAAGGGTATTTTAAGATCAAGTTCTGTTTTTTAAATGGAACCCAATATCCCAATATTTTTCTTTACATTTCCTAAATCTATAAAAACTACTGAACAACTTTTATAAGAACTATTTTTTTATACGACGTCAAATAAAGAAAATATTAAATCAATTAGATCTCAAAAAATCCAAATAATAATTATTCTTAACAATTATTCAACTTAATTATCAATTAATAATGATCAAATATTTAATTATTAAATAAATAATTTATTAATAATTAGTAATTAAATAGTTTTTCCCCCAGGAACTTCATTTTATCGTGTTGTAAATCTATTAAAAAAAAAACAGGATATGTAAACACTACGAAGAAACTTAAAAGGCCAAAATAACGAAATTGGAACTGGAATTCATCCAGAACACTTGCGATACAATCATACACTGGAATGTCTAGAACAGTGTCGCAAAATTATTAATTATTATTAATAATTAATAGAGATTGTGGTGTTGGTGCAAGGTGAAACATCTTTAATAAAGATAAAAGTAATTAAATATTATATGAAATATTCATTTACTATGAGTTTCCAGGTCACTTGTTTCACATTAAAAATTAAAATTGAAAAAATTTACCTCTTTTATTTTTTTAATTTTAATGTGAAACAAGTGACCTAGAAAACATAACTCATAGTAAATGAATATTTCATATAATATTTATTTACTTTTATCTTAATTATTATTAAATTATTTATTTAATAATTAAATATTTTGATCCTTATTATTGAATGATTGTTAAATATAATTATTAGGATTTTTTTGAGATCTAATTGATTTAATATTTTTTATTATTTGATGTCATATAAAAAATAGTTCTAATAAAAGTTGTTCAGTTTTTTTCGTAGATTCAGAATTTGTACAGAAACATATAAGTTTCTATTTGAAAAACAGAACTTGATCTCGAAATACCCATTAAAGCTTGTTCTAGGTCGACAAACAATAGAATAGTTTAGTTTCCCCCTTGATATAAATAAACTTTTTTTATATAATGTACTGTTTTTGAGTTTTAAGACTGTCTCAAAATAAAAAACTCACCCGGTATATATAAAATAAAATACTGGTAGGAAAACAATTGCTGGAATGAAATTTCTGCAAATAGCATTTAAACCTATTTTTTTTTTTCATTTTATCTGAATCTTTGGATTAGCTTACAGCTTAATTATTTCCCCTTGCTTTGCATAGACCCACAAGCTTTTGGTCTTCTTATGATTTGAATTACTTTTTTTTTTAATCGAATTGGTAAAAATTTAATTTTTATAAAGGCCAAATGCCCATCTCTTAAAAAATAGGCCTATATAGGTATATATATATTGGTCAAATATGAATAAAATTCTTTTCTTTTTATTCATTTGTAAATAGTCATTTCTTGATTTATTATATTATTATTAATTAAGTAACGAATATCCCAAGGATATATATATTATTATTTCCTTTAAAGAATAAAATTTAGTGTGAATTTAATTCTTATTAAATATTCTCTCTTCAACTACGGTATATCACATATTCGTTAAAAAAAAATAACATCTAAAAAAATTATATTAATCATAAAAATAAAAAAAGAATTTATACTCAATACTTTTAAACTTTTAGCTACAGAATTAAACTCGAAACAAAGCAAATGGAAAAAGAAAATATTCAAAGGAATTAAATATGAAGAATGAATGAATGAATGAGGCCTAGCGGGATTTTTCGTCAGACTATGTAAGAATCAGCGATATATCTTCAGAGGCCACACACACACATACCACACACATATATACACATACACATATTATATATATATAGTAAATATATATATAAATATTTGTTTCGTAATAAATTTGAATAAATGGTTTTTAGATTTATCGCAATCTGTGACGAACCGAAGTTGTTGTGTATCTTACCATAAATATAATATATATATACGTATATGTATATATATAAAAATATATACTGTAAAAAAATAAGATACAGACAATAAAATGATAAAGAAGATGAGAAAAATAATTATTTTTATCTTTCCTTGTTTTCCCTCTGATTTGTATATTAATTCTCAATCGTCTTTGTATTTCATTAAAATTAATTTTCTTATTATTATGTAATTTCTGATTACATTTTTTTTTATCTGATAGAAAAAGGCCTGGCCAAGGCAAATTGGACATCATTGACCACTTAAAAATTACCCAAAGCCCCTCATCAATAAAAATATAAATTACAATTTTTTTTTTTTTTTTGGAATCTGGCTTTACAATGAATTTCGTTCTTAATGATTTTCATTGAGAGTGATTAATTTGAAAAAAACAACAATATTACAACCATTGGAAAGGACGTGCCAAGATATAGGCAGAGCCCCCCCCCCACCCCTAGAAGAAGAAATAAAGTCTATTATGGTGGCAACTAAAAAATTAGAACATGTAAAAATATTTCCCCTAATTCATAGCGGCGTCTTTTTAAAATAATTTATAATATTAAACTTAAAAACTACATATTTATTTCGAACCCCCTCACCTTCGAAACTAATATAAGCTGCCCCCCCCCCCCCCCCACACCTAGCTCAAATCCTGGGCGCGCCCTTTCGCATCGAACCAACCATATCGTCAGCTTAGGCCGATTGTATGTAATGTTTTTTACCACTAACCAAATGTAGATGGTAAATGGAGGGACTGGGATGGCCAATCAGATGACAGGCACTGAAAGTTCCTGTCATCTGATTGGCCATCCCAGCCCCTCCATTTACCATCTACCTTTGGTTAGTGGTAAAAAAACATTTACTTTTGCGACATACAACCGGCCCTAAGAGTGTAAACCTGCTACCTCCATTTTTTATCATATATGACATATTAATACCGTTTGAAAGTAAAAGAGATGCAGCATCGTCCAAGTAAAACTGCTACATAAAATAACAATCGTAAGTTGTAGAAAAAAAAATGTGAAAAATAGTTTCTTTCCATAACAACAATATTAAATTTTGTTTGTTTTTTCTCTCCCCTGTAAAATTTCCTTGTTGTCAGTTAGCAGGCTTACAGTCGAATACGATGATATATATTTGTAAGGTATTAAACATAAAATAAATGAATCGTAAAGGGTCATGTTTTCTAGCATTTTTTTATTATGACCTCATTCAAAAGTTCGGCCCTCGATGCGATGTACTGTTAGGTTTAAAAGGATTTATGATTTAATATACTGCAGCGCTTCTTTTCGCGACCCCATTTTGCGCGAAAATTTTTTACCATCATTTTTACTAGCAAATCAAAAATAATTTAATTTATAATGAAGAAAATCTTTATAAACACACCTATTATAACGTCGCTGATCTTAAAAACCTCGAGTCCGATTTTTGGTCAAACACGTATTAGACGTTTATACCGACCAACTTTTCACGGCGCATCTGTCTATTGAAACCTTATTATTCTATTCCAATTTAATTTTGTGCTAAGGACAAATAATAAATATTGCATTATATTTGTATGTATTATTGTTTAAAATGGTTTTTCTTGTTTTCTGGCTAACAATGAACTTAGGACTTACGAGGTTTTGTAAGATCAGCGACGATATATTAATAATTTTACTATTTTTTTTAATTTTTATTTTTTTTTTATTTATTTATAGTATTTGGAGAAAACAACAGTCATAGTTAAAAAAACCACAATACAAAACAAACATAATATAGATCAGAAAAAATAAAAAAACTATGACTTATTACACATTTTCTCACTGAGAGATACAGTATAAAACAAAGTTGAAATCTAGGGACAGAGCCCGAAATACAAATTTTAGCATGTTGAATGATTTCAAACTTAATAGAAGGAATCGCATGGAACTGGACAATTACATTCAAATTAAATCAACAAAAAAACAAAACAATAACATAGAACAGACAAACCTCTCTCAAACAAACCAAAAGGCTCGCCGGCTCACCCCCCCCCCCCCCCCCCAGTGGCTCACTCTCACCCAACCTAAAATGACTCAAACAGCCAAAAAGTTAAATCAATCAAAGTTTAATTCTATAGTCACCAAAATTAAAATCACAAAGTAAATAAATTAAATCGTATAAGTCAAAAAGCTAAAAACCAAATAAATTAAATCAGTCAAGTTTAAAATTGAATAGTCATAAATAATTAAAAATTAAAAATCAAGACAAACTCAAAACAATCAAATTACATCGGTATAGTCAAAAATTTTAAATCAAAAACTGAATAAAATAATCAATTAACCCACCTAAAAATGAAAAGTCATGAATGTTAAAACAGAAATAAATTAAATAAATAAATAAATAAAATCAACGCAGTCAAACAAACAAATTAAACAAATCAAAATTGAAAAGTCATAAATAGTAAAATTCAAATAAATTAAACAAATATATAAGCAAAATCAAAGGAGTTAAAATGTCAAAGCTGAATGAATCAAAATAGATCAGGCGAGTTACATCCGCCACACAGCAGATCAGGCGAGTAAATTTTACCGAACAATGATCAACCGAAACAAATCAAAACACTCATATGTGAATCATGTAAAAATTAATCTAATTTCGTCCTTGGAAGCCCGCCAGCTTGTATTATAAAAATCACAGCCACAAAAATAATGATTAAAATCGCTGCACAATCTGACCAACGGAGCTCTCCGACCCGCGTTTGTACGACACTTAGATTGCGCAAACACATGAGACAACCTGGACGCCGGACGCGGGACCCGGAAATCTATCTGTACTAGAAGATCAGGGCAATCCACCTCAGACAGACAAATATTTCTTAGCGTCATCCCACCAAGAAGCAATCTTCTAACTTCCAAATTTATTAAAACTACATAATTACACTTATTAAATATAAATAATAATTAAATGGATCTGCTCTTGTTTCTTATTAAATAAAGAATCAAACAAGAGTTCATCATCTTCAACATTTTTCAAATTTGATCTGTGTTTTAATTTTAAAATCGTCAATGCCGAGAACGTCGGTTTACTCAAATAAAATCATCTAATACAAAATGGCAATTTTACAAATTATTGGAAAAAATCCTTACTTATACATATCTATAATTTTTCTCATTAATATATCAAAGAATAATTGACATATTAACGAGAATTGTTTTTGATCGCGCAAAAGTTGTGTGTTTTAATATATTTTTGATTCGTGCATTAAGTTTCTTTAATTATTTATTATATCTACATACAGTGGGTTGCCAAATTATTATAGTCAAATAATTTTTATCAAGTAAATTTATTTTATTAAGACTTTTCAAAAAACCTAGTAGTAATCTATTCTAAAAACCCTTTTGGACTGGCCTGTCAACTCGCCAGACCTCAAACCGATCGAAAATGTATGGGCGGCCCTAAAAAACGAAATTTTCAAAGATAAAATAAATAATATTAACAAAAGGGACTTGATAGAAAATATTATTAAAGCATGGCACAATACACCTGCACTTGAAGAAATACCCAAAACAGGCATTGCCGCAGCGCATATGGTACAAAATGGGATTTCTCGAAAGAGAGGATTCACTAAATATTGAAATTGTATTTTGAATTGTCCTAAGCTAATAAACCTATAAAGATAATAACAATTGAAACGATATTATGAGTTCACAACATTCTGGGTTGAGTAGATCTACTTCTAATTCAACGGGAAAATTCCTTATTATTCCAGTTTTTATAGTTAGGAAATATGGAATATAAGCTTGGAATTCATTTTCTTTTAAAATTGGGTCAATTGAAAACTTATTGGCTTCAGTTGATTTCTCAAACTGTACCCTTATTTTAAATTTGTTAATACAAGATATTCCTACGATAGAGTGGTTATAATTTTTGACTTTTTGGAAAGAAATTTACCGAAAACCATCGGGTGTATAGCTTTGGAGACTACTTTGGAAGAAACACTAATTGAATCAACGAGCTGGGCCAATGGAAGGAACATCGTCATCAATAACGACATCTTTTCCATTGTCCCCTAAGAATGAACGAAGAACTTTTTTTGCCTCTATATGTGACCTCCGAGAAAAGGGACCTAGTGTGTGAAAATGAAGTTTTGAGAAAAACGCATTATCACTTTGAACACACCTTCAGTTGGGAGATGCGATTTGATATGGTTAGTTATGATTTTTTTCGAAAACAATTTAAAATCAAAAAATCAAAAAAAATAAAATTTTAATGTTTTTCTCATTTTTATCGATTTTCCCCAAGTTCGTTTTGTACGTTTTTATGGGGTAAATAAATTTTTATCAGAAATCTAACTCATTTCATCTTATCCTACACCCTTTTAGGTACCAGAATCCACTCTTAAGTCCAAACCCATTTTTTGACACAATAGGTCACTTTTCTCGGAGAAGGTCACATATAAACAAAATATGGACCGTTGTCTGACATACTGTAAGCATTTCCAAAAGAAAGTCCTTCATTGGGCTGGGGTCCTGGAGGTGCCATACCTCCAGAACCCATCATATTGAATTGGGCCTCGCCGATTTGGC
Organism: Forficula auricularia; assembly: GCA_024734495.1. Classification (NCBI taxonomy): domain Eukaryota; kingdom Metazoa; phylum Arthropoda; class Insecta; order Dermaptera; family Forficulidae; genus Forficula; species Forficula auricularia. The sequence goes on from JALMQS010000128.1 coordinate 924,216, forward strand.
GAGGGCCTTCGAAAAAAACAAAAACAAAAAAATCAATAAGAAAACATAAAACAATTCTCAATTAAAAATAGGAAAATATATTAAGAAATATTATATAAATATGTATAATAAAAGAAAGAAGGAAAGCTTACTCAAGACTAGTAGTAAGCTAAACCCTTAAAAACGTATGAAAGATATAATTTTAGAAATGAGTATAATAATTTGGCCACCCACTGTAAAGGCTAGTTTACACGAACCTAGTACTAAGCATTAGTACTAACCACTCACACTTTTGTGTCGTGTAAACACCCAATATAAGTGGTTAGTATTAGTAGAGTGGCAAGTGCGAGTGAATAGAAATGGTTTCTATTTACTAATGGTAAGTAGCACATACAGGGAGGGGCATAAAGATCTACCACATTATGAAGAGGTATAAAAAATGAAAAAAATTTAACTAGAAAAAAACTTAATATATTTTTGAAAAGAACATAATATTATTTTTTTTAAATGTGTTTTAAACATTATCAAACAAGAAGGGGGGGGGGGGGATCAAAAATGAAAATTCTAGCCCTTTTTTTTTTTTTTTTTTTTTTTTAATGATATTGATGTGAGAAGGAGATACACCAGAAGGTGGATCCCCTAAAGGCTTGTATGGGCTGGCCCCTCCATCGTGAAAAGAACAGAGTAGAAGGAAAAGAAGCAGGGATCACGAGCCAATCTCAGAAACTTAGATACAATCCAATATCCAATTTAATAAGGTTTTAGGGGCTTCGAGCAGTGGTAAATTCTCCGCGCGATAAATTCGGTTAAATTTATCTCCCACTTAATTTGTATTACCAGACCCTATACTTACAGAAAAAATGTCTGGGTATAGCCGGGAATCGAACCCGAGACCTCTGGGTTGCCAGTCAGTTATTCTGACCATTACACCACGGAGGCGGACAAACTCAAACAAATTTTATATATATATTCTGTGGACCCCAAAAAGCTAGAAATGCAAAAACTAACCACCCAAAATGGGGGGGGGGGTCAAAAATGAAAATTCTAACCATTTTGACCAAACTCAACAAAATTTTGTTTACATATTCTGTGGACTCGCAGAAGGATAGAAATGAAAAAACTAATTAAATTTTAAATACCTACATAGTTTAGTCGAAATGGCTAGAATTTTCATTCATTTTTGACTCTCAAGGTGAAACATTTTTAATAAAATCTAAGTAAAATTTCAAGGTAAGTTTCACAAAATAATTTTTTTTTTTTTTACTTTATCTTTTATTGATTCAAATATAGTTTTAATAATCAAAATGATTAGTTAAGCCGTAATTATTTGGAGAATTGGATTTCAAATAAGCTTTTTTTTTTTTTTTTTTTTTTAATTTGCTTTTATTTATAAAGAAATTATTTTTATAAAATTTAAGCATGGACTCTTAAGTAGCTAGGTACAATTTTTGTTTCCATTTGCACAGCCCTTGATGAAAGAAAACTTCCCTTTAACTTTAAATTTTGGCTATTAAAAAAAAAATAAAATCAGATTCTTTTCGAATCCACCTCCCCGACAAAAAAAATGGGTTTTGGAATTAGTCAAAGTTGTCAGATGTTTATTTTTTTAATCTAATTTTAGTACATTGCTAATTTCTTTAATAATTAAATCGTTGTCTGGCGACGATGATCATCATTATCATTTCCGCTCATTCTGAATAACACTATTTTAGGTCCATGAATCGGATCGATCTGAAAAAGAAAACAAAATATGAACAATTTGAAATATTTGGTCGCCTTTTTTTGGTTATACATAGATGTATAAAATTGTATAAATAAGGTTGTATAAGCAATATGTAAATGTTTTGTAACAAATATCTCAGAGGATGATTTTAACTTCGAAACTCACGCACATATTATATATACACTTTAGAGGATTTGGATCAAGTCCTGTCGTGGAAAATGCTGAATATCTATAAATCTAAAAGTTTTAACAAACAGTGGTCCAGGTAAACGTTAGAGTCAATAAAATTTCCTAGAGAATGAGATAGGAATCAAGTTTCTAGGATGAGTGGTTTTGATTTTAAGAATAAGAAGGAAAAACTGCGATTTTTGAAAAAATGGATCATTTCCTGTCATGGAAAATACTGGATATCTATAAATCTAAAAGTTTTAACAAACAGTGGTCCAGGTAAATGTTAGAGCCAATAAAATTTTCTAGAGAATGAGATAGGAATCAAGTTTCTAGGATGAGTGGTTTTCATTTTATGAAGGAAAAAATTGCAGTTTTTCAAAACTTCAGCCTCATTGCTGCCCGTTCGGGTTACCAATTAAGATGCAAGTTTGGAATAGTATCATTTTATCCAGAATTTCAAGAGCTTTAATTTCTTTTTGATTTGATAAGCTGTTTTTGAGTTATTCAAGAAAAACTGAAAAAAACCCGAAATTTGCTCAATTTGAGGCGTCCACAATTCAAATTTTGGAGGAGGGGGGAGCTTGGGGTAGTAATATTGGGGCACCAATAAAGGTATTCCAGCAATAAATCCTGTTAAAATCGTAATTTGTCTCGACTATAAATACATTTTGTATTTGAATTTTTATCAGTCTTCTGGTTGTGAACAGTGACCTCCCCCCTCCCACCAAACCTCCCCCCTCATCCCCCGCTCCCTTTCAAAATGTTAAATTGAATAAAAGTTAACCACGTAAAAAAATGTGTCAAGGTGGTGTGGAAAAGAGTGCATATTAGTGAGAATTCCAAATTTGCAGTTTTCGAATTTGCCATAACATGCTAACGATAATTTGTAGCAGAAAAAGTGTAATGACCTTTTTTGTCGGAAATCGCATACTCTATAAATTTGATAAAAACTATTTTTACAATAAAACTAACTGTTTAAGAGATATTCGCGAAAAACTGATTTTCATGACCTTTAAGCCTGAATAAAATTTTTAGCACATGTCGGATCGTTGGGGACTTTCCACATTTCATTTAAAATGACTATTCAAAGGTTTTAGCTCTGTGGGAATTTTTGCTATGTTGAGTGTCTATTTTGACTGGACTATTATATTAAGGCTGGAGACCGCTGGACTAGGAAAGCTGTCCGCCTGTATCTATGCAACCGAAACGACGTCCCTGGATCGGACTTGCCTACCCTACAGCCTACAGGCGTCCTTGTCAAATGAATATTTTTCATAATGTTCAAAATTTGACAGCCTTCTCGCATGAGCTTATTTCTTATTTTTCTAATGAACCAGAGCGTACACAAAATTGCTAACGAACATAATAACTAAAGTACTAACAGACATTTTGATAAAATAATTAATATCTCCTAAAATACAGGGTGGGGCAGAATGCAGTCCCTTATTTGAAGGGTTAAATGTAAGAAAACGGTCCAAGATACATAAAAAAAGGTTTTTATTACTCAAAAGAACATATAATATCGTTTTTGACGATGTTTTGAAAATGATATCGTCCAAGTGGCGGCCTTGGCGAGCAATGCAGATATTGAGCCTTTAAAAGAAGTTTTTAGCAACCCTTTCCAGTATATCTTGAGAAATTCCAGCAATGACGACCTCTATCGCTTGTTCGAGGTCGAACTTTGTATACCTCAGCTTTGACGTATCTCCCCAGAAAAAAATCACATCGGGAAAGCGAGGGGGCCATGGAACATCCCGTTGTCGCCACAACGCTTTCCCCGTTTTTAAAAAACGTCTCCACAACAAAGCACTGTTGCTCACCTGACCAAGGCATGGTGTCTACTTTTTTTCCGAGGAGAGGGGAGAATCTTCAAAAAGACACCCCTCTGGGTAGTGCCAGGTTCCTGTCATTTTCAAGGACTGACTAAACTCCTCTCCCCTTATTTCCCCGTCACCTGGGACCACAGTGTATTACTTCAGGTGACGAGAATATCGCCTTTTCTATTCGGTACTCAGAGCGGCGTTTAACGTTTCTCTTTCATGGGATGTCTTCCCCTGGAGAATGGATTTCAGGAAGGCCATCTCTCTCCACTCTCCAGCATGAGCACAACCACGGTCTCTATTAAAATCAGCTGCCAAATCTTGGCAAAGCCTGTTCCTATGTTCTGCCCATCTCGGACAGTAAAACACAGTGTGTTCCGCTGTGTCCTCAGCGCAGTACCAGCAGACACCATCTTCTTTTCTCCCAATACGGGATAAGAAGGAACTCAAGCACCCGTGCCCGCTTAGGAATTGTGTGATGTGAAAATCCACCTCGCCGTACCTCCTGTCGAGCCACGCTCCCATGTTTGGAATCAGGATTCTCGCCCAGGCTGCTTTTTCTGCCCACGGCTGCTCCCAGTTCCGAATCCAACTCTTTCGGGTAGCTTCTTCAGATTCGTGTTTTTCCATCCTCCCTTCAAAGACTTGGCTAGGTTGCTCTGCCAATGTGTCTACCGAGGGGTGATCCGCGATTGGAAGTAGGTGTACACCTCTTTGGAAGTATTTTGGAAGTACTTGCAAATATTTGGAAGTGCTTGGAAATATTTGGAAGTACAAGTAGGTGTACAGCATATTAGGTCGCGGTTTACCCCTCGGTGTCTACAGATGGTACGGTATTGCTCACCCAACCTAACGGCACCTGCCATCCCCTCTTTTCGGACTGGGTGCCCTCCAGTGATTTGTTGAAACTAGGGACTGCATTCTGCCCCACCCTGTATAATTTTTTCGATGTTCATTCATTAGAGCTTTTTTGTATCGCAAAACACCATTGTTTCGCTCAATTTTTTTTATCAAAATAATTTCAGTCGTTTTTGAGATATTTCGAAAAAAAACCCACTTTTTTCTTGTATGGTAAAATAATAACATATAATACATACCTCAAGACCTTCATTCCAATTAAACTCCAAACAACTGAGTTTAAAGTTCAATTCAGTGTAGAATAAAGATTTATCTAAAATGAACGGTTCAACATCGAGACAAGCCATCGCTCTTTCTTGATTTATCGAAACGTTATGGAAATTCAAACAAAATGACATGTCTTTTAGTAATGGAAAAGGTAGACATTTCGGCGACGGATTTTTCACTATAGAAAAATTAAACATATGATAAAAGATTAATAGTGATATTATTTCATATCAATCTGGCATTCTCAATCATCTTTTAGAAATTTTTATTATATACAGGGTTATTGGTAATTTGATAAAAAAAAGGGGTTATACTATAGCTAATTTTCAATAAATTTGACCCGGGGTCAAAAATAATGAGTTTTAGAGTTATCAGAGTTTTAATTTTTTTTTTTTGAAATTTCCCGTCTTTCTACCACTAACTAATTGTAAAAAAAGTTCTGAGTGTTACAAAGACACTCTTCTAATTGCTGGTGAATAAGAGATTATTATTATACGAGCTTTTCGTGCGTGCCTTCCGGGCTGGTGCCCTGGCGGGCAGCGTCTCGGTCCAAAATTTTTATTCCTCTTAAAAAACCACACTCTAAATGTATACCCATAAACTACCGAAAATACATCGTCTCTTAAAAGTTTCGCATCTTTAATTTTTGAGTGGCGAGGGGGGGGGGGGGAGGAACAATTATCAATATATTTAATGTTTCTTAATTTAAAAAGAATTGGAGTCTTTCATTTCAAAATTCGAATATATATATATTTCAAATTTGCCTCGTTAATTAATATATATTTAATGTTTCTTAATTTAAAATCTATTGGTGTTTTTTCATTTTCATTCGAGTTCAAATGAATACAATATTATCTCGACACAAAGTCTAAATCAAAAATATATAGTTTTAGTAAAAGAAATCAAGATATAAATATTAATGTTACATTGGTCTAGTGGTTAGAGCTGATGACCATAGTTCAAAGAGTTCGTCGGTTCGATTCTAGGCAAGAGGGTAATTTTTTTAGAGAAATTTCTCTAAGCGTTGTTACAAATTAATCTAGATGAATATATATAGTATTATTTCCAATTATTATATTATTTTCAATTAATTTTAAATAATATTTTTAAGAAATATGATATTAAGTGAAAATAATGCTTAATTAAATTACAATCAAATGTTGATTTATTACAAATATGTATAATAAAACAAGTTAAGAATTAAGTTTTTTTTTTTTATGTATATTTGCTAAATGAACTTGTACATTTATTTTTAATATAATAAAAAAATTAAATAACTTACGTGGAATTGACACGGCGTAAATTTCATCTTGATCGAAGCTAGCATTGATATGAGCTTTGTGAGAGTTTCTATCATAAAATATGTTTAAACAGACTGAAAATAAAATTTGATAAAAACAATATGATTAAAAACAAAAAAGGTTTAAGGTTTAGTTTTTTTTATTTACAGGGTGATTCAAAAAGAATGAACTTAATTACAAATAATAAGTAATCATTGAGGTTGTTCTCTAGTTGATGTAAATTAACATTATATGTCTTTCATTTTATACAGGGTGTCCCGTATCACAACGATAAATCGTGAAAAGTGGATAGGCCAGTTTATGACGGGACCAAAAACTAAAAATTTTTTAAATAAATAAAGTCTCAATAGTTTTCGAGGCATTTTTTTGAAAATGGGGAAAATCGCTACCCTGGCCTAAATATCGAGATGCTGTGGCTACAAATTTAGATATTTTATTATTCTAATTTGTGTTACACAATCGTGAATAATTCTGCTATAGACCAGAATTCAAAATAAGCTATAGTTTTGGAGAAAAAAATAGTTTTGCCGGATTAGCATCTAACTTTAGATCATCTTTAATGTAAAAAAGTCTAGTAAACAAACTATCATGGCAAGTTATTTAAAAAATTGGCCCATTTAGTCGAGATTTCAAAATGGTACAACACTTTGTACTTGCTTCTTTAGAAAAAATAAACTGACGTGTTCTGATGTGGCCATCCACTTGACTTTACCATACAACCTGGCCCCTCACTTATATTTAATATTTAATAAAATTATTTATAATCATGTAGTGGAGGGGGGGGTGTTAGTTTTTGCTTTTTAGACTTTTGGGATCCCACTGATTATGTAAGATTTTAATTTTTTGACCATGCACCCCCCCCTCCATTTTTGGCGGTTAGTTTTTGCATTTTTAGACTTCTGGGGGTCCTCTGATTATGTATACAAAATTTGGTTGAGTTTGCTCAAATGGCCTAGATTTTTAATTTTTACCCCCCTCCCATTTTGGGTGGTTAGTTTTTCGATTTTTAGTCTTCTGGGGTCCCACTGATTATGTATACAAAATTTGGTTGAGTTTGGTCAAATGGCCTAGATTTTTAATTTTAACCCCCCTCCACCCCCCTTAATTTTTGGTCAATATGCACCAAAATCTAATCAGCTCTTAATCTCAATGGACCAAAACTACGTGTGAAATTTGGTTTTGATATTCACACTAGTTTTTGAGCTAGCTCGTCCACAAAATTTGGTAACGCACAGACTAACAGACATTTTGACAAAACAATTATTATCTCGAAAAATATAATTTTTTCGATGTTCACTTATTAGGGCTTTTTTGTAGAGCGAAATGCCATGGTTTCGCTCAATTTTTTTAATCGAAATAGTTTCAGCCGTTTTTGAGATATTTCGAAAAAAAGAAGGAAAAAAAAAACACTTTTTTTCATGAACGATTACAATACTTGACCATACCCTGTATGGTTAACTAAAAAATATTGATATTTTTTTGTCAAAATTAGCTAATTTAAAAACATATTTTGATAGTGTTTTTTTTGTTTAATATGTTAATCAATTATGTCCCATCTTAATTGAACTAATCTTTGGCTATTAATGACATTATTAATAGCTATTATAGTATTAATGTCTATAATAGCCAAAGATTAGTTCAATTAAGATGGGACATAATTGATTAATATATTAAATAAAAACTACCATCAAAATATGATTTTAAATTAGCTAATTTTGACAAAAAATACAAATATTTTTTTCTAACGAAACAAGTACAAAGTGCTATACCATTTTGAAATCTCGACTTTTTTTTCTTTTCTTTTATTGGCCTCGGGAACATAAATGCCCATTTAGCCAGCCGATCGTATTCGTTCATATTTCCATAAATTCGCCAGCCCTCAAATGCTGATCCCTAAGGCGGGGCCGCTCGGGGGCACAGTAGGGCAAGCAGAGCATCCCAAACCTATCCCTCCGCAACCAGCCAAAGGGCATCACGAATGGCCGACGAATATAGAGCAATAAAGAACTGTACTTGTTCATAAGTCCCTTCTATGAGGGATAAAACAGAAGACTTGTTTTAACAAGTTACCTAGTCTAAAACCACTAGAAAAATTAATATATAGTAAAAATTGACTATGTGATGGAACCTATACATTTTTTATAAGCTATATATCTAGATAAAAATGCTAATAGATAAATTAATTAAAATATCCGAGTCAAGAAAGGATGATCTCCACTAAATGGGCCAATTTTGTATATAACTTGCCATGATAGTTTACAAGACTTTTTTTTTACATTAAAGACGATTCAATGTTTTTGATCAGCTAGATCAAAATTTTTTAATACATAAGTTCGGTAAAAATATTTTCTTTTCCAAAAGTATAGTACTTATTGTTTTATTTTAAATTCTGGTCAATAGCAGGATTATTCAGGATTGCGTAACACAAATTAGAATAATAAAATATGAAACTTTGTAGCCACAGCATCTCATTATTTAGGGCAGGGTAGCAATATTCACTATTTTCAAAAAAATGCAGATTACTCGAAACCTATGAGACTTTTATTAAAAAAAAACTTTAAGTTCTGGACCGTCATAAAGTGGCCCATCGCCTGGTCACGGTTTATCGTTGTGATACGTGACACACTCTGATATAATAATGTATGTACCAGGGGTGTTAGTTGAAATTTGCCGGTTTTACTAATAGATGTCGCTAAAGGTATGTATACATTTCTATGATTTGGCACTATGTCATATTTTCTATTGACATTAACCTTCAAAAATACATAAGTTACATTCTGCCAAAATAATAGCGTCATAGTTGTTTACAGTGAATATTCGTTCCAAGTAAATCGCATTTGCGGCATTTGTTGCTTTTCTTATTTTATCATAAGAAAAATGCAGCTGAAGCTTATCGGTTGCTGGTAGAAACTTATGGTGAACATGCTCCAGTGATTAGAACATGTGAGACATGGTTTCGTCAATTTAAAAGTGGAAATTTCGATTTAACAGACAATGAACATCCTGATGAAGCGAAAAAGTTCGAAGACGAGGAATTACAGGCGTTATTGGATGAAGACCCAATGGCAACAACAATTGGACAAACACTAAATGTGATCCTAGGAGCAATTTACCAACGTTTAAAAGCCATGGGAAAGATCCAAAAGTATGGAAAATGGGTACCACACCAACTGAACGATAGACAAATGGAAAATCCAAAAGCCATTTCTGAAATGCTGCTTCAACGGTTCTAAAGGAAATCTTTTCTGAATCGAATTGTCACGGGGACGAAAAATGGATTTATTTTGAGAACCCGAGGCGAAAAAAAATCATGGTTTTCACCTGGTTAGGCCGGCCCATCGACTCCAAGGCCAAATCACTTTGGCCGTAAGACAATGTGTTTGGTGGGACCAATGTGGTGTGGTGTACTTCGAGTTATTAAAACCTGATGAGACGGTGAATACAGATGGCTACCGACAAGAAATTATGAATTTGAATCATGCGTTGATCGAAAAACGGCCGGAATGGGCCCGAAGACATGGCAAAGTTATCCTACAACATGACCACGCACCGTCTCATACCGCTAAAGTTGTTAAGAACACATTAAAAGCATTGAATTGGGAAATATTATCGAACCCGCCGTACTCTCCAGACCTCGCCCCGTCCGACTATCACCTTTTCGCATCAATGGGACACTCACTCGCAGAGCATCGCTTCGCCAATTTTGAAGAAGTCGAAAAATGGCTCGTCAAATGGTTTGCCTCGATAGAGAAAAAAAGTTTTTTTTTTGCAATTGGTATCCATGATTTGTCTGAAAGATGGGCAAAATGTGTAGAATCCAATGGTCAATACTTTGAATAAAATTTTTTTTAGATTCCCTTGAGAATTAAGTGTTTTCTTTATCGAAAAAACCAGCAAATTTCAACTAACACCCCTGGTACATTGAAGTGCAAATAAATCGATCCACCAATAAAAACTTTATTAAATAGTTAATCATTTTTCATTTTTTTACAAGTAATCATACATTTACTGAAAAACGGCTTATTACAAGTGTACTTGCCTTAGCCCTTGATTAATTAGGCACACACAATTTGAACTGCTTGAACTTCAGAAATATCCATTTTGTATATTTTATCTTTCTATCAATGATTCATTAATTCAAAATTATTCATTTTATTGATATTTCAAATGGAATTTGATCTTTTATTAAAACTTTATTTAAATGAAAAGTGAAATCGAGAAAGTATGATAATTTGTAATTGTATCTTTTAATTTAATTTTACTTATTTTTTTTTTTTTTTATAAAATTCAAAAATTATGAACAATATTCATTGAATATGTTAGTTTAAGAGTTAATAGAACAAATTATATGAATATTTGTAAAAATTTTAAAAATAATTTGGTATTTAATAAAGTTTTTATTAGTGGGTCGATTTTTTTTACATTAAAACTTTATTTAAATGTAAAGTAATATTGAGAAAGTATGATAATTTGTAATTGTATCTTTTAATTTAATATTACTTATTTTTACTATGAAATTCAAAAATTATCACCCATATTTATTGAATATGTTAGTTTCAGAGTTAATAGAACAAATTATATGGTTATTTGTAGCAATTTTAAAAATAATTTCTTATTTAATAAAGTTTTATTGGTGGATCGATTTTTTTCCACCGTAGTGTAGTTCATGAAATTGAGTCCATCATTTTGAATCGCTCTCTACTTTACCATATAAGAAATAGAGTTGCATTTTTTATATTATTGGAACGAACGCTTTTTAGGTATTATTGAAAATTAATTTAAATAACTATTTTTCTTTTCACTTACCATTGTGGTGTATCCTGAACATATTTATATCTAATTTCAAACAGCACTCGCATTGGTAATTTTTACAATTACATGGTAAACTACTATCATTGAGACGTTTGAATTCTCGTGACGCCCAATCCTCTGTCGATTCATCTACAGCTAAAAAAAATAGTACTTATGTTACTATTAAATTTACTAAAAGACTCAAATATTGCTATAATGATCTTCTAAAAACAGGTGTTAACTTGAAAACGTTCTTAAAACTTTTAACTTTTAAGAAAATATCTCCAGCTAATATTCTGAAGCATATGTAAGGACTAGGTGCCAGCCTCTAGGCATTGTCGCAGGGGTATTCTGATGGCTATAAGGTGCAATACTCAAGCATATAAGTTTAAGTGTCATGACTGAGAGTTGGATAGGTAAAGTCTGACAAAAAGAAATAAGCTGACGTGTTCTGATGTGGCCATCCACTTGACTTTACCATACAACCTAGCCCCTCACTTACATTAATATTTAATAAAATTATTTATAATCATGTAGGGGAGGGGGGGTTAGTTTTTGCATTTTTAGACTCCTAGGGGCACACTGATTATGTATACAAAATTTGGTTGAGTTTGGTAAATGGCCAAGATTTTCATTTTTTGAACCTCCACCCCCCCCCCCTTTTGGGCTGTTAGTTTTTGCATTTTTAGACTTCTGGGGACCCACTGATTATGTATATAAAATTTGGTTGAGTTTGGTAAATCAGCTCTTAATCTGGGATCTGGAGATGTGCGCGGGGGCAAAGCCCTCATATAATTATATGATGCACCCGGACCAGATTAAAAATAATATTTTTATTGAATTATGTAGACTTAGGTCGGGGTCTCTTCCTTTGGCCGTTAGAACAAGTAGGGGAAGGCGGCCGGAGGGTCCACCCATGTGTAGGGCCGGGTGCAGAAAAACTGAAACGACAGCGCATATTCTCCAGTCGTGTGGGCGGACGCACGATGGAAGGCTCAGGAGGCATGATGCGGTGGTTAGACGTCTGGCTGATGAACTAATAAAAAAGGGAATGCGGGTCGAGCTCGAATATTTATATCAGAGCTCGGCCGGGAACAGGAAGCCAGACATCGTGGCGAAGGACGGGTCGGGGATGGTGTGGGTTCTGGATGTGCAGATAGTGTCACCGCTCCTCGGACTGGGGGTTGCCCACAGAAACAAAATTAATTATTATAAGGGCAACTCCAGTCTGGTGAGCAACATTGCGGCAAGGTTTGGGGTGGGCTCGGGTTCTGTGAGAGTTGAAGCCATCACACTCTCGTGGAAGGGAGTGTGGTGGCATAAAGCGGAGCCTCCCCTTGTGGCCCTGGGAATTTCCCAGAGAACTTTATGGGATATGACCTTCAGGGCGATGAGGGGTTCTTTGATGAATTTTTACAGCTTCAACAGGAGAACTTATAGGGAAATCGCCATGCGCTAGAAATTGTATATAAAAAAAAAAATAAAAAACAATTTTTTGTAAAAATATTATGTAAATATTCCTATAATAATGTAAATACTCCTGTAATTAAATTCACCCGACTATGTAAACATTTCTTGTTAGTGGAGGCCCCCACCTGCGTAGCCCAATAAACGAAAAATCAATGGACCAAAACTAGTGTGAAATTTCGTTTTGATATTCACACTAGTTTTTGAGCTAGCCCGGCCACAAAAATTTGGTAACGCCCAGACAAACTAACTAACTAACAGACATTTTGACAAAACAATTATTATCTCGAAAAATATAATTTTTTCGATGTTCACTTATTAGAACTTTTTTGTAGAGGGAAATGCCATGGTTTCGATAAATTTTTTTAATCAAAATAATTTAAGCCGTTTTTGAGATATTTCGAAAAAAAACAACACTTTTTTTTATGCACGATTACAATACTTTACCATACCCTGTATGGTAAAGAAAAAAATAATAATATTAAAAATTAATTTTTAAAGTTAACAAATATCTTTAAAAAATTTTTTTAACATACCCCCATAAAAAAAATGTCACGGTGTAGGTCAAAAACTAGTATGAATTTCAAAACGAAATTTCAAATCTAGATTCTTTAGATAGATAGATGGACCCAAATGATTATAATATTCATATTACCTGGTAAAAAACTGATGTAGCCACCAGGTGGATGAATAATATCTAAAATTATTGAAAAAAAACACAACACATTATTAAATAATTAAATGTATTTATACCTCCATACATATAAGATAGATTATAATACAATATAAAAATATATACCGGGTGAGTTTTTTTATCTTGAGACAGTCTTATAAAGATAAGAGTAAATAGATATTTTATTTAATATGGATTTACTATGAGTTAAGGATACTGGGTCACTTATTTCACATTAAAATTAAAAAAATTAAAAGATATAAAATTTTTTTTCTTTTTCAATATATATATTTCGGGCTATCAACCCATCTTCAGGAAATACAGAAGGTAACTAAATAAAATTTATTGAATGACCATGTCATAATTAATTATCAAATAATATTTAATTATTAAATTGAAGAGTCACAACAATGAAAATAAGTGTTTATAATGATCTTAAAACTTCGTTATACTCAGATTTAAGAAATTATTTTCTACTTAATAGATCGATTTAAAATTATTGAGCTTAAAAAAGTTTATTTCTTTAGTTAATTCAATAAATAGTTATATTGTATTAACCTAATAAAAATGAAGCATTTTTTTGTTGAAGAAAAATGTTTCATTCAGAAGACTTGCTATACATTCTGGAATGTCACAGAACATTGTCGCAAAATTATTAAATTATTAATGATTTATTTAATAATTAAATATTTGATCATTATTATTTGATAATTAAGTTGAATAATTGTTAAAAATAATTATTAGGATTATTTTGAAATCTAATAATGATTTAATATTTTATTTATTTGATGTCGTATAAAAAAACAATTCTTATCAAAATTGTTCAGTTTTTTTTTTTGAAGATTTAGGCTATATAAAGAAAAATATAGGTTTCGATTTAAAAAACAGAACTTGACCTTGAAATACACTTAAAAGCTTGTTCTAGATCAGGGGTGGCCACTAACCTTAACTTTGGGAGCCGCAAATTTATAAAACTGTTCAAAGCGAACCACATTGTTTAAAGATTAAAGTTTTATTAAAAAAAAGACACATTTTTTATTTGATAAAATATAAATGAAGTAACTTATATTTTTTACTTATAAACATTACAAATTACAAATTAATTTAATTTTTGTATTATTATTTTTTAAATTTAATTATTATACAGGGTGGGGCATAAAGTGCCACATTTTGAAGAGAAATAAAAAAAATGAAAAAATTTAACTAGAAAAAAACTAAATATATTTTTGAAAAATAAATGAAATCGCTAATGGCCCTGGCAGTCAATGCGCCCTTAAAAAAAAATATAATTTTTTTAAATGTATTTTAAACATTATCAGAAAAAAAAATGGGGGAGGGGTCAAAAAATTCTAGCCCTTTTGACCAAACTCAACCAAATTTTGGATACATATTCTGTGGATCCCCAGAAGGCTAGAAATGCAAAAACTACAAAAATTTTGTATACATAGTTTGGTCGAAGGGGCTAGAATTTTCATTTTTGACCCTCCCCCCATTTTGGGTAGTTAGTTTTTGCATTTCTAGCCCTCTGGGAGTCCACAGAATATGTATAAAAAATTTGGTTGAGTTTGGTCAAAAGAGCTAGAATTTTCATTTTTGACCCTCCCCCCGTTTTGGGCGGTTATTTTTTATTTATTTATTTATTTAAAAACAATGCTCTGAGGTGGCTACCTCGTAGATGTCTAGGCTTTTTAGGATCCATAGAATATGTATACAAAATGTTGAGTTTGGTCGAATTGGTTTTCATTTTTGATCCCCCCCCCTGTCTGATAATGTTTAAAATACATTAAAAAAAAAATTATTATTTTTCTAGTTAAATTTTTTCATTTTTTATACCTCTTCAAAATGTGCTAGATCTTTATGCCACAGCCTGTACTTTTTAAAATCAGTATTATTCAAGAGGGTTCAAGAGCCGCATGCGGCTCGCGAGCCACGATGTGGCCACCTCTGTTCTAGATCGACAAACAATAGCGTAATTTAGTTTCCCCCTTGATTTAAATAAACTTTTATTTGAAAGTTTTTCCATATAGGTAATGCACTATTTTTGAGTTATAAGACTGTCTCAAGATAAAATAAAAACTCACCCGGTATAAGTATATATTTCAATCGCTGATAAAGGAAAAAGCAATGTTATTTTCTTTTCCACTATCATAAAGACATATTTAGAGTTTCTTTTACCTGCTATTGAACTAATTATTTCACTTTCCGCTTTCACGATAATATCTGAAAATAAATAAATAAATGTGATGCAAGATAGGACATAAAAAAGTTTGATTTTAGAAAGTTTTCTTTTTATTTCATCCCTTTAAAACTTTCTAAGCTAGTATTTACCTTAAAACACTGTTTCTCAAAGTGTGTTCCGCGGAACCCTGGGGTCCATGAAAACGCGCCAAGGATTCCGTAAAAAAATTCACGGCAGGTGAAAAAATTTAGCGTTCAAAACGAAGGTGCAGTTTTGGATTAGTTGTATGAATCCCATTCCCATAATAACGCTTTAACTCGAATCACAAGATTGGCGGGTTCCACTCTTACCATCCAAACCGAGGGGTGATCCACGATTGGAAGTAGGTGTACACCTCTTTGGAAGTATTTTTGAAGTACTTGGAAATATTTGGAATTACTTTAAAGTATTTGGATTTACTTGGAAATATTTGGAAGTACTTGGAAACATTTGGAAGTTCTTGGTAATATCTGGAAGTGCTTGGAAATATTTGAAAGTACTTGGAAATATTTGGAAATACTTGGAAATTTATGGAAGCACTTGGAAATATTTGAAAGTACTTGGAAATATTTGGAAATACTTGGAAATATATGGAAGCACTTGGAAATATTTGGAAGTACTTGGAAATATTTGGAAGTGCTTGGAAATATTTGAAAGTACTTGGAAATATTTGGAATTACTTGGAAATATTTGGAAGTACTTAGAAATATTTGGAAGTACTTGGAAATATCTGGAAGTGCTTGGAAATATTTGAAAGTACTTGGAAATATTTGGAAGTACTTGGAAATATTTGGAAGTACTTGGAAATATTTGGAAGTGTTTGGAAATATTTTAAAGTACTTGGAAATATTTGGAATTACTTGGAAATATTTGGAAGTACTTGGAAACATTTGGAAGTTCTTGGTAATATCTGGAAGTGCTTGGAAATATTTGGAAATACTTGGAAATATATGGAAGCACTTGGAAATATTTGGAAGTACTTGGAAATATTTGGAAGTTCTTGGTAATATCTGGAAGTGCTTGGAAATATTTGAAAGTACTTGGAAATATTTGGAAATACTTGGAAATTTATGGAAGCACTTGGAAATATTTGAAAGTACTTGGAAATATTTGGAAATACTTGGAAATATATGGAAGCACTTGGAAATATTTGGAAGTACTTGGAAATATTTGGAAGTGCTTGGAAATATTTGAAAGTACTTGGAAATATTTGGAATTACTTGGAAATATTTGGAAGTACTTAGAAACATTTGGAAGTTCTTGGTAATATCTGGAAGTGCTTGGAAATATTTGAAAGTACTTGGAAATATTTGGAATTACTTGGAAATATTTGGAAGTACTTGGAAATATTTGGAAGTGCTTGGAAATATTTTAAAGTACTTGGAAATATTTGGAATTACTTGGAAATATTTGGAAGTACTTGGAAATATTTGGAAGTACTTGGAAATATTTGGAAGTACTTGGAAATATTTGGAAGTACTTGGAAACATTTGGAAGTTCTTGGTAATATCTGGAAGTGCTTGGAAATATTTGAAAGTACTTGGAAATATTTGGAAATACTTGGAAATATATGGAAGCACTTGGAAATATTTGGAAGTACTTGGAAATATTTGGAAGTGCTTGGAAATATTTGGAAGTACTTGGAAATATTTGGAATTACTTGGAAATATTTGGAAGTACTTGGAAATATTTGGAAGTACTTAGAAACATTTGGAAGTGCTTGGAAATATTTGAAAGTACTTGGAAATATTTGAAAGTACTTGGAAATATTTGGAAGTACTTGGAAATATTTGGAAGTACAAGTGGAAGTAGTTGTACAGCATATTAGGTCGCGGTTCACCCCTCGATCCAAACGGAAAAGGGTTCCATATTCGAAAAAGTTTGAGAAACACTGCCTTAAAACTAACCTTTTCAAAATTTCAAGATATATTAGCTCAAGTATAAAGTTTTAGAAAATTAGTGTTGTATTTAAATTAAACAGTGTTTGTCTAATTTTTGAGTGTTTAGCTCCGTATGCAATTCTCTTAGGTGATGTTATTTTTTTTTAAAAAAAACTTTCTGTATATGTCTAATATAGAGTGTCCTCGAGAATATTTACCGAGATTCTAAACTCTCTGGAAATCACAAATAGTGAATTATTGTTGTTAGACCTGAAGTTTAGCTATAAAATCTTGGCATGAAGGAAAAATTGCAATTTTTTGCAAAAACTTGCAGTTTTTCAAAACTTCAACCTCATTGCGGCACGTATTACTTAAGATAAAACTTTGTATACATTGTAGAAAATTTAATCTAGTTTAAAAATGTATGGAGTGGTATTTGTCGAAAACGTGCTCCTTCATGGTCAAAATGGAAAAATATCAAAAAAAAGTGCAAGTTTTTGGCTGATCCGGTGGGGTCGAAAACTTGGATTTTGCGCTTGAGCCCGAACGGTTGGTCGGAGAAAAAAAACCAAAATAATGAAATTTGTAGGAAATTTTATGAACCTTCATTTTGAATAGGAAGATTATTTTAGAAAAGTTTATAGTTTTCGAATTATAAGCAAAAAACCGCCAAAAAATTAAATTTTTTTGCATTTTCTACAATGGTCCGTAATGAAATTTTGGTGCGAGACCTCAGATTTGGATTCAGCGACCCAAAAAACATATATATGCAAAAAATCAGAACTACCCCAAAACTTTCCCCATGGGGGCCCATTTGAGCGCCATCCGTGGCCTAAAAAACAACTTCAGGTACAAAAATAGTGTATAAAAGCAATAGGCATTTACGAAAAATAATTAATTTCATAAAAATACAATATTTAAAAAAATAATCATATATTTCCTTAATAAATAAATTTGCTAATAAACAATTAAATTAATAGCTTGAAAAATATAATTTTTCAATTCAAAAAAAAAATAATCGTTAAATATTCTTATTGAGCTTAACCTTCATGAAATGTCATAATGGATAAAATTATTAAAAGTGGCTTTGAAAAAATTACCCATTTAATCGAGTTTAATAAATAATAAAATTCATAGACGGAATTTAGTGAAGTGTTTTTACAGTTCGTCAAAGAGCATTTTAAAACTTATTTTTTTACTTGTATTCTTAATCAATTGGTTCACTTTATAAGTTAAAGTAAAATAATGAAACACTTTTTGATTCAGTAAAATACACGTTAATATACACAGATGAATGTTAAATATTATTAAAATGAAACCACTCTTTAAACCACCCTGGGGCGATGCGGTGTGTTCTCCATCAACGAGGTGGAAACGGAAAACCAAAACCAATGCCAGAGCCCCGAAAACCCAAACCTCCCAAAATACCAACAACAATGGATCCCCGTTAAGGACGAAATTGGGCCCGACTAATTGGAAGTTAGCGACATGTGCTAGCTAATACAACGCTTACTAACTGCCTGGTCGGGCCTACACATATTATCGGATCCATGATGTAGAATCGGGGATTTATTTCGATTGGACTCCAACAGATCGTTGCGGCGGACCTATACTTCCATAAATTAGTTTTGGTTCTAGAGTAAATGTTAGAACCGTATCAGAGTAAAAAAGAAAAGTGAGAGCTCAGGATAGAAGCATGCTCAGTGAGCCCTCGATGCCCTGGGTAATAATTGCCTAGTCTGTAGCTTTAAGCAATTTACCAGACAATTTCACTAGGCGATATTTGCCTTGGGTTTTGTGCGCGCCATCTCTTGAGCTTTGTTCAAAACACGCCATCCACACGTCACCTCGAATAAACAAATTAAATAGAAAGGTAAGATGTTTTTTTATTCTATAGGGACCGTGAGTCACGACTTTAGCGCCAACTAGCGACAAAAATTTAATCTTTGGGGGATGATTTATTTATTAAACGTCCAAGACAAAGAGACTCGCTCACGGCCCCCTATTTCGTGCACTCTTATCTATGATATATACTATTTACTCCGAACATAACAGAGGCAGCGCCATAGGTGACACTTTTAAGAACTTCGGGTACAATCTACCTCCTTATTTAACATTCATCTGTGTATATTACCCTGTATTTTACTGAATCAAAAAGTGTTTAATTATTTTACTTTAACTTATAAAGTGAAGCAATTGATGATGGATACAAGTAAAAAAGAAATTTTCAAGTGCTGTGTGACGAACTGTAAAAACACTTCACTAAATTCCAGCTATGAATTTTTTTGCTTTCCTTCGGCTAACCCTAATTATCCACACAAAGTGCTTAGACGTGTGCATTGGTTATTGCATTTTTTTTTATTTTTAAACGGCTCTACCGATTTTGATGAAACCAACTCTATTAACAATATTTGAGGATGAGAAAGCGATCTGGCTAGGTCTGGACCTCATAAAAATTTATCTTAATTAACTTTTTCTTAATTAAAGTAATTATTGACAGATAAAATGTTTGTTTACATTTTTTAATTCCAATTTTCTTTTATTTATTAAATATTATTTTAATTTTAAAATTTGATACATATGGTAATGTTTCTCACGAATAAATTGTTTATTAACAAATTTGTTTATTACGGATATCTATGCTAATTTTAACTTTTAAATATTGTATTTTTTATGAAATTTATTTTTCGTAAATGCCTATTGCTTTTATACACTATTATTGTACCTGAAGTTGTTTTATTGGCCACGGATGGCGCTATGCACGGTTGCGCACGGAGCAAATAATACAATATTTAGCCCAATTCTCCCCAAATTATTTGAAAAAATAATAATAAGAGATCGCAGTAGAGCTGCCTCTTTGTTTAATTCACGGTCCCAATACTTCCAACTAAAATTCAAATTCGACCCCTAATTATACCCAAATCTATTATTGTATCCATAATTTTATATATAAACTGGATTTCTATTTATTTATTTATTCTTATATAAAAAAATTCAAAGCTAAATTTTTCATTTGGAAGTAGATTTTTTATACAAAACGTATTTAATAAATACACACGATTACACGTCTGAAAATGTTCAGAAAAGTTTCCTGTGACCGTGAAGCTTTAAACTTGCGCATGCACAGGAGCGGGAGTAAAACTACGAGACTATTCTGATCACTCCGCTTTACTTTTTTTACTATATATGGGGGTATTCTACGCCAAATCGGACGTTTTGAAAAATTTTAATTTTTGATTTCCTTCATTTTTTTACTACCCATCAAAAAAAAAAACTCTTCGTGGTGAATTTTTAAATTTTTTTGATCACCGGTTTAAAAGAAATTGAATTTCGGTTTTTCACTCATAACATCTTCAAAAATGGTCCAAATTCAAATTTTTTTTTTGAAATTTCGGTTTTTTTACATACTTTTTAGAAAAAAATACAAGATTAAAATATTCGAACTCAAAAATAGCATTTTTTTCTAAAAAGTTTCAAAAAAAAAAAAAAATGAATTTAGACTATTTTTGAAAAAGTTATGAACGAAAAACCTAAATTCAATATCTTTTAAACCGGTGAGCAAAAAATTTCCAAAATTTACCATCAAGAAGAGTTTTTGATGGCTACTAAAAAAAAGAAGGAAATCAAAAATTAAAAATTTTCAAATCGTACGATTTGGCGTGGAATGCTCCCCATATGTACAAAATTTCAATTTAAAATCCAGGCAATTATTCTCGATGACTCTGACACAATATTTGAACATTTGAGCCTATAATTTATAAAATTAATCATTCTCTTCTTTATATAAATACATTACGCACGTACCTCTTAAAATATTCCTTTGCTCGGATTCTGGTATTCCTAGGGTTAACAATATCAATAACGTACACTTATACATCATCCTTAAAAAAATATATATATATAAATATATCTTATTATATTAAACAAGCAATGTTTATATATAGTATATCCGGTCGGGTTCTCGAAAACGGCTCTAACGATTTGGATGAAATTCACGGGTTAGGAGGGTTTTGTGTTGGACATTCGATCTGTCACGGTCTCATCTTCGACTAAGTTGTTTTTGATGGGTTTTTTGTTAATTGAAACAATTATTCACAGATGATTGTCTCGATAAAAATGTATATTTACATTTTTATTCAATTTCCTTTTAATAAATAATTGTTTTTTTAATTTTATATCCCACAATAAGATCATTATAATTATTATTATATATTAAAAGTTGGGCAATTTAATTAATTAAAAATCGAGTTTTAAATCCCACAAATATTAATTTGACAATTTAATTGATGAACTCAAAAATTGAAGGGTTTGCTGCAAAAAGGAGGTAGGTCCATCCTATTGATGTTGGGAGATATTAACACTATCTTGTGCAAAAAAAGCATTTGTTTGGTACAAGAAGGATGTAGCTCCAATCGTTATTTCCAGCGTTGCTCAACAGATGGAGCTGCCCGTCATTTTAAATTTTGTCGTCGTTTTGAATTTTTTAAACGTTTTTTTTTTGTTTCCCAAAAACTGAAAAAATTGGATCTACCTCCTTTTTGCAGCAAACCCTTCAATTGTTATTTAATCAAAAAAATAATTATACCGTATTTATTTATATACCTATATATATATATACACGAGCTGCTCCAGGCGTGCCTTCGGCACGCCTTCTACAGCTCGGCCCTCCGGGCAGGTGGCCCTGGCGGGCTGCGTCTCGGCATGTGATTATTAAGTCTATAATATATATTTGTAATATTTTGCCCCCATGCACTCATTTTGGCTATTGATTTTTACAGCATACATTTTATATAGTCTTAAAAACTAACATTACAAAATTTGATCTATATCGGAGAGAGTATTAATTTTTTGCCCCCACTCACATTTTGGGAGGTTGAAATTATTTTTTATATATTTGCAAATAGTTAGATATATATTTAGATATTTGCAAATAAATAACTCTCAGTTTTCTAAAGAGTAAATGTACAAAAAAGCTAAAAATTTCTATATTTTGCCCCCCTCTCCTTTCGCCCTTTTGCCCCCATACAGTCAATTTTGATAGTTGATTTTTACAGGAATAGTTTCTTAAAGTAATAAAGAATTACTCTACAAAAGGAGAGAGTATTAATTTTTGCCCTCACTCATATTTTGGATAGTTGGGAGTCGAATTTCAAAAAATCCTGAAATTACTTTTTAGATATTTGTATTTGGAAGTATATTAAGTAAAAATCAAGTAGATATCTTATCGTTCTTAATTGAAAATGCATAATTAGTGTAAACACATTGCAAAGATATTTTGCCCTTTTTGACCCCTTTAGGGGTCGAATTTCAAAAAAATCCTGAATTTCAGTTTTAGATATTTTAATTTAGTATTTTTATAAGTAAAAAGCAAGTAGATATTTTATCGTCCTTAAGAGATATCGCATAATCAGTGAAAACACACTTTGTCCCCTTTGACCCCCTTAGGGGTCGAATTTCGAAAAATCCTTTCTTAGTGAGCCCCTATGTCATATATGTAATATCCTCTCCAAATTTCATGTTTCTATGTCCAGTGGTTCTAGCTGTTTTGATGATGAGTGAGTGAGTGAGTGAGTGTATCGGGCAAATAATTTTATATATATAGATAATCTGTGGCCACTGAAGGCTAGAAATGCAAAAACTGGGTGCGTGGGCGGGGGTGGGGGTAGATCTAGAAATCTAGAGGCGCACTAGTAATAAATAATAAACTAAAATATAAATCTTTTGTTTTTGCCTGTTTTATGATTTGACATTCAAATCTTAATAAAATATGTACGTATTAACAGACATTTTGACAAAATAGTTAATATCTCGAAAAATATAATTTTCTCTTATTAAGGCCATTTTGTAGACCAAAAGGCCATGGTTTTGCTCAAATTTTTTTAATCAAAATAACTTAAGCCGTTTTTGAGATATTTCGAAAAACGAACGAAAAAAATTTAATTTTTAAACTCCCCTCCACCCCCCTTAATTTTGGGTCGATATTCACCAAAATCTAATCAGCTCTTAATCTCAATAGACAAAAACTACGTGTGAAATTTGGTTTCGATATTCACACTAGTTTTTGAGCTAGCTCGTCCACAAAAATTTGATAACGCACAGACTAACATACTTACAGACATTTTGACAAAACAATTATTATCTCGAAAAATATAATTTTCTCAATGTTCACTTATTAGAGCTTTTTTGTAAAGCGTAATGCCATGGTTTCGCTCAATTTTTTTAATTAAAATATTTTCAGCCATTTTTGAGATATTTCGAAAAAAAGAAGGAAAAAAAACACTTTTTTCATGCACGATTACAATACTTAACCATACCCTCCTTGTATGGTAAAGCAAAAAGATTAAAGATGTTTCGTCGTATAGTGGAAATTGTCTTTTGACAAAGAGTGATAATACACGACACTGAGGAAATCGAAACAAATCGACGAAACGTCTGGCCCATTTAATAAAAATTCTGTTTTGTATTTATTATCCAATTCCCTGCTATTCCTATTTTAATTGTCTTAATAATGTTAAAAGAACCAATAAGGGCGCTAAATTGTTGGTTTTCACCCGTTGGACAATTTTATTCCACACGCCCCTGTCCCTAAGTATCATTTGTTAATTATGTACAATTTACCTTAAAAATTAATTTGAAGTTAATTCAAATTTGGTGAAATCGGGCGTTAATTATTTAAATAAACTTAAAATTTGAATCACTCGCTTAAAACTTTTGCAGTAGTTTACGAAATAGAAACACTTTTTTATAATATTTTTAGCAAATAAAACTTTTTATTCTACTTGTAGTATAATTGGAAAGTTGAAATACAACTGACTAGCCAACCTACAAGTGAAAAAACAAATGCTGATATATACTGAATTATCGAGTAGATAGATAGGTAGATAGGTAGATATATTGATTAATTAAAATAAAAAGGTAGAACATAAAATAGGTGGCCATGACAAAGCACTATTACGTATTATATTATGTACGCTATACGTTATATAGACTGATATCTCTCAAATAAATTACTCTCTCTGACTCATAGGAAAAGTTTATTGTGTTTCAACAACATTACACAAATATTATATAGAATAAATATCGAAATAATGCATACGTATTATGTATGTAGAGAATTGTAACTAATCTGAGCAGGGGCAGATTAACGTATGGTCTTAATGGACTGCAGTCCAGGGTCCCGTTTGATCAAAGTGCACCCGAAATGGAGATAAGCTGACGTGTTCTGATGTGGACATCCACTTGACTTTACCATACAACCTGGCCCCTCACTTATATTTAATATTTAATGAAATTATTTATAATCATGTAAGGGAAGGGGGTTAGTTTTTTTGCATTTTTAGACTTCTCGGGTCCCACTGATTATGCTGCATACAAAATTTGGTTGAGTTTGGTAGAAGGGCCTATATTTTGATTTTTTTGACCCTACATTGACCCCCTTTTTGGGCGGTTATATTTTGCATTTTTAGACTTCCCGGGTCCCACTGATTATGCTGCATACAAAATTTGGTTGAGTTTGGTAGAAGGGCCTATATTTTGATTTTTTTGACCCTACATTGACCCCCTTTTTGGGCGGTTATATTTTGCATTTTTAGACTTCCCGGGTCCCACTGATTATGCTGCATACAAAATTTGGTTGAGTTTGGTAGAAGGGCCTATATTTTGATTTTTTTGACCCTACATTGACTCCCTTTTTGGGCGGTTATATTTTGCATTTTTAGACTTCCCGGGTCCCACTGATTATGCTGCATACAAAATTTGGTTGAGTTTGGTAGAAGGGCCTATATTTTGATTTTTTTGACCCTACATTGACTCCCTTTTTGGGCGGTTATATTTTGCATTTTTAGACTTCCCGGGTCCCACTGATTATGCTGCATACAAAATTTGGTTGAGTTTGGTAGAAGGGCCTATATTTTGATTTTTTTGACCCTACATTGACTCCCTTTTTGGGCGGTTATATTTTGCATTTTTAGACTTCCCGGGTCCCACTGATTATGCTGCATACAAAATTTGGTTGAGTTTGGTAGAAGGGCCTATATTTTGATTTTTTTGACCCTACATTGACTCCCTTTTTGGGCGGTTATATTTTGCATTTTTAGACTTCCCGGGTCCCACTGATTATGCTGCATACAAAATTTGGTTGAGTTTGGTAGAAGGGCCTATATTTTGATTTTTTTGACCCTACATTGACCCCCTTTTAGGGCGGTTATATTTTGCATTTTTAGACTTCCCGGGTCCCACTGATTATGCTGCATACAAAATTTGGTTGAGTTTGGTAGAAGGGCCTATATTTTGATTTTTTGACCCTACATTGACCCCCTTTTAGGGCGGTTATATTTTGCATTTTTAGACTTCCCGGGTCCCACTGATTATGCTGCATACAAAATTTGGTTGAGTTTGGTAGAAGGGCCTATATTTTGATTTTTTTGACCCTACATTGACTCCCTTTTAGGGCGGTTATATTTTGCATTTTTAGACTTCCCGGGTCCCACTGATTATGCTGCATACAAAATTTGATTGAGTTTGGTAGAAGGGCCTATATTTTGATTTTTTTGACCCTACATTGACCCCCTTTTAGGGCGGTTATATTTTGCATTTTTAGACTTCCCGGGTCCCACTGATTATGCTGCATACAAAATTTGGTTGAGTTTGGTAGAAGGGCCTATATTTTGATTTTTTGACCCTACATTGACTCCCTTTTTGGGCGGTTATATTTTGCATTTTTAGACTTCCCGGGTCCCACTGATTATGCTGCATACAAAATTTGGTTGAGTTTG